>OX422208.1:383101118-383448618 GCA_949130495.1 Sambucus nigra | reverse complement strand
AGAGTCCTTCTGAGGAATGATAGGCTCACTAAAGAAGTGTTTCTAACACTTATGGAGAATATTTGTGTTCGAGGACCCCATTGGTGGACATCCACCCGGGGAATTCGTTGAAATAGGGTTGTTGAGGCCGGTGATGGAGTTTCCTTTTCATGAACAAGTTAGGGGGAAATAGTAAAGTGATTGTCAAGATCGCAGCTATGGAGTCCAAGATACTGATAACGTTAAAAGGTTCAGGGTGACCAGAGATGGGGAATATTGAAATGTGGAGTGTAGAACCATACGGTTAGTCATTGCCCAGTGGGAGTTAAAGGGAGAGAGTAAGGTGTCCAGATGGGGCATTGATTAAAGTCATTTTTGGTTCAGTTATGGTAAGGGTACTAAGTCTGGGAACCTTTTGGAGTAGCTAGGGAGATAGTCGAAGTTGTTGTTACGAATTTCACCTCAGTTGAAGGAGGTATGTTCTGTCTGACAAGATTGAGTCACCGTATTTTATTAGTGAAAAACCGAATAGGTTCGGTGTGTGATAATTGATTAAATTAATTTGCAAGATTACAATAAACCCTTATTTAATTAGAGTCTATATAAACCAAAGTAAATCAAACCCTAAACATGCATCTATGTGTGTGCGCACGAGTTAAACCATAAATAGATGAAACATGTGACACAAAGTTAAGGAAAATACCCCTTTCGGGTAAAACCTTTTATTTCTAGAACTTTGAAGAATTTACAAGACTATGGACTTACATATAACCTGATAATCACCCACAAGTGTAAAGCACGGTGTCTTCGTCAAACCTCTAAAGCAACGGCTAGAAATACAGTGTGACACCGAAATACCCACAGGTGTTGGTTCCTATGTCGTCGACTGGAACTTTCCCTTTCCAGGAGGGCAGCAATAAAGAAGAGAACGACTTCTACACAAGGGTTGAACAAACTCAAAGTTGTGTTCTTAGGTTACAAAAAGATTCACAAATATTTGGCAAGGATGTGTGAATCAAAACATGAGTCTTGGGACTCAAAAATATGAAGACTTAAGGTCATAGAACTCTTAAAAACGTCTTTGCAAGTCTTGAAAAATAGCTCCCCCAAAGTTGGCTTTTATAAGTAAACCAAAAAGAGTTTTAAAATTCTAAAACTCTATCCATCATTAGGTACCCCGAACCGGTTTGCCCCCCGAACCGGTTTGGCTTCGGTTCGCATATATTCGCTGGAATGTGGGGCTTTAAACACTTAGCATTTTTCCAAGAGTTTTCCTCAGATTTTTTCTCCATTTTCAAAGAGCCATAAGTTCTTCACCATAGCTCGGATTGAGGTGCCGTTTTTTCCAGTATCTTTGTTGTGGTGAGCTCTTCAATCTAGTTGAGCAGAACTTTGGACAGGGGATGTAAAATTATAAAAATTCCCTTGAACTTCCATATCTTGCCTTATTTAACTGTGTTGACTTTTCTTGCATACCACTTGCATTAAGTCCCTAAAATCGTGGAACATGAAGTCATTGAGGCAGATGTGGGACACATGATGGAGATGTTGAATGCTTAATTCCAGAAATTTGGATCGAGGCCGTCGTGTGAGATCGAGTAGAGACGTGCCAAATGTAGCGGCGTACGACATACATAAATGTAAGATAACGTACATGAGAAATATGTCCTTACAAATCTCCCCCTATGTCTATGCCGGTACATACATAAAAATCCGAATTATCAAATAATAAATGGCCTATACAAATCTACCCTCCCATGAACCCAAAACTGGAAAGATACAAACGAATAAATCTTCATCGTTTGTTCTTCAAACCTTGAGGAATCTCAACACTTTTCTCATCAGGGTGTGCATTTTAGTGATCATCAATGTAATACCTACACACATGAGATAAATCAAATACCACGTGATGTATCGAGTTTGAATTGAGATAAACATAGATACCAATTTATGATGAAAAACTCAAAACTTCAAAACTCTCCCATAATATGATAATTCTTTCTCCCCCTTTTTATTATGTCCCCCAAATAGACAAATGAGTAGAATAAATCAAACAAGAAAAATTGGGGTGTCACGATATTCAAAACAAGGGATCAACTAATGGCAAACGTGCTCTTGCAAAAAGATGCTCAAACAAAATTCACAAACTATTTTTGAATTTTTTCAAAATTTTTATACAAAAATAGGGTACAAAAAAAATCACACCATGGATTTAAACTCAAACAACCAAGTCAAGGAAATGTAATGAATGGGTGTGAACACATTCAATGGTTAAATCAACTCAATCAATCATATGTGCACGATGCATATGTGTACCCCTAACGAATGAATATCAAAAGTATCCTTAGGTGGAAAAATTGTTGAATTTATATGACATCGTCTTATACAAATCAAGAAATCAAAGTTAAAGTGATTTCCACACCAATAACGTCCAAAACTATTCAGCGCTTTTTCAAGATTTTCAAGGACGTGCAAACCCATTATAAAATCTACAACAAAACTCCCTCATATATATTTTCTTTTAAAGGTAATCTAAATTTTCAAACATTGGAGAATTGGTGCAAAAACCTAATTGGCCCATTTTTGGCATTAATTTCTTTTTATTGCCTTTAAATTTTTTGGGCTCTTTTAAACCTCTTTGGACCCCGGATAATAAAAGTCCTCCATTTTTTAGGCCCAATTTAACGGTGGTTTAGTACTCGCAAAGGCAAAAAGAACCTTTCACATCCCTTCTTAGTTTTCAAATAAAGCACACAAACTCACAAAACAGTTCTTATATGCACAATTTCCTTTTAAAAATTTATCGCTCTTGGTTCTTTTTAAGGACAAGATTGAAGTGAAAACACCCAACCAACATGTGATAAGACAAGCACAATAATCAAAAAAATCCGTGCATGTGTGAAATAAAGGAAACATGAGTCAAACATGTAGTAAGTAACACTTAATTACATCTTAATGACTCCAAACATTATAAAGCACAAGGATGAATTGACATATTGTCTCAAAACACTATCAAATAGTCACATGAAAAAACAGGAATGATTTTGTGACTCGGTCATCCTAAGTGTCCATCCATATATGGTGCAAACAAAAAAAACAAAAATCTTTTGGGATTTTCTCAAAATATTAGCAAAATAAAATCTTTTTGTATTTTTCAAAAAAATTCAAACGCAGAAATTTAAAACATACAAATATGATACATACTCGCAATAGGCAAATAATATCATCACGAAAAACATCCTATGCTAGTAAACAAGTCAAACCTCAATCATTAGGTGTGGAGGGGTTTTCTAAATGTGGTGACAACTTATGAAAAACCTCCATCAATTCATGTGGAGTTTTGACTAAAAACTTAACTTGCTCACCTAAATGTGCAAACTCTCTCATGTAGTCTCCGGGAGCATGTAAAGTATCATGTGTGGGTGTATTTGTAGGTGCATGTGTGTCAGAAACACGTGTGGTAGCAAAACATGACACATACCCTAGCTTGAAACAAAATTCCCTCATGTAACCTCTCCTCTTATAATGAGAACAAACATAAATAGGCCTGGAAACACCTTTCTCAAAAACTCTAGGAAGCGCTCTCTTAATCTAAAACCCGACGACCTAAATCTCGATTATACTTCTTTGTTTTCAAGGTCTCGGTGTACAAATATCTAAATTCTTTTTGGAGCTCACTTTCATCTCCACTCTCCTCCTCACTCGAAGAACACAAATTACTATCATCGCTCTCGTGTGTACTCTCGTGAGACAAAGTGAGTGTGCACGCACGACTAGAAAAAGCGAAAACCATCACATGTGCTAAACCTTTATCAGACTCATCTCTCTCATCACCTTCATCACGCTCACTATCACTAAGAGTGGCGGGCATAGCAGTCTCTTTGCCCTTTCTCCTTATCCTAGTGGGACACTCTTTAGCTATGTGCCCTTTGCCCTCACACTCAAAGCACCTGATCTCATCCTTCTTGTCACTATCTTTGGCCTCCACTTTCTTTTTATTTGACTCAAAAGATCTCTTTTTATTGGAAGAATTTTCTTTATTCATTTTGAGAAACTTTTTTAAAAAATTCATAAATAAGGCCATCTCTTTAAAATCAAAATTTTCCTCAGAATCAGACTCACAAACTTTTCTTTCTTTTTCTTAAAATGAGCCTTTAAAGCAATGTCGTTATCCTTAGCCTTAATGGTTTTGGGAAACATGTCAATCTCATAGGTTTGAAGATCTACTACAAGTTCTTCCAACTTAAGTGATTTCAAATTTCCTAAAGAGTTCAAAGCAGTGACTTTAGGAATAAAGCGTTTTGGAAGAGATCTCAAAATATTTTTAACGACACGCGTGTTATCAATTACCTCACCCAAATGAAAACTGGTGTTAATAATGTCCGACAAACGTGCATAAAAGTTATCAAAGCATTCAGACTCATACATGGTAATAGTCTCAAATTGGGTGGCCAAATTTTGTAGTTTTGAGTCTTTAACCGCGTTCGTACCCTCATGTGTCAATTTCAAAACATCATGTTGATGCCGATAAGATAACAAACACATCTCATGCCTCTTAGATGTGGTGCACATCATAATTCGGCAAAACTCGTCGAGTGTGATGGCTCCGGAAATAGCATTCAAACCACGGGAATTAAAATTAGACATTTTATAATCATCTTCGGTCCAGGCTGAGACGGCTTTTAAATAGGTGATATTATCAACGGTGATTGTGGGAGGAGTCCAACTATTTTTGCAAAGCAACCAAATACGATCATCAATAGATTTTAGAATAGATTTCATATGAGCTTTCCAGTAGGCATACTTAAACCCGTAAAAAATGGGCATCTGATTATATAAGTGCTCCATAGGAGAAATTTTGAATTTTCACAGATTTGATTTAAAAAAAATCAATATCACACGATTTTATGGAAAATAGGAATACGCGATGAGAAACGTGTGTGCTCGCGTTCAAATGATCAAACCATATATAAAACCCTTTTAACACAAACAAACCCTAAACATGCAGCAGTATGTGATTGAATAAATAGATAATCTACGCAAGAACATTCAAACACATGCAATTAAGGAAAAATCCCCCTCAGGGGAAAAACCATTTATTTTCACTATAATTTGTAAGAAAACGGCTTACAATCGGATTACAATGAAAATACAAGTTGACTAAGAATTACCCTCGGGTATCGGATTCTGTAGTCGCGGCTGGAATTATCCCTTTCCAGTAGGGCTGCAATGAAGAAGAAGAACGGTCTCCTCCACAAGGGTTGAACAAACCAAAGTTGTGTTCTTGGGTTCCAAAAGGATTCACAAAGGTTTGACAATGATGTGTGAATCAAAACATGAGTCTTGGGACTCAAAAATATGAAGACTAGATGTATTTGGACTCTCAAATTCGTCTCCTAAAGTCTTGCAAAACAACTCCCCCGAAGTTGGTATTTATAGGAAAAAATATGAAGAGTCCCACGTTCTTAAAACTCTAAAATTCTATCCAGCGTACAAAAAAAAACAGCATTCTTTAAGGAATTTTCTCTATCTTCAAAAGGTCATAACTCCTTCACCGTAGCTCGGATTGAGGTGCCGTTTTTTCCAGTATCTTCGTTGCGACGAGCTCTCTAACTTTCTAGTTGACAGACCTCCGAACTATGGATGTGAAATTATGAAAATGCCCTTGAACTCTCCTATTGTGCCTTTTTTCACTGTTTTGACTTCCCTTGCGTACCACTTGCATTAAGTCCCTAAAATCTTGGAACGTGAAGTCATTGAGGAAGATGTGGGACATATTAGTGGAGATAATGCATGCTTGATTCCCGAAATTCAGATAGAGGCCGTCATGTGAGATCGTGAGGAGACGTGCAAAATGTAGCGGCGTACGACATAAATAAATGAAACATTTCGGACATGTGAAAAATGTCCTTACACGCGATAAATTTGCGCAACCTGCTCTGATACAAATTTCAAAAACCGAATAGGTTCGATGTGTGATAATTGATTAAATTAATTCGCAAGATTCCAATAAACCCTTATTTAATTAGAGTCTATATAAAACGAAGTAAATCAATCCCTAAACATGCATCTATGTGTGTGCGTGCTTGTTAAACCATAAATAGATGAATCATGTGACACAAAGTTAAGGAAAAAACCCCTTTAGGGTAAAACCTTTTATTTCTAGAACTTTGAAGAATTTACAAGACCATTGACTTACATACAACCTGATAATCTCCCACAAGTGTATCGTACGGTGTCTTCGTCAAAACTCCAAAGCAACGGCTAGAAATACAGTGTGATACAGAAATACTCACAAGTGTCAGGTCCTATGTCGTCAGCTGGAACTTTCCCTTTCCAAGAGGGCAGCAATGAAGAACAGAATGACTTCTCCGCAAGGGTTGAACAAACTCAATGTTGTGTTCTTGGGTTTCAAAAGGATTCACAAATATTTGGCAAGGATGTGTGAATCAAAACATGAGTCTTGGGACTCAAAAATATGAATACTTAAGGTGATAGAACTCTCGAAAACGTCTTTGCAACACTTGCAAAATAACTCCCCCGAAGTTGGCTTTTATAAGTAAACCGAAAAGAGTTTTAAAATTTTGAAACTCTATCCAGCATTAGGTACCCCGAACCGGTTCGAGTGTACCGCGAATAGGTTCGCCCTTCGAACCGGTTTGGCATCGGTTCACATAAATTCGCTGGAATGTGGGGCTTTAAACACTTAGCATTTTTCCAAGAGTTTTCGTCGGAATTTTTCTCCATTTTCAAAGATCCATAAGTTCTTCAGTGTAGCTCGGATTGAGGTTCCGTTTCATTCAGTATCTTCATTGCGGTGAGCTCTTCAACTTTCCACTTGACCAGACCTCCGGACGATGGCTGTAAAATTACCAAAATGCCCTTGAACTTCCATATCTTTCCTTCTTTAACTATTTTGACTTTTCTTGCATACCACTTGCATTAAGTCCCTAAAATCATAGAACATGAAGTCATTGAGGCAGATGTGGGACACATGATGGAGATGTTGAATGCTTTATTCCTGGAATTCGGATTGAGGCCGTCGTGTGAGATTGACTAGATATGTGCCAAATTTAGTGGCATACGACATACATAAATGTAAGATAACGTACATGAGAAATATGTCCTTACAATTAGCTCCAAATTCGTGTTTGATACGAGTTTACAAATAGTATCGATAATGTTACGTAGTATATGATTATGTGTTTTTCTGCCATAGCAGGAATTTATTTTCTTTCATTCACTGTGAAGAGCGGGTGTTAGTATTTTGAGTTTATATCAGATTGGTATGACTCGTTTTGTGTGTGTTATACGAGTACGGTGTTATTTTGAGTAGAATATGACATTCGTTGTTCGGAGCGATAGCAGGATAATGGTGGCAAGATTATCGTGTCTGTGGTTCCAGGGTGGAACGGGTTGTTATTGTGATATCTCACCTGGATACAGGTTGAGTTTGCCTTTATTATATGTATGGATGAAACTTCAGTGAGCAGGTCTTTCATTATCATGATTCGAGTGCGTGGCGGCCTTATAGGTGTGATTTAAGGTATGCGGGGTTAATTGTTGGGCTGTGAGTTTAAGCTCATTATTAGTTGCACAAGTACTGAGTGTTAGTGCGAGCGCTTAGTGGTATGGCTCCTGGATAGAGATGGGAGTTCAGACCACATTTTATTGAAAGAGGGGATAGGGTTATTCTGGTTGCATATTTGAAGTTAACGGACCTCCACGACCGACAAAGTTAAGTAGTAGTGTATTAGAGGGGTTCCTTGCTTGGATTTTGCTTTGTGAGATGCTCCACGCATGAACCTTAACAACGTCGGGAGTTGAGAGATGTTATAGAATGCAAGGATGTTGGTTTTGTCGATAAGTCATATAGTGTGGAGGAAGCACTGTAAACTGAGGGTCGTGTGATGGTGGGTACGATTATAGAAATATTGTTCTATGGAGAAGCACTAAAATGGTTCTCTCACCTCAAATAGGTGGGTGAGGCATGAGTTAGATAAATTGATTTGAGGATTATAGTCAGGCCTTAATGAAAAGGCAAATTTTGGAGGAAGTATGTTTAGGGTATGATGTTCATAACACTTTTGCAGAGAATTGGCGCCTCGATTAGTTAGATTTTCCTTTTCATCTAGGAGGAAGGATAGAATAGTAGAAATGCATTAATAGGTTAGTGAGGTAGGATTTAGGACGTCCCTCTGTTGTGCCTTAGGCCGTTATATCTTGATGATTGACGATGCGAGGGAGTAGTGTAACGGGAGGGCTCCTTGTCTGGATTTTGCTTTGTGAGACGTCCCACGCATGAAACGGAGAAAATTTTGGGAGTTGAGAAAGGTCTTGGGCACCACGGACACAATTTAGGATAGTACTATTTCACGTAGGTAGGAATGCTTCGATCATAAAATTTTGGGTAGTGAGGCCAGTGGAGTTAGTGGCGCCGATATAGAAATATTAGTTGGTTAACCTTGAGAAGAATGGGATTTTGCGGGTTGGGAAAACCCATGTATGAGTATTACGCTGAGGAAATAAGGCCTATTGTTTAGAAAGTGTGTACGTGTCGGACGTTTGTTATAGTTGTGCGAAGCGGCACGGGTTAAAAAGGTGTATGGGCACCTTAGTAAGTTGGTTTTATATACCGCCTGAGATAAAAGGGACGTGGTATATAAAGTTGAAGATTATGTCGAGATGGAAGGATAGTATAGTATAAACCTTGGTAGAGGTGGGTGCTGAATGAGGGTACAGTTAAGAGCTATTGGTTAGTACCATTCCACTTTGAGGCACTAGGATGTGGAGTGATTCACGATCCTAGTTTAGTGTTGGTAGTATCGGTTATATCTGAATTTTGAGGACGGAATTCAGTTGTAAGGGGGGACTATGTAATACCCCGCACTTTTATGGGAAATTAAATTCAATAATTAAGTGTAATTTGGGAATTTAAGAAATTATCGTGAATAGAAATATTTAGAGTTTTCAAGGATTAGATGATTTTCGAAGGGTGTTATATTTACTTTTGGGGTTAAGTAAATAAGTTGGAGTATTTTAATTATATGTCGTAACTGGGTAAAGCGACAGAGGATAATATTTTAATGGGAATACCGCATTAAGTTGTGTGGGGTTAAATTAGTGATTTGCGGTCAAGTACCTCGAATGGATATTTCAAGTGCGCGGTTAGTCTCGGAATGGTCGAGATAGTCAGAATAGAGTATCCGAGGGTCGTAATTGAGTTTAGGGAATTTTTAGATTAATAGGGACTCGCAATTGAGTAAACGAGTCATTTTTGGGTTTTAAAGGGATAAACCCTTATTCTCTCCTATATAAGACACGGGAGAGTGGGAGAAAGGAAAGAAAAAGGAGAGATAGTAAGAAGAGAATAAAGGAAGGGAGAAAGAGGAGAGAAAAAGGATTTTGGGGCCAAACTCCGTGGGATTCGACTTAGGGTCATCGAATTTTATCCTCCAGGAAAGTGTTTACTTGATTTATTTAATTTTGAGCATAAATCTCATATAATAATTGGTAATAAAAAACCCTAAAGATTTTGGGTTGGATTGTCGTGGATTAAACGGGTTTTTCAGAAGTTAAACGGGTAAACCCCAAAAATTATGAAATTAGAGAAACTTAGGAATTAAATCGAATTTAGTTGTTAATTCTTAGTTCTAGGATTATTAGAACCTATTTCTTCGGTGTATTTATAGTTAGGTGTGGTTATATGTTGGTGGGATAATAGGAAACAAATCTTGGAGGTTTGTTAATGGCCGAAATAGGGGCCGGAGAAGAAGCTGCCCAGCTTGATCGATTTATCGACGACCAAGGGTCGATCGATCGATCATGCCGAAATTTTGGCAATTTCGGCTTGTGGTGTTTAAATGGGATAAAATCCCAAATATATGATTTTAGCTTGTTTAATTAAGGAATTAAATATCCAACTCGGGGGCTTATTCCTAGCCATTTGATGGAATCTATGGGGGCTAGGAAGGGGTAATATTTGGTGACACAAATATTATACTTTTGAGGAAAATAAATTAAATTAAGGAATTAGAGAGTTGGGGTTCCCAAAAATAAATAAGGGGCCTCTAAATTATTATTTGGACATGACGTATTCCTTGGGTTCGTGGAAATGGAATCCACGACCTATTTAATTTAAGGGTGCTTGGGGACGAATATTCCTTGGGATAATTTTAGTGGGCATTTAGGCCTACATAATTGTGTGAGTGGAAAACATAATTATATCGATTATGGTTGACTATATCCTGCGAGACTATTAGGATGAATTTGGAAAAATGTGTATTTGCTTTGTGTGAACTGGTATAGTTGGAGAAATTATATAAATCCTTAAGTGTGAATAAGGAAAGGTTATTTATCAAGTGAGGGAATACTTTTGAGTTTAGTATCGTGAGTGTGCGAATACTCGAATATTATTGTTTATGAGAATCTTTGGGATTATTGGCCATCGTTATGTGTGATTGGCAATTATGGCCATTTATATATATTTGAGGAACATTGTGGAATATATATATATATATATATATATATATATATATATATATATATATATATATATATATATATATATATATATATATATATATATATACTATGTGATTAAAGTATATATATTATATGATACGAATATGTATATATATCTATGTGTGGATGGTATATTTATATGTGAAGCATACCCCCTCTAATGTTATCATGGGAAGTTGCGCGATGTGGGTGAGGCCCCTGGCTTGAGGATCAGGGAGCGTATAGTCCCCAGGTCATAGCGTCCATTTTTATATTATATGATTTTTTATTAGGGGTGAGACATGGTGGGTATGTTTCGTCTCACTTTCGGGGAGGAACTATGACCGCTTCCCAGACATTGTGATTGCTGACTGCGATGTCAATGATATTTAGTCCGACCGCTGGTCCCTAGGTGGAATGTGAGTGATGCCCTGGTAGATGACAACATTGAGATACCGCATCCTCGAGTTATAGCTCGTTGGGATGGTTATTATACCGATGCGTATTGTATATTACTTGTGCATGAGAACAAGGTGTTCTACATCTCTATTAGGGTAAAGAGATAAAAGGAAAAAGATTTAATTCTCATTCCGGGAGATCGTATCCGGACTTACATTATGATATGTATTATGAACGAGGAGGTTATATATATTTATTTATATGAGTATATATATATATATATATAAGGTGAGTACTGAGGGTCTAATGGATCTCGACGATTGACCTTGCCAAGTAGTAGTGTATCGGGGGGTTCCTTGTTCAGATTTCGCTTCGTGAGACACTCCACGCATGAACACAACCTAGTGCTGAGACTCGGGAGAACTTTAAACCTTAGTGCTCTAGTTTTGGGTTTTTCTTATATGATTATATATATATGTTGTGTACTGAGGGTCTAATGGATCTCGACAATCGACCTTGCCAAGTAGTAGTTTATCGGGGGGTTCCTTGTTTGGATTTCGCTTCGCGAGACACCTCACGCACGAACATGGAATAATGTTGAGACTGGGGATAAGTTTAGCCCTTAGTACTTGGGTTGCTTAGGATTTCTAGTGTTTGGGGGTGACGTATTAGTTAGGCAGCATAGCTTGACTAGGATGTTTAGAGGGATGCTTTAGGTGTGAACTATTAAAAGAGAGGTGAGGAGTATATCATGGGAGCGTGATACCAATTTAAATATGAGATAAAACATATTTTAAAAATAACGTATTTATGGACTTGCAAAATATTTTCACAACTCGGGCTCTGACCCATTTATATTTTTCCTCTCTTGCTATATATTATATATATAGGTGTCCAGACACAGGGATGCCTGGATGATGATCCATTCGAGTCAGACGTCTACTGCAGCAGTTGTGGATGCATGCAGGTTTATTTTAGACGCTTATATTCTTGTGATCTAGATAGGATGCATTATAGTAACTTTCGGGCCGAAAGCCCAATTGTATTATTTATTTTTTCACCGCCTTTTAGTGCGACATTCAATTTGGTTGTATTATATTTGAACCGAGTGTTTGGTTATTTTATCTCTTTTCAGTTTCATTTAGATAAACTAAGTGAATGTTTTAATTGTATGTTTTGTTTAAAAAGATTAGTCAAATAAAATTTTGACGCCAGCCTAATAGGTTATTAATCATTAATTTGGTTTTCGACAGTGATGCTGAAAATTATCCATATGCGACTCCTGTTTTAATTTGATATAGGAGTGATCGCCCGGTATTTTATTAGGCGAGGTCTCACAGTATCAATATGGGTAAGTAAAGTTGAATTTATATAATACAGTTTTAACCATATGTATTCATCTTTGTGTCAATAAATGTTGTGGCGATTTTGACTTATTGCATTTGACTTTTTGTTTTATAATAACAAGGTCTGTGTAAGTCCACTATCAAAGGACTATAATTTCCCGCTTGGCACACATAGATCGTTCTAAAATAGTAAAACCTTAAGATCTCAAACATGACTGTCAAGATTCATAAGTGACAACCCAAAGACAATATAGACTATTAAATCATCAGAATAAATCTAGAGTTAAAAGAATGTGATATTCAATAATTCCACAAAGTTAAAGAGTTTTTATAATAAAGCTACTTTAAAGTTCGACATTATGATATAGTATTAACTATGTTTTTCTTGTAAAAGTTTCATAAAAAACATATTTCTACAAGCCACCAATGAGAACGCCATAATTATGAAAATATATTCTCTATAAACTTAAAGATCTTTTATATACTCGAGAAAAAAAATATATTGAAAGGTCATTAAGGGATTTTTGAAATAATCCCAAAATAACATAAGAAAAGGAACCAAGAATTTATTGTTTGTCTTGGAAGCATACTCACATCGATTTAGAACTATTTTTCGTATCACTCTAATTGTGAAAAGTTAAATAAATTATTTAATTCATATCAAATGATACATTATAATTCACACAGTGTGTGTGTGTGTGTGTGTATAATAGAGGAGGAGTTTTTTTTCATAAGGCTTTGTATAAAAAACCTATATAAACAAGTTTTGTATCTATATGACCTACGTGTCTAGTGTAATTAAACTAGCCGCGTTTGCACCGATGTTGCATTTGCACTCAAAACATCTCGAGCCTCTCAAAACATTTAAACCCGTAACTCGAGACTCTCAAATCATCTCTTCTTTCACCAGTCCATTTACGAAACACTTCTCTCACTCTCTTTTATAACCTCTTCCACTTCTCTCTCTCCCATCGAACATATTGCGACCATCTCTCTCGCGCGCCGAACATTTCTCTACGAAGCTTTGATCTTAAGATTTTTTCGGTAAATCTGAAGCTGTAAATCTAAAGTTTTTATTTCTCTCTCTCTCCCACTAAACATTCCTTACAAAAGTCGTAGATCTAAAGCTTTGATAACTTAAGCTTTGTTCTGGTACCACTGATAACTGGATCAACTGTAACACCTCGTAAATTCAAGAATCTTTAATTAAATAATATTTTGGGAGGAAAATAATTTTTTTTATTTGAAGAATTAAATTAATGATTTGAGAAATTTTCAAATTGAGGAATTTATTAATTTGGCGAATTGAGGATTAATTATATTGGGTTTCGGGACATAATTGAGCTCCAAATTAAGAGTTTGGGGCCTTTTTATAAAACTCATAGGCCAAAAATGGGATTTGAGTTTTTAACCCTAATGGTGAAAGGGTAAGGCAACTTATAGTCATTTTAGAAGACTAAAATTGAGGAGAATTTAAGAGAAGAACCCTTAGAAAAGAATTTGGGGGTTTTGGAAGATTGCTTCAAGAACAAGAGGAGATCTTTGATTCCAATCCATCATGTCCATCAAATAACTTGGTTCTACAAATCTAAGGCAAGTGGTTTAACTTGCATTTATTACATTGCATTTTTCTTATTCATATTAAAGAAGGTGTGAATTAGTTAACATGTTAGGGTTTATTCTACATCTTAATTTGGGGATTTCATTTTTGGGATTTATAAATCTTTAGAGATGATAAAAGAATGTGGTTTTGATGCCCCAATTTGTGTAGATGATGTAGTTAAATTGAGATAGTCAAATAGGTGAATTTAGAACAAGTCTTGGAGGGATTTGTGGGAAACATCTGGGTAGAAAGTGAGGTTTTAAAGCTTTAATGGTGATTCTGTTCACTTAGCCTTGTATAAAATCACGTTTTCCACATTTTGTTATCTAATGCGTTTTCTCCAAAAAGGGCTCCAAAATGGCCCTAAATGGCATTTTAAAAATCAGGACAGATTCATGGGGCAAATTTTAATTTAGGGTTTGAATTTCTGAAAAATCACCCTTGGATTTAGTAAAGGATAAATCCAATTTGAGAATTAAGGTTCATGATTGGGTGATTTGAAACATTGTTAATTATGTGGGTAGGTTTAATTGAATGAAATTAAACGACGGGTGGGAAATATCGAATTTCTAGCCGAGAGAGAGTCCGGGTATAATTGATAGGGTGACACCAAAATAATGAAAATTAATTAGTGTATAATGAATTGAAATGAAGTCGGACCATAGACTTGCATGTTTTAGGCTTGTGTATGGACATAGTACACCGGTAGCCTATATACACACACGCACACACACACACACGGTGATGTGTAGTATATATATGATATATAAATATTTGGGTGAATAATATTTATAATAAAGCATAAGGCTTGTGTGCGGACCTAGTACACCGATAGCCTGGATTCAACATATATATACGTTGATGTGTAGTATATATATGATTTTTAAATATTTGTGTGAATAATATTTATAGTAAAGCATACCAATTTTAATGTTATCTTAGGAGGTTGCGTGATGTGGGTTAGTCCCCTGGCTAACGAATGCAGGGTGAGTATAATCCCCCAGGTTATAGCGTATGTTTATAGGGGTGGGCTGTCATGGTATGGAACGGTAACTTACGGGGGGAACTATGATCGCCGCGTTGGATGATAACATTTATATCCGACATGCGTGTGAATGTTAAGATATAGTTATACGTATATATAGTGCAGAATTATATACGGATATATATATACATAGTGTAAATGTATAACTAATATAACCTATGAAACGGTTATATGGTATCAAATGGGAATTGATTGAAATAAGTTAGTGTGAATAATAACTTATAAACTCATATACGTGATGTGAAATGTACAAGTGGTATAACTCGTGAGAATGTTATATGGCATTAAATGAGAAATGACTTAAATAAGTTAACGAGATTAATGAGTTATAAAGTATAGTAAACCCACTAGGGTTAAAGCAGTGGAAAATCGTGGGATATATGTGACAAGACTGGTTAATGGGTGGTTATCTAGGTGGGTTTTGCATAGAACATTAGGCGCGCACATTGGTGGAGGGGTGAAGTGTCCTCAAGAGAGTGTACGACACTAACTTAGATATGAATATCATTCATGCATTTTAATTTTCGGCATTTAAATTCACTTGCTAAATATTTTCAAATGTTTTGGGTTCTAACCCTTGTTATAAAACGTTTTCAAAACCTTTTAGATGTCTTACCACAGGGATGCCATAATTGTTCTATTCCAAGGTTACGTAGATGCGGCATATGTGGATGTTGCAGGACTTTGACTTATCCTCTTCAGTCATTTCATTTCTAGAGTAGGATGCATACAGTATTTCCTTTCGGCATGTCGCCCTAGTTATTACATTGGTTCCATCCAGATGATGTATTCAGTTTATTCCTCTTGTGGTTTATTTTTTATATTTAATTTGTAGTGGATGGTTTTCTCGGCGAGGATTATATTTATTCCTATCTAGTAATTTCATTTCATTGTTTGTGTGAATGGTTAGTTATGTATTCTTTTGCATGTTGTAGTTGGGACGTTAAAAAAGATAAAATTTGGCACCATGCCTTTTAAATACTAGGTGGTTAGTAAGTTTTATAAAGTTTTCGACAGTGATTCTAAGAATGAACTAGGTGAGATTCCTATTTAATTTGATATAGGACTTATCACCCGGTATTTATTAGGTGGGGTGTCACATCAACATTGTTTAGCTTATATTGTTTAGGTATGATATTTCACTTTCTTAGGGTTAAATTTCTGGTGACTTTTCACTTTCTTGGATTACGGGGTTAATTTGTAGGTGACTTTTCACTTTCTTAGGGTTAATTTGTATCAAGTAAGAGATGCGTGTGGGGTTGGTTTCGGATTATGGGTGGTGGAAAAATCGATCGATCTTATCTCCATGAGCTATGGATCCTATTACGTTATTCTGAGCATAAATCATCGGATAATTCATTTTCCTACTAGCATGTTTCATTTAGTTTGTAAGGGTTTGTTAGTTTTTTTACTCAAAGATATGGGTTTAGTTTTTTACTCAATGATATAGGTTATCAGCAGATCTGAACGGGTCTCCACCACATGCTACACCACAAGACACGCCATATTTGAGATTTGGGTGAGCTTTGGACTTCGTTTTTCTAGGTCTTAACCTCTACTCTTTCTTCTGATCGTATTTGTTTTTTATATAGGGTCTCAATTTGGGTCTTTGATATGGTAACACCATGGATTTAACTTCTCATACTCTCTCTCTCTCTCTCTCTCTCTCTCTCTCTCTCTCTCTTCTGTTCTCATAAATTTCAGTTATTTTGTTTTCAAAATAGGATCTCGATTATTTTTTGTTTCAAAAAAGGATATCGGTTTTAAGGTATTTGATATGGGGTCGGATCAGGTATGGGGGTTCCTATGGTGTCTGATAAGATATGTATGTGTTGTTTGAGTTTTTTAGCTGTGGGTGTAGTTTATGTTTCAATTTAGAGTTTTAACATATGAGAAAAAGTGTATCTTTCCTTTTTTTCTACTTTTTTTTTATATCTAATACCCCTTGTAGATCTTCGATTATTTAACAAACTGAGTATTTTAAAATAATTTTGAAACATTAGTATTGGAACTGTTGGTTTTACTTAGTTTGTAGATCTTTGTTGTTTATAATTTTGGAACTGTTGGTATTACTTAGTTTGCAGATATTTAGCAAAACTATTTATAAATTTGGAGATCTAAAATTTAAATTTGTAGATCTTTGTTGTTTAAAAATATTTATCAATAGGGTAAAAACATTAGTATTTTAAACTCTTTGATTAAAATTATTACTTTGTTGATATTTTTTGGATGTTAAAACCAATTTTTAATCGTTGTAGATGTTGAATCCTATTCTTCTTTATCTACTTTGTAATGAATTTTTGCATAACATTTGTTGTTTTATAGGTGTTTTTGAACTTCTCTTTCTATGTTCAGTTTTATTATATATACATATATTTCTTGGACCAATTCTGAGTTTAGATTCTTTATCTAACTGCTTCCTTTAAAGCTGAAACTGAAATATGATGCTTGGACTTTTTTTTGTTAAGTTTCTTTATAAATATTTGTGTTTGCAATCCTATTTAAGGTGATTATTATCTTTATAAAGTTAACGCGATTATTATCTTTAGTTAGGCAGTAAATAGTGTAGTGAACTATCACAAACTACTCCTTTAATATCATATTTTATTTTCTGAATCTTTATTTTTCTAAGCATGCTAAATATGCATTTCTTTATAAATAATTTTGGAACTGTTGGTATTTACAGGAGAAAAAATAAAAGATGATAGGACGAAGGACTATCTTTAAAGCACACATGGTGGATTATATATGATAAAAGATGATATTTATGTTTTTTGTGGTGTTCTCCTTTATGTGTTTGATGTAGCATTTGTATGGAATCTAGGTGGAGGTTATTTTTTAGATTTTTCATGATTATTTGTGTATACAGTGTGATTTATCATAAACACTTTGGGCTAAATTTTTATACATATTTTTATACCCTAAGAAGTGAGGGATATTTAACTATTCTACTTGCGTGTCCCAAGAGAAAAAAATCACAAATATATATAATACAAATATTATATATATATTAAAGGTTGTACTAACTTTGGATAAAAAAATATATATAATACAATATACATAGGATTTGACTGCCAACGCGTGGCCCAAAGTATAAAAGCTTCGAAAATTAAAAGCACGCATGTGGCTCAATGTTAGTAGATGAAGGGACAAAAAGTGATTTTTTAAGGTTAACATATAACCTAACTCTACAGCCCCAAAAGTTGATGGACGACACCATGGAACGGATAAAAAATCTATCCAAAAATAATTAAATTGACCAAAGTGATTTATTTATTCTTAATGGATAAGAAATATGACAGTGCAGAACTCAAAAGTAATATATATATATATATATATATATATATATATATATATATATATATATATATATTATCAAAGATATAAAATCTGCCTAAGATAAGATTTGACTACTGAATAAAGATTTTATGAAAACATGTCCAAGAACCTGATTTGCTATAATACCTTAAGGCATTAGTTGGGAGACCTTTTACTTTAGTATCAAGATATTAATAAAGCAAGACATATATAAAAAATGTGTATGTATAACTATACATTATGAAAAGTATTCATCGATATAATATATAATGACTAAATGTAATATACAAATAAATAAATAAAAATTTGCTAAAGAGATATTTACTCAATCACTTAAATAAACTATTGTTTAGAATTATCAAAATCAATATATTACATTCAACTAAAATGTACATAAATTACAATTGAGATAATTAAATATTAAATAAAGGGTTAATTACATTTTTCATTTAACATGCATGTTTTATAATAAAAAATACTCGAGACAAAATTTATCGTCGGACCATCGACACAGGTATGAGTGTTATACCCACATATATTCAGGAGTAAATTTGTCACCGTGCCATCAGCACGGGTACACCCTTGTATATATAAATGTGGGATTTCTTTCGTAATTCTGGAGTCACTACTGTAAACGTAATTAAAGAACATGTAATTAACAGTTTTATATGGATATATAAATTTAACGCATGAGTGTCCAATTCTACATGTTATTTGTTCTTTAATAATACAAAACGTTATGTAATTTACATTTAACGTTAAGATCTTAGATCAACATGATTATCATATACAATTATTATGCGTAACATAAAACGATATTATAATCACATACCTCCATCATGTCATAAATGAAAAGATTGATGGATTAGTCGACCTTAGCGATGTCCGATTGGACTGAATTTCGGATCATGGCTTCCACTTGTATACGGCAAGAACATATTTCAATTTAAGTAGATTCCAACGGTTAGATCGTGTTTTATAGTCAAGACACTATTCAAAATTAACTCTTATTTAGAATTTAGATTTATCTCCCTTATCATATATTTCATTATGTTGTCTCTTAGTGCGTCTGAATGATGAAAGATCAGTCACTTATTTATTGGTAGGGATAGGACCTAAATCTCCAACAGTCACATTATCGCAACCGTCCATTAAGATAGATACCCAAGAGTCCTTTTGACTATTAGTATTTTTTTTAATAATGAGGATTTTTCTTAGATAAAGAGAGAATAGCCCTCTCCAAGTGGCATGTACAGTGAATCAAGCACAAGTGACATTAAAGTCTGAAATAAAAGAATGAAAAATTCTAGTAGTGGATCCTTTGTAATGCTTTACATGAAACGCTAAAAAAAATATCATCTTTGATTTTTTGGATTATCTGCGGCGAATTAATAGGATTATCTTCAAAATGATTTGAATTTATTGATTTCTAGATATGCCAATATATGAAAGAAGGGATGATTTTGCAAAGTAAGCTCTAAATTGAATTTCCTCTAGCATGGATCCACCAAATCATTAAATTTCCTTTAAAAATCGATGCTCGAAATGAGAGGCTCGTCATTAGATTGAAAGTGATCCAAAATATTTTTTGACAAGTTGCCAACAATGAATAGATGTGTCCGAGTTTCTTCTTTGGTAATGATGTAGCATTTACGTCTAGATGGGAGACTAATGTTAATTATTTTAAGATACTCATATATTGGAATACCTTATAGAAGCAGTTTCCATATGAATGTTGAGACTTCAGGTTGTATTCTAGTATTACAAGTGCAAGAGAAAGAAAGTGTTGAACAATCTCCATGACGAATAATCTCCCAATGTGATTTTATGGTGATTTTATGGTGAATAATCTCCCAAAGTGTTGAACAATTCAGGTTCTAAGTAATCGTATCCCCGAGAATGATATTGTCATGCATGGTGGACCAAACATTTTGCACGCGTCTCTATGTATGCGAAGGACTAGAAGATAGACCATAAAAATTTGACGAAGCTAACATCGCATAATTATCTTTAAGGAATTTTTCCCACAGCCCATTAGAAGTATAAAAAGTCCACCATAACTTACAAGCCATGGCACTACATCAGTTTTTAATGCGCCTAAGATCGAGACCACCTTTACGATGAGGAAGACAGATTTGCTCCTAAGAAATGCAGTGATATCTGCTAAAATTATTGGTACCGCTCCAAAAAAAATTCTCAAAAGCAGATTCTAAATTAGCCATCATAGTGCGTGGTGGGTGTAGAGCTGCGAACAGGTGGACAGAAGTGGACTGCAAATAATATTTTATAAGGGTGATGTGACCAGCAACAGTTATAAATTTACCCTCTTAGCAGTTATATTACTCTTGGATTCTTTTCAGTAAAAGTTATGAGATTTGATATTTTTTTATTCAATTTTGAAAGATCGTGAAATCTTGTAAAGGACACTATAGTTGCCCAATGAATTTTGATTTTGTGGATGTATGATGTGCTTCCAAATCTATTTATGGTGTTTTTTTTATATGGATATGAAATGAAATATATTCCAGATCTATTTCAAGACTTCATCTCCAGATTTTTATTATAGATATGAGTAAACTTTGATGTTTCAATATAATTAGGGTAATTTTCATTTGGGGGTACGTTTGTTCCCATTTAATTTTGGTAGGGTGCCATAGTTTTTAGTATTGTTGGTTGGGTCTCTCTCTCTCTCTCCTCCCCCCCCCCCCCCCAAAGAATTGCCCATGATTAAAGGCACGAAGAAAATTTTTCAAAGTATTAAATTGTGTATAAGTCATTTATAAGTTTTTTATAACACCAGTAATTGTAAACAATTTAGAAAATTTGGGCGCCTTATACTTCGTATAAACAACATCGTAGCCATCAATTATTAATTTAAATCATAAAGTTTTTTACACCACAAGTGTGTAAATAATTTAAAAAATTTGGGCTGAGTATCATTTGTTTATATGACTATCCACACAGTCTAAAAAATAAAATACTCCACCGACAACAGTAATAATAGTCCATCTTGGACCTCATGTAAAATAATGTTATGCTCCAACAACAACAGTAATACAAATGTGTAACAAGTTTATAGGATATCATGGGACTGAAGACATGAAGATTATTTTCGAAAGTAAGAACAAAAAGCCACTACCGTACAATGATGAATTGCCTCATTTTTTTTTTTGTTCTCCAACTTGAAATTGGAACCATTGCTATCGAAAAACAATGCCAATAGTAATGGTGCACATGGTTGTAGAAGCACCCATATGGTCGATTGAAGTTGTACACCAATTTTTATTTATTTATGGCCTACACAGTGTAAGAGGAAGAAAAAAAGAACAAAATAACCATTATTGTACTACTAACTAACAACATTGATTATCACAGTGATAATGATGTGACAAAAATTATAACAAAAAAAATTATTGATGAAACCATCATGATACCAATACATAATGTCAATTCGCATCTTTATAAAAAAAATCAAATGCATTATAACCGATATGAGTCCAACGATAGAGAAGGTAGCAAAAGCTATGAAATTCATTACCATCAAATTGTTTCTATGATTTTACATATGATAATAGTTCAATCTTTAATCTGGATCTTCTAAATTTTTAAATCTAATTTCAAAGTCTATGAAAAACTAAACAAAGGCATGCAAGTTTCCAAAAAGAAGAATAAGTCGTGTATAATTTTCTAAAGTATTAAGTCGTATATTATTTAATTCATATAAGTTTTATATATAATACAAGTAAGTGAAAACAATTTAGAAATTATAGTTAGAGTTTCCTTAACTTATAGGAATTTATACCATCTTTAACGAAAGAATACTCCAGCAGCAATACAAATAGTCTATCCTAGGCCTTATATAAACAATATAATCGATTTAATGCAATTTGCAAATATAACATTAATACATCAATATATAAATAAAAATAGTCTATGATGAGCATACATAATTCTGTAAATGAAGTATTTAAATATTAACCTCATAAAAGAAATAAAAGTCTATTGTCGTTTAAAACTTGTGTAGTAGCATACCACTTTTAACTAACATGATAGAAGTTGAAGTTTTACACATTAAGCATCAAAAAATAAAAAATAAAAAGGGGAAAGTGCGCTAACCCAAATTCATAAGCTAGTATGTGACGACCCGCCTACTAAAATAATAGGTGGCCAGCCCAATACTCCAATAATCACAGGAATCATAGATGGTCCATTCTTAGCATCACTGTCGATTAACATAATAGTATGAGATAACCACCAATCATTTTAGAAAACGGATTGTCATATACAAAAAAATTTGAAAGTAAAAGAGAAACACTTAGACAATCCCATTGGTAAAAACGGTGGGTATCAAAAATCGATGAATAAAGTATGACAATACAATAAATAATCACCGAATAAGCTGTCGGTGCACAGACCAATACAACAATATATTAAGTATTACAATACAATATTTACAATATAATGAATGAGTGCTAAACCTTGGGCAAACACGCCCGAATAAATATACTGAACATAACTAGAGTACAATAGAGGGAAGTGTCTACAACAAGTATCCTACAACATCCGCAATATGCCGTAGCTCCATGACAACTGGAAATGGAAATGTAAACACGGGTGTCCATGCGGAAGAGCACCTGTAACGGCAAAGAATATGCAGAAACAAGGAAATATAGAAACCGGTCAGGGCCGGGTTTGATATAATTACCATGTGACTAAAAAGCATGGCAGGTAAGTGCGTAAATCTCTCGCAGATAACAATAATATTCCTCACCTCTCAATCTAGCAGCAACCTAACGCAATATCGAGAGATGTTCTAGTTAACCCTAAGTACTAAGGGCTAACTTTTCCCCATTCTCAACACTATGCCCTATTCGTGCGTGGAGTGTCTCGCAAAGCGAAATCCAAACAAGGAACCCCCCCGATACACTACTACTTAGGCAAGGTTGATCGTCGAGATCCATTAGACCCTAAGCACGAAATAATAAATAAATACATGTGTGTGCATAAGTGTGGGAGGTCACATCTACAGCTACACAAAGAAAATATAAAAGTAAAACCCATCCATCATCTATTGGCACAATTCCTAATTCTATCTTTAGGAATATACATATAAATGGTACAACACTTTATCAAGTGTTTACCAAATTAATTTCATCATACACTAATTCATTTCATGAATTTGTTCCTTATCAGGAAATATAATCATACTTTTTATGCTCTAGAGGCATTTATCTCAATTGTTCACTTTGTAAAAATATCTTCCTTATCAGGAATATAATCATCATCATAGGCTCTTTATGGCCTTGCATCGTGGCCTTTATGGCACTCATCAAACATCAAGTCCAACTTGATTTAGAATAGTTATATTCATATATATATATAACGATTCTAAGACCGCCCGTCCAGGTTTCCCCACTGTGCGCGCCCCTAAATGGCTATCATCTTCCAGGGCCTCCAAGACAACCTGGGATCCTATCGAAACATCGGGAAGCGACCATGTGCCTGCGGGATAGTCAAGACCACACCCGGAATCTCCTAACCAGCGCAGAAAATATAAACAAACGCTCATATGGCCTAGGGACTATATCCACCCTGCATCATTATCCAGGGGGCTTCACCACAACGCGCGCGACTTCCCTTATGATAGCGATTTAGAGAGGTGTGTATCCATAAATTATCATTTATGAAAAACATTACTTTTTCCATTTTGAAAACACATTTTTTTACATTTCCAAAAATCATCCATTTATCCTTTAAGCACCAAGCTTTAGAAGGTGCATACTATTCTTATTAAGTCATACATTTTATTAATGACCTAAGACCCAAAGTGCCACTAACCTCAAAATAGCCTCAAATAGTTCATATAATTCATAAACCCTCAAAGTGAGTCTCCATAATGGAGTGTCTCTCAAAATCTCAACATTAATATTTTAACTTCAAATATATCTTTAGATTAACCTCCTATATCAGTTGGACATTAACCTAATCCAAACTAGTCCTCGGGTAAACTTAAATCTCCATTCTTAGTCTAGGACATTAGTCTACCCAATACAACCCTCTAGGACTCCCCATTACTTCCCAAAGGAAGGTTCCTAAACCTTGGACCTAAAAGAAAAAGGGCTAAAAATCAAAATAAGAAAATCTCACAAAAACAGGGGAACCGAATCGATTCGCCCCTTGGGCCGAATCGATTCGCCCTTGCGAATCGATTCGCTAGACAGCCGAATCGATTCGGTGAGCAAAAACAGACCTTCTGCAATTGCCGAATCGATTCGCTTTAAATCCGAATCGATTTGGTCTGCAAGACCTGTATCCCTCTCCTTATCCGAATCGATTCGCCTATAAGGCCGAATCGATTCGGTCCTGAGATTTTGCCCAGTTTGGGCGACGGGTTACATAAACCCTAAAATCCCAAAACCTCCATTCTTTGCTTTTACCCAACATCAACAACATCTAATTCTACCAAATCATTCCTAGACCACTTACAACTAATAATTTATCCCCAAATCAAATTAAAACTAAGATTTAAGGGTTTAATCATCAAAATCAACAAATACCCATTTATCGGTTAAATCTCCCAAAACCTAACTATACATGCAATTTATCACATTAAATCAATATCTAGCAAGTAAGAAACTTGCCTCGAGGTTCGTAGTCTCTGAACACCTCCGGTAGCGACGGATTCCGGCCCAACTCTTCCATCTCTCTCTTTCTCTCTACTTTCTCTTCCCTCTCTCTCTCTCCTTTGGCTTCTCTCACACAAATGAAGAAAAAGAAAGGGGGTGGGGGATTTATAAGGGTCAAAATATAAACCCCCACTCCTAATTGCTAATACACCACTAAAATGACTCGTAACCACTTAATTGAGTCATAATCCCCTTAAATGCCTAAATCTAAAAAATTACAACTGGGCACTTATTTCGACTATTCTAAAAACTACCGCACCCCCTATTTTGGCATTCGGGAAAGTGTGAACTATTTTTACGTTCCAATTCCATTTTTTTTAATTCATTAATTATACCCGATTTAAATATAGGTCATAACCGTCGTTTTACATATAACGACGCAAAATACACAATATAACACTATTTACCTTCTCATAACGGTAAATAGTTAGAACATAGTAAATATTATCCCTAAGTCTCACGGGAAATAATATTTACTCCAACATTCCCTATTTTATAAAATTAGCCCATAAGGCAAAATAGTATAAAATAGTCGCTTGAAAACCTGGGTTGTTACATACTCCCCCCCTTAAAGGGGAATTTTGCCCTCAAAATTCAGGCGTAACCCATAACCATAAAAAGGGTATACTATAATAAAAACCGTGCTATCATACTAGCAAACCTCTGAATAGAGATGTCCCCATAGGACTCAGACTAAGGTCATCGCTATCGATCTCAGAAACTATCGATCCTACCCTTCTATTACGGGAGGAGATACCCACACAAGCTCGGCACTAATTGCCTTACTTTCCGAAACACGTTATACCTATATTAGGGAATAACTACACTAACTTACAATCGCTAACCCCAACACTACTAACTTCTATTCGCGTTGGTGTACCCCTCAGAGGTCTACTTGTTCACTGAGCCCAATCTAAAGGAAGGTTCCCGGACCACTCCCAGTCCCAGGAATATACTATTCGTTGTTTCCATTCCAACGAGTAGACAAGGCATATTGCCATCTACACTAGGCTATGCATGGCCTAACGTTTATCGAAGACGATCCGAACCATTGCAAGGAAATTCGATCCCTAGAATTTCTACTCCGATCTCACCTTAAATCAAATCCACCCTTCCACTTACGGGTGGTAGGATATACCCCGTATCCCAACGGTTTCCATTCTTCCTGGAGACTTTACCTATACCTTGACACCAATGTCTCGTCTCGGTGAAGCTCACTCCACTTGGCATTCCATGCCACGAATAAATTATAAGATGGTATCTACTCGGTGCCTATATTACTCCTGTTCGCATTGCCTTAGCGAAAGGAAATATCCTAACGATAGTCCTTCACGGTCACAAACTTGTTATTCGTGAAAAGACTCCAAATTCCCGCCCAGGAGAAGTGCCTCTAAGTCTTTAAGGCAAATACTACCGCCCTGAACTTAAAATCAAGCGTGGGATAACACTTCTTAAAAGTGTGAGACATACGAACAGTAGGTCCATGTTCCCATATTAGCACATCCCGTTCCTGGCAAAGACTCGTTCGTTAAATCCACTCTCGATCATAACAACACGAGTGCAGGAGAAAAGTCAACTTATACTCCAACTCCTCCAAATGTAGGTTACCCATGTAACCCTCTAACTACGAGAGGCCCCACCACTAATGGTCTAACATTCTAACGAGCTCGAAATCCTATACTTCTAGTCTAGGGACCAAATTCTACTTAGATTTAACCCACAACTTATTGTGGTCAACTCCCAACCATCTTCCTAAACTAACGCCGCATGCCCTAAGGGCCTAGCGTCCTAAGAATCCTAGGGTCAATCTATCTATCCTAACCTACTCGTATAAGTATAATACTAAATATCCCTAGTGTCCAAGACCTTTCCCGACTTTCGACATTAGCTCGGTTTCATGCGTGGGACGTCTCGCCGAAGCGAAATCCAAGCAAGGAACCCTCCCGTTACACTACTACCTCGCATTGTCAGTCGTCGAGAAGTAATGGTCGAAGACACATAATCGGGATTGACGGAATCCTAATTTGAAACTCTACTACTACATGTAAACGTCTACGTCCTACCATAATTATCGACTGAGGCATTTACTTTCAGTAAGATGCCACCAATACTCTACCCCAAGAGACACACATATCTCTAAACAAATGGCCTTCTCATAAAGACACAACCATAAGTCCCTATCGGACATCCATAATCTTAGTCTTCCCCCACGTTAGTCAGAGGAAAACTATCATAGTGCTCATATATCGCACATGAACTTAGCCCTTAATCACTCATATACGTGATTCTTGGCTAAACCTTCCAACCTAGCACTTAACCAACAGAAAAGAAAAAGGAAGAAGAAAAGAGCAGAAAAGAAAATGCACATCTCTCCACTCCCAACGACGTTAAGGTTCATGCGTGGAGCGTCTCGCCGAAGAGAAATCCAAACAAGGAACCCCTCCACGCAGTCACCTTAACTAGCCGGTCATGGAGATAAGGCAATAGCATACACAAGCAAAGCAAACAAAGAAAGAAAACAGAATAAAAACAAAAATAAAGGAAACTATCTGCATACCGTAAACCACCTCTATAAAGTCTCAACCCGTATTCAGGAGAGATATTATAGATCCACTAGTCCTCCTCCTAGAACTTAGAACTAGGATAGCCTCGTGATATATTCTCTTGCTATCACCCCAACCAATCTAAGAATATCTCTACTCGTATAGTATATTATACAAGTAGCACATCCCACATATATCACCACTCGCCCCATAACGAGTGTGAAGGAAGATACAGAACTCCCCTATCATGGAAGTCACATAGATATACTTACTATATATAAAATATGTACCGATACCATCACCAGCTCGATATACGCACCCGAATCTAGGGCTAACACCAAACTACTCCCATCTTACCTAAGGAATGCACTACTCGCACCCTAGTTAGAAAGTCCCACCAACATACTAGCCAACCTCCTTAGCTGCTACCGATAGTTCTAAGACACGACATTCTAGTCTTACCCGAACCAAACTACTTCCATCAATGACTCAACTAGGAGTCCTATCCTTGCCGGTTATCTTCAATCGACAAGATCAGAACACATACTTCCCTTGAATTCTTCAGCAAGGAGAACATTCTACCAGCTTCCCCAACCTTAGCTCCACGAGCCTTCCCCGAGTGGGTGTCCACCATTGGGGTCTCATGAACACTATTTCTCCAAAAGTGTTCCCAACACTTACTTACGAGCCTAGCATTTCCACTGAGAGGCTCTCTCTACGGGCAAAAACATTCTGCCCCACCATAAAGAGGCGACTATCATATCCGCCACTTCAACCTTACTCCTAAGGGTGAAAGGTTTCCTAAAATCCTCACACCTGAGCACTCTTATACCCAACTCTAGGCCAAACTCTCGGGTCTTACGCTCTCGCCGAACGAGGTTACACTTCCCCGATCCAACCAAACTTTCAATATGTGGTCCTAATAAGAACCTCTCAACTCTGAATTGTCATTGATCGGAGTCCCAAGCATAGTACCACTCTCTAACGACAACGGTACTTGGGAAAACTATTTTCACTGTGCTTAGTAGTCACGGCGGCAATATAAAATAATGCTGCAAAGGGAGAGACCTCCAAATCGGTCCTTATTCCCGACCACAGCCTACAGCTTATAGTAATCCCATCCTATGATGCCTTCACAACGCCCTTCCTCAGTGCCCTTCATCTAACGGCTTACAAGTCTCACACGAACTCGTAGAAGATCTTCGGGGTCCTCATACCATAGCAGGAGAACGGAATCTCACAAGAGAATTCAACGACCTTATTCCTAAGGCTCTACATCAAACAGAGAGAAACGCAGAAGACTTAAAACATCCGCACAGACTCCTAGGGACTCTAGAACCTAATGCTCTGATACCATCTTTGACAACCCGCCTACTAAAATAATAGGTGGCCAGCCCAATACTCCAATAATCACAGGAATCATAGATGGTCCATTCTTAGCATCACTGTCGATTAACATAATAGTATGAGATAACCACCAATCATTTTAGAAAACGGATTGTCATATACAAAAAAATTTGAAAGTAAAAGAGAAACACTTAGACAATCCCATTGGTAAAAACGGTGGGTATAAAAAATCGATGAATAAAGTATGACAATACAATAAATAATCACCGAATAAGCTGTCGGTGCACAGACCAATACAACAATATATTAAGTATTACAATAAAATATTTACAATATAATGAATGAGTGCTAAACCTTGGGCAAACATGCCCGAATAAATATACTGAACATAACTAGAGTACAATAGAGGGAAGCGTCTACAACAAGTATCCTACAACATCCGCAATATGCCGTAGCTCCATGACAACTGGAAATGGAAATGTAAACATGGGTGTCCATGCGGAAGAGCACCTGTAACGGCAAAGAATATGCAGAAACAAGGAAATATAGAAACCGGTCAGGGCCGGGTTTGATATAATTACCATGTGACTAAAAATCATGGCAGGTAAGTGCGTAAATCTCTCGCAGATAACAATAATATTCCTCACCTCTCAATCTAGCAGCAACCTAACGCAATATCGTGAGATGTTCTAGTTAAGCCTAAGTACTAAGGGCTAACTTTTCCCCATTCTCAACACTATGCCCTATTCGTGCGTGGGGTGTCTCGCAAAGCGAAATCCAAACAAGGAACCCCCCCGATACACTACTACTTAGGCAAGGTTGATCGTCGAGATCCATTAGACCCTAAGCACGAAATAATAAATAAATACATGTGTGTGCATAAGTGTGGGAGGTCACATCTACAGCTACACAAAGAAAATATAAAAGTAAAACCCATCCATCATCTATTGGCACAATTCCTAATTCTATCTTTAGGAATATACATATAAATGGTACAACACTTTATCAAGTGTTTACCAAATTAATTTCATCATACACTAATTCATTTCATGAATTTGTTCCTTATCAGGAAATATAATCATACTTTTTATGCTCTAGAGGCATTTATCTCAATTGTTCACTTTGTAAAAATATCTTCCTTATCAGGAATATAATCATCATCATAGGCTCTTTATGGCCTTGCATCGTGGTCTTTATGGCACTCATCAAACATCAAGTCCAACTTGATTTAGAATAGTTATATTCATATATATATATAACGATTCTAAGACCGCCCGTCCGGGTTTCCCCACTGTGCGCGCCCCTAAATGGCTATCATCTTCCAGGGCCTCCAAGACAACCTGGGATCCTATCGAAACGTCGGGAAGCGACCATGTGCCTGCGGGATAGTCAAGACCACACCCGGAATCTCCTAACCAGCGCAAAAATATAAACAAACGCTCACATGGCCTAGGGACTATATCCACCCTGCATCATTAGCCAGGGGGCTTCACCACAACGCACGCGACTTCCCTTATGATAGCGATTTAGAGAGGTGTGTATCCATAAATTATCATTTATGAAAAACATTACTTTTTCCATTTTGAAAACTCATTTTTTTACATTTCCAAAAATCATCCATTTAGCCATTAAGCACCAAGCTTTAGAAGGTGCATACTATTCTTATTAAGTCATACATTTTATTAATGACCTAAGACCCAAAGTGCCACTAACCTCAAAATAGCCTCAAATAGTTCATATAATTTATAAACCCTCAAAGTGAGTCTCCATAATGGAGTGTCTCTCAAAATCTCAACTTTAATATTTTAACTTCAAATATATCTTTATATTAACCTCCTATATCAGTTGGACATTAACCTAATCCAAACTAGTCCTCGGATAACTTAAATCTCCATTCTTAGTCTAGGACATTAGTCTACCCAATACAACCCTCTAGGACTCCCAATTACTTCCCAAAGGAAGGTTCCTAAACCTTGGACCTAAAAGAAAAAGGGCTAAAAATCAAAATAAGAAAATCTCACAAAAACAGGGGAACCGAATCGATTCGCCCTTGCGAATCGATTCGCTAGACAGCCGAATCGATTCGGTGAGCAAAAACTGACCTTCTGCAATTGCCAAATCGATTCGCTTTAAATCCGAATCGATTTGGTCTGCAAGACCTGTATCCCTCTCCTTATCCGAATCGATTCGCCTATAAGGCCGAATCGATTCGGTCCTGAGATTTTGCCCAGTTTGGGCGACGGGTTACATAAACCCTAAAATCCCAAAACCTCCATTCTTTGCTTTTACCCAACATCAACAACATCTAATTCTACCAAATCATTCCTAGACCACTTACAACTAATAATTTATCCCCAAATCAAATTAAAACTAAGATTTAAGGGTTTAATCATCAAAATCAACAAATACCCATTTATCGGTTAAATCTCCCAAAACCTAACTATACATGCAATTTATCACATTAAATCAATATCTAGCAAGTAAGAAACTTGCCTCGAGGTTCGTAGTCTCTGAACACCTCCGGTAGCGACGGATTCCGGCCCAACTCTTCCATCTCTCTCTTTCTCTCTACTTTCTCTTCCCTCTCTCTCTCTCCTTTGGCTTCTCTCACACAAATGAAGAAAAAGAAAGGGGGTGGGGGATTTATAAGGGTCAAAATATAAACCCCCACTCCTAATTGCTAATACACCACTAAAATGACTCGTAACCACTTAATTGAGTCATAATCCCCTTAAATGCCTAAATCTAAAAAATTACAACTGGGCACTTATTTCGACTATTCTAAAAACTACCGCACCCCCTATTTTGGCATTCGGGAAAGTGTGAACTATTTTTACGTTCCAATTCCATTTTTTTTAATTCATTAATTATACCCGATTTAAATATAGGTCATAACCGCCGTTTTACATATAACGACGCAAAATACACAATATAACACTATTTACCTTCTCATAACGGTAAATAGTTAGAACATAGTAAATATTATCCCTAAGTCTCACGGGAAATAATATTTACTCCAACATTCCCTATTTTATAAAATTAGCCCATAAGGCAAAATAGTATAAAATAGTCGCTTGAAAACCTAGGTTGTTTCATAGTATTGGTAGTAATCCAACGGCATGAGGTATCTAGTAATGTACACGACTTATAAAACAAAAAAAATCAACACAACAAAAAAAAATTAGAATAAACTAAAACAATAATTCAACTTATGGGTTGACATATAAGGTAGGGAATTTTTAGAATTTATTTTAAACAATAAAAGTGTGAGCACGGGAAATATTACAATAAAGAGATGCACGAAAACAATCATAAATAACTGTAAGGACATTATCCGTCACAATTAGTATGTCATATACCGCTACAAGTTGCTACAAGTCACAAAGGATTGAAAAGCTTACATCTATACAAGACGAATCCTAGTTGCATAAAGACTTCAACATTCAATCCCAACAAGGATGAATTTGGTAAAATGTGTTTAAGTTTCATTTACATTTCACATTAAAAGTGTTGGGATATTTTTTATAAAAGTTAAAATGATTTTTGGAATTTTATTAAATGATTTTTATTTTTAAAAATATTTTATTATAAAAGTTATGGATAAATATCTCCTAATCCCATGAACAGTTTTAGGGTTAGAGGATTCCAAATTATTTAAAACTTTAAAAGTCGTTTTTAAGGGGATCAGTGACTGTCATTCAAATGACTTCACATCTCGTTCGAACGAGATGGAGTGTCGCTCGAATGATGTCATCAGTCGTTCGAACGAGAAGGTGTTTTGCCTTGACACATCACCACCTTGAATGTTAATATTTAAAGGGTGTCAGGCTACTGATTTTTGTGTGGAGAAATGATGGTTTTAAACAGAATACAATTTTGAGTGTGTTGGTTTATTCTCCAACATTTTAAGGGTTCAATCTTTTGTTTTTACAATTCACAATCCCAATATCTCTTTGTGACTTATTTTGTGGAACCCGAAAGCATAGTTTTGCTACTGTTCATACTTTCCGGGGAGATCTCTACAACCAAGAGTTACATGCTATTGTGGAGTGAGTCTTAATGGAGTTATGTGACTGTGTATCATTAGGGAGTGCTGCGGTGTTCCTGAGTTAAATACTGAAGTGCAGTTCATGTAGTTCGTTGTGTGTGGACTTATTTCTGATGACATCGACCGACGTCTGCGGGTATTCGAGTGTCAAACTGTATTTCATTGCAATCCAATGTAAGTTGCGATTTACAATTATAGTGAAATAAAAAGGTTTTCCACTGAGGGGATTTTTCCTGAATTTTTGTGTCGCATACTTTATTTATGTTGGTTTGACACTACACGCACGTTGCTATTTGAGTCCAAGGGCTGAATTTTTTTGATTCATAATTTGAAACCAATTAAATAAGTTTGTAATTATAATTTCCGCAACTATTCGAATCTTTATCGCACACGGTCTTTCAAGAACATAAGGTAAAGATCACACACAATAACAATATAATTGGTTCAGTCACCTGCATATGTCCACAGAGAGGGTACTATTTTATTATAGTGTCTCTCAATATTATTTGTTACCTCCCTTTTCCCCCGATCAGGGTTTACAATTTATAGAAGTATGAAATAAGTCATTTAATTCCATAGGCAACTCAACCGACTTGATAGATAACACGTAAGTGTCCCTCAATATCTCCTCGATATTGTTGGTAACTGATTCATGTGTATCTCCATGCATTTAAGAATATGTTAAATACACGTTCAAATAATAATCTAAACGTCTGGGTCGGGTTGTCCTCTTTATGAATTGGTCTGGTCGGCCAGGTGATTGGGCTTTTTAATTATATCCCCATAATTGCCCTTAAAATCCTTGGGCCGATGACTTGGGCCAAGAGATTTTAAATGTTTACAAGGCCCAAGGCATGGATTAGTGTTCAAAAACCATCATGGAATATTTATAATTCATGAAGATTGTTGGGGGTACGCTTGTCCTTACAAGAAAATGAAGTGTTGAGATCTTTCAGGGAAAGCGCAACTCATGATTTAAGATAATTAAAATTTCCTCCCGTGTAACTTAATAGTCAGTTCACTAATTTTGGTCATTCTTGCGTACAAACTTTGTCTCTATGCTTCCCCTCCTGTTATTTTCTTCAAATCTAGATCTCTTCTTCGTTAGTGAGCTTTGAATGCTTTGCCAACACTTGGAAGTTCTAGTTCTCACTCTTTTAGTTCTTCTCTTCTGCGAATTATCTTGTAACTTTAGGTAGGGTTTTTCTTCCTTTGGTGTACTAATGCCAAGACCTAATAATAAGTCAATTTCTAGGTTTAGAAAGTGTTATGGTATCCCTAACTAGGTAGATATTGAGTGTGCCCCAATTCCTCAAAATGTTTTTACCATAGATGATGGTCATTAGATTCATACTCTTTTAATTTTTTAGGGGGTTTAACGTTACCCCTAATCCTCTTTTTTTAATATTCTTCAAGTATTTTGAAATTGTTCCTGCTCAGTGTACTCCAAATGTTTGAAAAATTATAAATGAGGTACATAGGATAAATGTATTATATGGAACCAACTTAGGGCTCGCTAAAATTTTCTAGTGTTATGTATTGCATAAGTGAAGGTATCTTATACTTGAAGGTGAGGAGTGATAACAGAGTTCTAGTGGTGAACTTGCCTGATTACCATAAGGACTACTAGAGCCAATGCTTAATTACTAGGAATTGGAAATATCATCCCTAACCTGAGGGTATAAGGTACAGGGGACCTTATGTCCCTACCTTTGGGGATAAATGCATAGGTTGATAACACTATCTCTTTCTTAGTTCTTCACTTTTTAGTTCCTTCTATTTGTTTTTTTTTTGTCTTTTCTACTTATTTTGTAGCTAAGGATAAGAATCGAAACCTACCCCTTGTGAGATAAAGGTTGCTATAACCTATTGAAGTCTTGGAAAGTTAGGGATATGCTCTCTGATGACTAGCATCCTTTCTCGACGACATATCTACTGGAATACAACAACAACACTACTAGCTTTATTGCTCATCCAGTTGATAAAATCCATGACTTGGATTTAGTGGACCATCTGAACCCATCCAGCTAGAAGAGGGAGAGGAGGAAAAAAGTCAGGAAGATGAAGGAGATAAAGAAAAAGAAGGTGAAAAGGAGGGATCTAAGGAGGATAGTGAGGAAGGAAGTTAAGAAAATGAGATGGCCCCACCCAAGAGTAGGTGTTTGATTATTCAAGATGCTGATGATGATATGTTGTTTGATCGAATCAAGTCCTTAACGATAACACAAGGTGACTCCCTTACATCTAATGGTTCCAAACTAGGAATCAAGGGAAAGGAGAGAGAGGTGGAGAGAAAGAAAAAGGAGGAAGAGGAGAAAAGAAAGGAGAGAGAGAGAGAAAGAAGGAGGAGGATAGAAAAAGAGAAGTGGAGAGGAAGAGGGCACATGACTTAAAGGCCCATTTTGTGCCTTATCTCCTCCAAGTTGCTTAGGATCAAGTGTTATTGATACTCCCCTGCTTGCCCCCAGTTGATAGAGAGGGTTATGCAATGATCAATAGGGATGGGGCCTCCCCAGTTGGCCCTCAAATCCTCTCAATGGCTTGCTTTGGTATATCCATTTTTCCCTCTATACTTCTATGATTCTTTTTCTCAATTTCTATAAATTAATATGTAGTTCTTCTTCTTCTTGCAGTTTGTTTCTAATTTGACCACATTATTGCATGGTAGAGGAAGAATGTGTAATACCCTGTATTTTTATGGCTTTTAAAATTGGGGATTTATTACATTTAATTGAGTTATTAATTTAATATTATTCCAAAATTTTATTTGAAATATTTACTAGTGTGACAAGAGTTAGTAATTATTGGGAATTTGTTTAATATTACTAAATGAGTAAAGTAATATGTGAGATTTAATTTATTAATATTGTCACGAGTGATTAATATGACAATTATGGAAATTAAGTCGGGCGCGCCTGTGTCGTGTCGGGACTAAATTATTATTATAAAAGTGAATAAATTATAAGTCACCCGTATGGTCATTTCGAGTGTGCCAACGTGTCCGTAAGGGTCAATATAGTCAGAAAAGTGTGCATGAGGGTTTAGTTTGGGTCTTGGGGCGTTTTTAGGCCTAAGTGGCATCCCAGGAGGGTATTATAGTCATTCTGAATTTTTGGGAAATTAAACCCATGAATTTTCCTAAGTTATATCATCTATTAGAGTATATCTATTAGGGTTAACAATTACAGAAACTTATAACGTCCATTAGAGAAGAAAGGTATAGAGCCTTTCAAGAATTGATCACAAACCGTGACACCTCTTTCAAGATTAACACCACCGGGGCATAGATCTTAAGATGAGGAATGCAGCCATATTCTTATCACCAACAAATAAGACCTTCAAATCCCTTGCAAGTATCTATTTTTCTACTTTTCTAGTTAATGTTTCACCCATGTTAGAATAGGATTGACAAATACATGTTTCATAGAAGAATTTGATGATTTTAGGAATTTAAATCACATGCCTTTGAGGAAATTAGTGTATTATGGAAATCTCAACATATGTAGAGGATTACTCGCTAAATTGTTTTGATTTATAAGTGAGAAATCTGGAAAAAAAAGAATTTGAAGATTGGAAATTTAATGTAAAACTAGGGTTCTTGATAATTATGATGAATTTGCCCCTTAATCCGACATCTTTGATGATATCGTACATATTTCACGTAGGAAATCATGTATATAGGTATATTTAATCAGTAGTAAACTTGTTTGGGAGTTTTGGACTCAATTATGGAGTTTTGATTGAGGTTGAAGAAGGAAACCCGTAGTAAACAATAGCAAAATTCGGAATACCTGCTTTATCGATCGAATGACCCCTTTACTCAACCGATTGACCCCTCCTGGAAAACTGCATGTTTTCTCCTTTTTGTCTAATTCGGATAGAATGCGTAGGAGACCTTGAATATTATTTAAAGAGCATAATGGGCCATGAAGAGGACCAGTAGGGTCTAAGTAGAATACCGTTGAATGAAATTTTATATGGGATGAAATCGTGGGTTAACGGGAGGTTTAAACCATATTAAAAATTGTTCTCACGTTAGCTACAAAATTGAGATGTTTATCCTACTGAACTTATCTTTAGTGGGAAAGAATACTTTGAGAGATGATAAGCAATTATGAAATGATTATAATTGAGAATAAAAGAGACGACTCCTTTATGCGAGATAATTGGGTACAATTGTAATGAATATGGTTAATAATAATAATTATGGGTCGTGGGCGAACCTAATTGGAAAATGTGAATATTTATATATATGCTCGTGCGACTATGTGCATATACTAAATATTATATTTATGAATAATAATACCCACGCTACTTGCTATCACAGAGGTTGCCGCGCCGGGATAGTCTTATCTCGATGGGACCTTTATGAAGGATATTGACTTGTACCCTAGAACATAGGATTCCTTAGTACAGGCTATCTGAGAATGATAGTCAGACGGTCCTAAGAGACGTGAGGGGCATGTCTTGACCTCTTAGTGACTTGGATCTATGCATCGCCTCCATTTTGTGTGTATTGTGTTAATACAGTTCGAAAGTGATTCCGACCTAGTATTTTAGTACGAGTGATACGGGGACGTGATAGCAGAGTATGCCAGCACCATATATTTTATGTGGGGTGTTGATAGTATATATATTATATGAGTGATTAATATGTATACGTATATATGGAAATCTTCTACTGTGCGTATAAGTAGTTAAGTATTGAATAAATGCTCCAAATTTAATAATGAGTATTCGAGAACTTTATAACGGTACTGAGATATAATAAGTAACGTAAGTAATCATGAAGAGATTGATCTCTAAACTAAATATCATAGACTTGTGACTTCTCGAAATAAAATCATCGAGAGATAAGTCAGATAGACATATGAGGCATTTAGTCGTACGGTAGGCGTGAACACTAGATGAGAGGTGAGAATTCTCAAGAGAGTGTCGCGTACTAACATGGTGGTTATATTAGCCGGTAAGCATTTTAAATACTTGCTAAACTATTTTTAAAACTATTTTACACTCGGGCTCTTACCCATTTTCTGTAATTTTTCTCTCTCTCTTATATATATATATATATATATTCAGGTGTAGAATCATTTGACTAGACGTGGCGTAGCTTATGTGGGAGTTGTAGGTCATTGCAGTAGACGCTTCCTCCTTTGGTTCCTCATACTTCTGTTTATCTCTTTTAGTTAGGGCACGCGTCTCCCATTTCCAGACTTGTTTAGACTTGATAGGAATTTCATAATTCTATCATTTCAGTAATTTGTTTTCATTTGGGATTATTTTGTTTCTCACATTATCTGTGGTGTGTGGTTAATTATTTGGATTTGATAATCTAGTTGGCATGGTTCGTTGGATGATTGGTATCTTTATCATTTGTATTATTCAAATTTCATTATGTTTAAAAAGATTTTACAATGGAATTACATAAATGAGGACTTTAAATTGTTTTGACACTTAGCTTAATTATTTAGGGTGTTTAAATTGGAATTAATTATTTTGCGACAGTGATGCTAAGAATGAACCAACCGTTCAACTTGATTTTCATTTAATAAAGGAGTGATCACCCCGTATTTAACTAGGCGGGGTGTCACAGGTGATATTAGAGAATCACGTTCTAGTGTCCTTTAGGATCTGTACGGCTTATTTCGCTTCCAGCTTAGCATGCTTGATATAGATCCCTATTTTTAGGACTCTTGTTTTCTTGTGTTTACGCTAACGTCTTAAGCTATTTAAGATTTAATAATAACTATAGACTAATATATTCCTTCTCATTTCAGATGCCTTCGAGATGCGCACCCCGAGACACGAATGCCCAGCCCGAGAAGACAGCAGCTCCGACTGAGGGAATGATGAATGTAACTGAAGTAGCCACCATTATTGCCCATACGGTGAATGCCGCATTAATGGTGGTGCATCATGATCCACCCCAGGTTCAGGAAGTAGCTCCAGTACTAGCACAGCTTCCCTCTACATGGGAGCGGGTCAAGGATGACTTTTAGAAGGCACATCCCCCGAAGTTCTCAAGTAGTTTGATCATTGTGGTCGCCAGACAATGGAAGAAGGATATCCAGAGGCATCTGCACTTGTTTCAGTGCACTGATGTGCAAAGACAGTTACTGGATTCCTTCAAGCTAGTGGGGGACTCTTTGTAGTGGTGGGAGTCCACCACCAACTTATAGGCGAGGGACAGCATAGCGATTCAGTCGTTTTGGGCGCAGTTTGATCGCAAGTATTTTCCATCCGTCGTGCAGACTGAGATGAGGTGGAGATTACTAAATCTTAAGCAGCAGAGTATGACCATTGCTGAGTATGAAGAGGACTTCACGAGACTTCTCACTATAGTGCCAGATGAGGCCCCACTGAGGAGAAGAAGATATTGTTGTTTCTAGATGGATTGACCTCGAGGATTCGTCATCACCTCATAGGTAATCTATTATTGGTTCCTTACACTGACGTACTCAATGCCACTCATTTGCACTACCAGGATCACTGGTTTCATCAGGATGGGAGCAAACGAGCAGAGGAGTCCAGCCAGTATGTCCGGACAGGGGGAAGTAGTACTAGTGGGGCACCAGCAGCCCAAGGGCAAACCCGTCACAATTAGCAGAGTTCTCATCAGGGGGACCCTTCCAATCGACTCAAATCAGGTGATTCCAGGCAGGGATTTGGGGGATTTAGATAGGGCCAGCAGGGCCAACACCGTCAGCAGCATGGCCATCAGGGCCAACACCGTTTTCAGCAGGTCCAGTGGTGGGGTGGTAACGGCCAACCGGGCTGTGGTGAGCAGGGACGGAGGGGAGGAAACTTCAGGGGAAAGTTTTCAGATGTGGAAAGAATGGCCATAAGCGTCATGATTTCCCAGAGGGGGATAGGGCCCCACAGCAGCAAGGTGCCCATAATGAGCCACATAGGCCACTCTTTCTAGCCTCCCTCCCCGCACCAGCACAGATTCCAGCCCTACCATCCATCCCAGCAGCACCAGTCTAGCAGGGGCAATTGCAGTATGGACGTGTCTATAACGTCCATCAGGTCGTAGCACCTCAGGCACCACCCACGATTGAGGGTACATTTCCTATCCATAGCACTATGGGTCGAGTTTTATTTGATACTAGGGCATAACACTGTTTTATAGCTACTCACTTTGCACGGGACTTAGGGTTATTAGACACGTCAGAAAGTACAGTGACATGCGCAGACTCACTACTGGGGAATGGGTCCTTAATTTTCTTTATATGCCGGGGTGTAGGTATAAAGATTGGTAGATTGATTTTGCTTGCGAGCATGCTAGTTTTAGATATGCATGAGCACGACGCCATTATTGGCACGGATTAGCTCGCTGCGTACAGAGCCATGATAGATTGTTTCGGTATGAGTATTATCTTTACCATCTCGGGCGAGAGATGATTTTTGTGCCGATGCCTCACCCAGAGGGAGGATCTTCCACCCATTTGTATTACATAGAGGAGGATACTCCAAGGAGATTGCGGTTCCCCTAGATTCAATTCTAGTTATTCGTGAGTATTCAGATGTATTCCAGGAGATGCCAGGCCTACCCCAGTCGAGAGATATATTTTGTCATAAACTTGATGTCGGGCACTCGATCGATAGCACGTGCACCGTACCATATGGCTCTAGCAGAGATGAGGGAGATACGGGATCAGATAGAGTAGTTGTTGGGCCAGGGTTTCATTCCTAGGAGCACCTCACCTTGGGGCGCTTCAGTGTTGTTTGTAAAGAAGAAAGATGGTTCACTGAGGTTGTGCGTGGATTACCGAGAGTTGAACAAGGTCACGATACGAAATAAATATCGATTGCCTCGAATCTATGACCTATTCGACCAACTGAGAGGAGCAACCTTCTTTTCAAAGATAGATTTGAGATCGGGATACCATCAACTACGAATTAGGGATCAGGATGTGTCGAAGACTGCTTTCTTGACAAGATATGGGTCCTATGAGTTTAGAGTCATGCCGTTTAGGCTGACAAATGCTCCAGCTGTATTCATGGATTTGATGAAACAAGTGTTCAGAGAGTTCTCGGATCAGTTTGTCATCGTCTTCATAAATGACATCCTGATTTACTCACAGACTGAGGAGGAGCATGCCGAGCACTTGATATAGGTTCTTCAGACTCTACGATATCATCAGTTGTATGCTAAGTATGAGAAGTTCGAGTTCTGGTTACGGGAGGTATAGTTTTGGGGGCCTTTTATGTCAGAATTAGAGATATCGATTGACACGAGAAAAGTGTCGGCAGTGAGGGAGTGGGTACAACCGACAGAGGTGCGTAGTTTCTTGGGATTAGCCGAGTACTACAAGCATTTCATCTGAGGCTATTCGAAGATAGCGGGTCCGTTGTAGAATCTAACTCGTAAAGGAGTACCGTATGCATGGGATGATGCTTTTCAATTATCTTTTGATGAGATAAGTTAACTTTGACACCAGTTCTTGCTTTGCCCAGGCCGGGAGTGGAGTACCTGGTGTGTAGTGACGCCTCCTTACAGGGACTAGGGGGAGTACTTTAGCAAGAGGAACAAGCTATAACTTTTGCCTCCTGCAAGATTAAGCCTCACAAAAGAAATTACCCCACCCATGAGCTAGATCCAGAGGCGGTCGTGTTTGCATTGCGGATTTGGGACATTACTTGTTGGGGGATAAGTTTTGCTTGTTCAGAGACAACAAGTCAGTGCAATACTTATTCACTCAGAGGGACTTGAACATGCGTCAGCACAGGTGGCTGGAGTTTGTGAAAGACTACTAGTTCAAGATCCAATACCATACAGGAAAGGATAATGTAGTTACTGATGCGTTATGTTGTAGACCAGTAGGTGATGTAGAGGAAGTATGGAGAGCGAAGTGGAAAGAGTTGGGACACCAGAATACGGTAGCCCATTCCTTTATATTTGTTATGTCAGTCACACTTGATATTATTATGAGGGTGATACAGGCACAAGCCTCGGATACGTTTTTCCAGGAGCAGATTGTACGGCTCTTAACTGAGGTGCTGAATCATATTCAGTGAGTTCTGATGGGGTTTGAGGTCTAATGGGAGATTAGTGGTCCCATAGGGAGAAGACTTACATCATGAAGTGATGACACAGTCACACGGGTCTAGATTTATGGTACATCACGGAGGGGATAAGATGTACCAGGATATGAGGCGGCAATACTGGTGGAGTGGGATGAAGAAGGACATTGCATAGTTCGTGTCCAAATGTTTTACCTGCCAGATGGTAAAGGTGGACCACCAGAGACCACCAGGGTTACTTCAGCCGTTGGAGATACCTACGTGGAAATGGAAAAGTATTTCCATGGACTTTATTACTGGGTTTCCTACATCACAGTGGGGTCACAATTCCATATGGGTTATAGTGGACCGGTTGACCAAGGTATCTCATTTTCTGCCAGTACAGACATACTACACTATGGGCCAGTATGCACAGTTATTTATTATCGATATCGTTAGGATACATGGGGTGCCCCTGGATATTGTGTTTGATAGAGATAAGATTTTTGTGTCGTACTTATGAGAGAGCTTTCAGGAGGCCATGGGTACAGAGTTGAGATTGAGTTTAGCTTATAACCCATAGACAGATGGACAAATAGAGCGTACCAATCAGATGCTAGAGGGTATGCTACGCATGTGTTTCCTTGATTTTAGAGGAGGTTGGGAGTCGTACCTTCTAATGGTGGAGTTCTCTTATAATAACTCCTATCAGTTCACGGTCGGCATGGCCCCATTGGAGGCGTTGTATGGCAGGCCTTGTCATTCTTTTGCTTGTTGGATAGTGGTGGGGGACAACAAATTACTCAGTCCAGAGGTGATTCAGGAGACTTCAGCTAGGATTGAGCTTATGAGGAGTCGCATTCGATTATCCCAGGACCGGCAGAAGAGATACACGGATGCAAAGAGGTCCTTCCGAGAGTTTAGCATGAGGGACCAAGTATTATTGTGTGTGTCTCCTATGAAAGGAGTAATGAGATTCGGGAAGAAAGGGAAGTTGGCTCCAAGGTATGTAGGACCATTTCCCATTATCGAGAGGATAGGGCTGGTGGCATACAGATTAGTGTAGCCAGGGCACTTGTACCGTATTCACGATGTATTCCACATCTCTTCATTGAGATGATATCTTCGAAATGATATGGCCCACACCCACATCACGATAGAGGAGATCGACTTACAGCCCAAAAGTTCTTATGAGGAGAGACCAGTGGCTATCCTAGACCATAGTGAGAGGGAATTGAGGTCTAAGGTAGTTCCACTTATATGGGTCCAGTGGGAGCATCAAAATGTGGAGGAATCCACTTGGGAGCGCGAGGCAGATATGCGCAAAAAATATTCAAATCTATTTTTACCAAGTATGCCTTATTTTTTGAATTTCGGGACAAAATTTCGTTATTAGGGGGGAGGGGGCGGAAGTATGTAATACCCCGTATTTTTATGGCTTTTAAAATTGGGGATTTATTAAATTTAATTGAGTTATTAATTTAATATTAATCCAGAATTTTATTTTAAATATTTACTAGCGTGACGAGAGTTAGTAATTATTGGGAATTTATTGAATACTACTAGATGAGTAAAGTAATATATGAGATTTAATTTATTAATATTGTCACGAGTGAATAATATGACAATTATGGAAATTAAGTCGGGATGCGCTTGTGTCGTGTTAGGACTAAATTATTATTATCAAAGTGAATAAATTATAAGTCGCCCGTATTATCGTTTCGAGTGCGGCAACATGTTTGTAAGGGTCGAGATAGTATAAAAAGCATACCCGAGGGTTTAGTTTGGGTCTCGGGGCGTTTTTAGGCCTAACTGGCATCCCGGGAGGGTATTATAGTCATTTTGAATTTTTGGGTAATTAAACCCATGAATTTTCCAAAGTTATATCAGCTATTAGAGTTTATCTTTTGGGGTTAACAATCACAAAAACTTAGAACGACCATTAGAGAAGAAAAGTAGAGAGCTTTTCAAGAATTGATGACAAACTGTAGAACCTCTTCCAAGATTAACACCACCAAGGCATAGATCGTAAGATGTGGAACGCGGCCATATCCTTATCACCCACAAATCAGACCTTCGAATACCAGGCAAGTATTTATCTTACTACTTTTCTAGTTAACGTTTCACCCATGTTATATTAGGATTGATAAATACATGTTTCATGGAAGAATTTGATGATTTAGGGAATTTAAATCACATGCCTTTGAGGAAATTACTATATTCTGAAATCTCAACATATGTAGAGGATTACCCATGAAATTGTATTGATTTAGAAGTGAGAAATCTGGAAGAAAAAAAAGAATTTAAAGATTGGAAATTTAATGTAAAATTAGGTTTCTTGATAATTATGATGAATTATCCCTTTAATCTGACATCTTTGATGAATTCATACATGTTTCATGTAGGAAATCATGTATATAGGTATATTTAATCAGTAGTAAACTTGTTTGGGAGTTTGGGATTCAATTTTGGAGTTTTGGTTGAGGTTGAAGAAGGAAACCCGTAGTTAACAATGTCAAAATTCGGAATCCCTGCTTGATCGATTGATCGACCCAAGAGTGTCGATCGATTGACTGATCGATCGGCCCCTTTCCTCGATCGATCGATCCCTTCGGGAAAACTGCATGTTTTCCCCTTTTTGTTTAATCCGGATAAAATGCGTAGGAACCCTTGAATATTTTTTTAAAGAGAATAATGGGTCATGAAGAGGACCAGTAGGGTCTAGGTAGAATACCATTGAATGAAATTTTATATGGGATGAAACCGTGGGTTAAGAGGAGGTTTAACACATATTAAAAATCGTTCGCACGTTAGCTACAAAATTGAGATGTTTATAAATGACTTACACCAGTAGGTTAGAGAGGGTGAACCTACTAAAATTATCTTTAGTGAGAGAGAATAATTCGAGAGATGAGAAGTAAGTATGAAATTATTATAATTAAGAATGAAATAGACGAATCCTTTATCCGAGATAATTGGGTAAAATTGTATTAAGTACGGTTGATAATAATTATTATGGGTCGTGAGTGAACCTAATTGGAAAATGTTAATTTTTATATATATGGTCGTGCGACTGTGTGCATGTACTAAATATTATATTTGTGAATAATCATACCCGTGCTACTTGCTATCACAGAGGTTGCCGTGCCGGGACAGTCTTATCTCGATGGGACCTGTATGGAGGATATTGACTCGTACCCTAGAACACAGGATTCCTTAGTACAGGCTATCTGAGAATGATTGTCAGACGGTCCTAAGAGACGTGAGGGGTATGTCTTGACCTCTTAGTGACTTAGAACTATGCATCGCCTCCATTTTGTGTGTATTGTTTTAATACAGTTCGGGAGTGATTCCGAACTAGTATTTTAGTATGAGTAATACGGAACGTGATAGCAGAGTATGCCAGCACCATAGATTTTATGTGGGGTGTTGATAGTATATATATTATATGAGTGATTAATATGTATACATATATATAGAAATCTTCTATTGTGTGTATAAGTAGTTAAGTATTGAATAAATGCTCGAGATTTAATAATGAGTATTCGGGAACTTTATAGCGATATTGAGATATAATAAGTAACGTAACTAATCATGAAGAGATTGAATAATGAGTATTCAGGAACTTCAGGGGAAAGTGGATGCATTTAAGGACAAACCCCTAGATGCCACTGAGGTCAATCAAGTGGGGGGCTAATCCATAGAGAAAATGATGAACTAAAGAAGTAAGTTGCTCGACTAAAAGAGAGCATTCCATCAAGTTCCTATTCATCATCTATCGGGATAGCTCGAGATGAAAACCAAGCTCTGTAGAGAGAGGTTGTTGATCTCAAGGGAGAAATTCAACGAGCTGATATGATTACTATTAGACTTCAAAGAGGTGTGATAAGGTTAAGGAACTTATTCTGCATAGGACCTCAGTAGGCCTGTGCAGATGCTAATGACCAAGGAAGGACTAATGCCCCGATAATATTGATGGAGGCAGAGGACCTTGATTTTTCTCAGAGATGACTTAGTGCCCTAAGAGAGGTGAAAACAACTAAAGACTCCAACATGTGGTATAAGTACCTAATCGACTGTCCATCCCATCATCACAATCCCTTCTTGAGAAGCGATAATTGTATCCCAATAGATGTTATCCATGTTCACCTTATGGAGCATAACTTAGAACATACTGAAGAGGAATTTACCCCACACCCAAAAGATAGTCGGGGAGCGCATATTGGAGACTACCTTACTCACCATCTAAGGTCGTCTTAAGCCTTTTGTATGTTTTTTCTTTCATGTAAATGTAACTTCTCATTCTGGTTAATGAAAAAGTGTTATTTATCAACTTTTGATGTTTTGAGCCTGAGCTGACTAAACATGTGTTAATAACTATTGATTTGTTGGTTACATGAGATCTTTGTTAGCCAATTGGTACTGAATGACCATTTTAGGCTTTTTAGTTACTAAGTGAACTAACACTTGTTTTTCTATTAGTTTAGGGTCTCTTTAGCTGACTAAATGATGTTGAAGCCAAGTCTTAGCCCTTACTAAGTAAGATGATGGCCTATATGCACCTGGTAACTAGGCCTTTTTCCCGAGCATGTTTTTTACGACCAACATTATTGACGACTAACCTATGTGGGTTTTTTTGCCTAAGGATACCATATAGGGATTTTTTTTTTGTCGGGGTAACTCATGAGGTCACTTGTGTTCGTAAAAAAGACTTAAGAGTGGTAGCTATTGAAACAATTTTATTAATTTGTTATAACTACTGCAAACCCTACTCGACACGTGGTATTACCTAATTGAAACAAGTTAAATAAATTCCTGTAATCCCAAGAATTCGGATATGTACAAAGGACTTATCATTTAAAAAAGGTGTGCATTAGTGGAATGTGATCAAGAAAAATTAAGCACCTAATGCACAATATAAAAGTGTGAGGGTCAGCTGGACATTATTCATTAAATGTTAGCTAACGAGTAACATATGTTTCAAAATGAAAATTTGCTAAAACTAACTATGCTACCAAAAGATAAGGAAGACTAAAAGTAGAACTTCTTGAGATTGGCTGCATACCAAGATCTTGGTATCTCCCTGCCCTCTAGTGTTTCCAATTTATATGATCCTTGAAGGTCATCCCTGATTACTCTAAAGGATCCTTCCCAGTTTGGTCCCAGTTTTCCATCTTATGGTTTTACGACACTGCTGAGGACTTTTCTCGGGACATAATCTCCTACCAGAAACCACCTCGAATTGGCTTTTTTATTATACTGCCTGGCGAGTCACTGTTGGTAGAAAGCCAACTTGATGATGGACAGATCTCTTCGCTCATTCGCTAAGTCAAACTCAGTGCGTAAGGCATCAATATCAAGGCCTTGGTTGACCAAGGTGGTTCTCATGGTGGGGAGACTTTCTTTAAATGTGATAATAACTTCCATATTTTAAACAAGCACAAATAGTTTTTCCCTAGTTGGTCGCCTAGGGGTGGTACGATAAGCTCACAAAACATGAGGAAACTCGTCTACCTAGGACCTTTGGCTCTTTCTAGTCATTTTTTCAGTCCATCGAACATGTTTTATCAAAAGCATTTTTCTATCCATTACTTTGGGGATACACCATAGAAATGAAGTGGTGCTTGATACCATGTTCATCAAATTTTTTTTTTAAAGAAACTACGTTCAAATTGCGTGTCGTTATCGACAATGATAACCCTTACTACCCCAAAGCATGTTATAATGTTTCACCAGATGAACCTGGTCATATCTGAGTCACAAATGTTCACTAGTGGTTCTACCTCTACCCATTTAGTGAAGTAATATGTGCTAACTAGTATATACGTTTGATTCCCAGATGCGGTAGGTAGTGGTTCAAAAATATCTAGTCCCCATTACGTGAATGGTCATGTTGTTGGCACGCTGGTGGATCATAGGAGAGTGATTCTAACATTTTTCGACTTACAAACCTAAGTGCCTGCGTACTTTTGCATATGAGTCCACCAATAACCCTCACTAATTTCTCAAAAGGCCAGAGATCTCCCTCCTATGTGACTCCCACAAATTCCCTCATGAAGTTCACTAAGTACTTACTCGGCGTCTTGTGGGTGGATGCACTAGAAATAAGGAGCCGTGAATGATTTCTTATAGAATTTCCCTTATAGGGAGAGGTTGACACAGGAAAACTTAACCTTTACCTGATGGACCGACCTCTTGTCATCAGGCAATATGTCACTTTGTAAATAAGTGATGATGGGATACATCCAACTAGGGGCCTTCTTTGTGAAGAGGACTTTCTCGGCTACGACTGACTAGTTAATACTTGGTTGTACGAGAAACTCTATCTAAATGGTTCTCTTTAGGTCAGAGTCAATTGTTGAGCTCAGGGATGCTAAGGCATCGGCGTGACTGTTTGCCCCCGGTGGAACTATTGAATGTCTACTTTCTCAAATTCTACCATAAGTATATTCTTACCACATCGAGTTAAGCTTCTATTCTATAATCTTTGGCATTGAAGTCTCCTCTCACTTGCTTGGAGACTAGTTTGGAGTCGTCGAATGCGTGCAGTTGCTTCGCCCCAGCAGTTGGACCTTACGCAAGTCAGTGATCAGTGCTTCCTACTCAGCTTCGTTGTTGGAGGCCTTAAATTACAATCTAATTCCTTTCTCAATTATAACATCTTCTAAAGGGATAAGGATGATACCTACTCCTTCCTCCTTGTAATTGGAGGATCCATCAACGTATAGGGTTCAGTCCTTTGACTATGGTTCCTCATTTGTTGACTGCTTTGCATCTAGTTGGTCGATTGGTGATCTCTTGTAAATTCGGCAATGAAGTCTTCTAGGACTCGTCCATTAATAGTTGTTCTTGGTCAAAAGTGAATTCTGAATCTCCCAAGTTCTACAGATAACTTTGAAAGTCATTCGGAGAGGTTGGCTTTTCGAAGAACAACTTTGAGGGGATATAAAGTGATTACGATTATTAAGTGGGCTTTCAAAGTAATGCTTCAGTTTCCTCGAGGTGACCACTAATGCATAAATGAATTCCTCCAGAGGCAGGTACCACTGCTCTGCGTCCAGAAGTCTTTTTTCAGCATAATAAACTAGGTATTGACCTCCCTCCTTTTTGTGACACCCCGCCTAATAAAATACCGAGTGATCAATCCTATATTAGATTAAAACAGGAATCTCATATGGTTCATTCTTAGAATCACTGTCGAAAACCAATTTAATTACTAATAACTTATTAGGCTGGCGTCAAAATTTTATATTAACTAATGTTTTTAACCAAACCAACTAAATAAAACATTAACAGTTTATATATAACAACTGAAATGAAATAAAATAACCGAACTCTAGGTACAACAATATACAACCAAATTGAATCCACAAACTAAAATGCGGTAAAAGAATAAATGAATACAGTTCGGCTATCGGCTCGAGTGTTTCTACAGTACCTCCTATCTAGATTACAAGGATAGAAGCGTATACAGTAAACCCGCATGCATCCACAGCTGTTGCAGCAAATGTCTGACTCGAAGGAATCAACATCCAGGCATTCCTGTGTCTGGACACCTATATATATACATATATAGGAGGAGAGTGGAAAAATAGAGAAACGGGTCAGAGCTCGAGTTTTGAAAATATTTGGCAAGTGCAAAAATGCCATATATTTTAAAATATGAAATCTCATATTTAAACTGGAATCGCACTCTCATGAGATATACCTCACCCCTCTTCTAATAGTTTACACCTATCCCATACCTTTTTAAACAACCTAGTTAAGATACCGTTCCTAACTAATCTCTTTCACCCATCTACTAAATCCTCCTGACTATCACATATCTTGCGTGATATAACATAAGTTATACCGTAAGCTATGACATAAGCTTAACTTAATATAGTCCTCAATGTGATATATATATATATATATATATATATATATATATATATATATATATATAGTTCTCGTTTCTATAATAATAGTAATAATAATAATAATAATAATAATAATAATAATAATAATAATAATAATAATAATAATAATAATAATAATAATAATGTCGTTCATATTCTATAACTTTTGCTAGTTTAAAATGTTATTTTCACTTTATTATATAAAATGCCGTATAAATATAGTTCTCTCACTTTAATATATGAATCAAAATTTAAATCCAGATATAATCTCCCGGAATAAGAATAAATCTTTATTCATTTTACTCTTTACACCAGTTAAAGTTATATGATATATCGTCTTCATATACAAGAAATATACTATACACAACAAGTAATGTAACCATCGCACCGAGCTATGACTCGAGGATGCAGTATCATAGTGCCTATTCGCTTTCAGGTTTACTCAATCAACCTCGGTACCAAGCCAGGCTCACTCATGTTCATGGTAAAAATACACAATGGTGGAGGTGGTCATATTCCCTCCTGGAAGTGGAATAAAGCTATCACACTCGTATGCGGGATGATATGACCTGGGGATATACTCTCCCTACTCCTCAATCCAGGGGATTCACCCTCATCTAACAACCTCCCTGGATCGCACTAGAGAAAATACATAACCTGGTTGTCCATCCCTATTCCCGGGGAAGCCTGTGGAACCAGCCTCTAAAATACAAATATACCAATCACATACAGATATATTTATTTCCGTATCATATCATATATATATATATATATATATATACAGTGACAACTCTCGTATATAATATATATCACTTCTCAATATATATGGCTATAATTGCCAAACTCTTATAGCGATAGCCAATAACCTGAATGTTCCCATTCGTAATAATATATAAGCATTCATACACTTAAAATAGTAAACCCATAAGTATTCTCTTACTTAACATATAACTCGCACCTTAATCACTTTTAAGTATTTATTTATAATCCCAAATATACCAATTCATAATAATTAAATAAGTATACTATCAACTTATCTTAATTCCATAGGTATCACATCACCTGTAATAATAGTCGTGAATAGATGTACTGGATAGTCTCTCAAACCTCGTTAGGCATATCCTAGATTTCATCCTAATTTCATCCTAGGATTTGCTCAAATGCATTCAACCCATATTCATTCTAACCGAATAAATATCCCTACACACTTGTCGAAGACCTCTATCTTGAATGTTGCTCGACCCGAGCATTCACTATGTTCGTCCCCCGGATTGTACACTAAATGAAACCGAGGTTCCCTCTTTCATCTCAAGGTTTACTCACACTTAATACCATCATCTAGGAGTCCTAGTATTATAACTAGAATCCCCAATAATAATCTCCAATTGCAATTTAACTCCCCCTAAACTCAAAGAAGGAAAACTGCCAATTTCAACAAAGGCGAATCGATTTGCCCCAAATGCGAATCAATTCGGGATAGCAAATTGATTCGGTTTTCGAATCGATTCGAAAAGTGTTATGAAAGAAGGTCCTCAAAGTTTAATCGATTGGGTCTCAATTCGAATCGATTCAGCCTGAGACAGCCTTATAGGTCCCCTTATGCGAATCGATTCGATCTAGACCCGAATCGATTCACCATGTTTGAAGGGAACTGTTTGGGCGATTTAATCTTCTACAAAATACCCAAATATCATCCCAAACTCCATTTTATGGTTTCTAACCTCAACTAACAACACTATAATCATACTAACACTGATTTCTAACTAACACATCAAATAATTTGTGGTATTAAACCATTTCTCTCAGGTTTAAACCTTAAAACCATTCAAACCCTAGTTTATCATTTTAACCCATTTCTAATCATCTATACACATCATAAATATGGGTTTATCACTATAAATCATCAAGAGTTAACAATACATCTATATGTGATTTCAAAATCAAATTTTCCAAAATTTATTTTAAGGGTTTTAACCCAAAATTTATCTAGTTTACCAACTAGAATATGAGATATACAGACTCAAATAATTAAAGCAAGTCAAAACTTGCCTCGTGGATAAAATTCGATGACCTCGAGTCGAATCCCGCGGAGTTGGCCTGAAATCCCCTTTCTTCTTCCTCTCTTCCTTCCTTTTTTTCTCTTATTTCTTCTCTCTCTTTTCTTTCCTCTCTCTATCTCTCTCTTGTGCCTTATAAGAGAGGAATAAGGGCTTGTCCCTTATTAAACCCAAAAATGACTCTTTTACGCAATTGCGAGTCCCTACTAGTATAAAAGCTCCCGGAACCTAAACACTGCTCCGAATACTCTATTTTCATTATCTTGGTCATTCTGAAACGAACCGTGCACTCAAAATATCCACTTGAGTCACTTAACTAAAATTCACTAGTCGTGCCCGACACTTCTCCATACACAATTTCTAAAATGTAAAATAATTCCCGTCGCTTTGCCCAACTTTGACATGACATGAAAACATTCAGACTCATATACTCATTCCCCAAAGTAAATGTAGCATGCATCGGTAATCATCTAACGCTTATTAATCTAGAATTTACTATTCACTAAAATTCCTCAAATTACCCAATTATGCCCATTTATGTAATTTAAATATATATAAAAGTGCGGGGTATTATGTTCTCCCCCCTACAACCGAATTTCATCCCCAAAATTCGGATACGACCGGTACTACCTACCTACGAGCGCTAATCACATTACATCCTAGTGCACAAAAGTCAAATGGTACTTACCCAATGGCACTCTACCATACACTCGTTCACGGTACCCACCTATCTCAAGGCTTATACTCTAACGCACTAACTTAACAACAAGCTTAACTAAATCTCTACATGCTACAACACCACCTCGGTCGTAATATTAACTCTAACCATGTCACATCGCACCTGGAGCTTCTATAGCCGTATATAAATAAAACAAGCCTATAATCGCTGCTCTAACTTATTGATCCCATAGGAGATCCACTACTAGCTTCCACTCGTCTACATCAGGACATCTAATTTCCCTCAAAAAGGAAATTACACTGACTACTCCCATCAATCTCATCGCTAAGCTTGGGGAAGCTACCTCTTATTGCACCTATATAATTGGATTCTTGCGTACCCTAACTAAGTAAAGTGTGCTGCTGCCACATCTGGGAAACTAGAACGATGATGGGTATCTACTGAGGTGTCAAATCAGCTTGACAGGTGTCACTCATCAAACTGATCACACACTTGTCTCAAAAGCAGCACTATCCCTTAGCCATCTCAACAAAATTGATGGCTAAGGGTTAGAGGGTGGTTAATATACCCATATATACCCTCGGCCAGGCCGAGGGTGTCCTCCACCCGGACGAGGCCAAGATGATCTCTTAACCAATATCATACGACCCTTCAAGGGTCCAACCCCTCATCAGGCCCCGAAGACCCTTTAAGGGGCCCACCCTTCATCAGGCCCAGACGACCCTTCAAGGGGCTAACCCCTCATCAGGGCCAAATGACCCTTTAAGGGGCCAACCCCTCATCAGGCCCAGACGACCCTTTAAGGGGCCGACCCATCATCATAGCTCAGACGACCCTTTAAGGGGACGACCCCTCATTTTGGTCTGGACGACCTTATGAGGGTACGACAGTACGGGGCCCAACCTAGGCCAGGATTGCTGCCAGCAGGAACTTTGCCCTCGTCCTCATATCGCAGGTCGAGGATGACATCATCACAGCACGTGATTTGGGAGATGCGTGGAACAGTGCGTGTGAGACTCATATGGCACATGAAAGACCATTATAACAATATCACCCCCTCACGTGAGGGAATATTATGTCATTATTAATCGCAGGTGGCACCTCCAGGTGTAAGCAGGGGACTTGCTAGATCATAACTCACATGCACCATGCATGCTTAGGGGTACACTACAGCCCCCAAGACCTATATATACTTTTCACCTATAACCCTGCAAAGGGATCGAGAATTGTAACCCTAGCTAAAACTCTGCTTGTACAGACAGTAGAGAGAGAGAGTGATCCTATGTGCATTGTATCCAAGTCCATTAGTGCCCATATTTAGTGGATCACACACTCAGAGTGGATGTAGGCTTCATTGGCTAAACCACTATACATCATTATCTTATTCCTCTGATACTCACCCCCTTCTATATAGTTACACACATACATCTCCATGGCTGCCATTGTTATCACTGTTTGAGCTCATTATCATTTATCTGGTCGTGCTGAATCTTAGCATCATCAGTTATAATCATTGAGTGCAAGATTTGAAGAGATGGACCGACGAGGATAAACTGATCAAGTAGTGCATTGGGAATTTGGGATTTGAGTTACGCGGAAAGTTAACGTCATTCCAAGGAGTATAAAAGTAGGTTAGAGATATATTAACTACTGAAATGAATGGAGGGGTAACTAGTTCCCTTAGAGTTGTGTGAATAGTCCATTAAAATGCGATAGTTAGATAAAATCGTAAATTAATAAGTACGGTGAATATCCGAGAGAAATATTATGTACGAGAATGATTATTAAGTTGAGTGTATACCTACTGAATTATATAAATACTTAGGTGGATTGAATACCTAAAGTACATTTGATTATACTAGGGTCGAGGTAGGATTCCGAACTAGTATATGAAAATAATGTAATCTAAAGAGTACGGTGAAAATCCGAGATAAATATTTCGCACGAGCATGATTATTAAGTTGTGTGTATACCTACTAAATTATATCGATACCTAGGTGGAGAGAATACCTATAGTATAATTGCCAATATTAGGGTCGAGGGAGGATTCCAAACTAAATATGGAAATAATGATTTGGGGTCGTAATGAAAAAGTTTCGAACCAATAAATGTATAAAATTTCATGAGTGGGGTCGAGGTGATTTTTCGAACCAATATATGAAATGAACTTGGGGTCGAGGTGACATTCCGAACCAATCCTTTTACTTGGTATCGATGGACCATTCCGAACCAAGAGTCCTTGATGTGTTCTATGAGGACATATTAGTGATGAATGAATTTATAAGTATATATTGTGTGTAAAATATATACTGTATGCTAATCTACTTATATGGGATATTGGAAATTTAGATGGCGTGCATACATCTAAAAGTAAATTAAGTAGAGAGACTTAATTAGAATAATTAAATGGTAGATAATGATTATCTTAATAAAACTAAGTAGTGAGGCTTAATTGCAAAAGTAAGAGATAACCAGATGTGAAAAGTTATCTAAGTATATAACATATAAGATGTCTTACTATTAATATACTGTATGGGCAGTATGGGAACTTAGTCGTGTAGATAAGTTCAGTTGAATAATATATTCTAGTTATCTTAGGTAGTACAACTAGGTGGGCTAAGTATAGGATGTTAGGCGTGCACTATAGATGAGGGGTGAGGTAACTCAAGAGAGTGTACGAAATCTTAACATGTATATTCAATAACTCATCTTATTGTGATCAACACTTGCTAAATATTTTAAAACGTTTTGAGTACTAACTCTTGCTATCAAAATATTATCAAAACCTTTTAGGTGTCCAACCATAGGGATACCAGACTTGAGGATTCAGTCCAGGGACTTGTAGCTGCAGCATTGTGGAGGCTGGCAAGACCTTGCATAGACGATTCATTCTTTCAGATCTAGTGTAGGATATCATTTTAGTACTCTCTATAGGGACATGTTGTCCCTTGTCTTTATTTCAGATATCCAGTTTTGGATTATATTGGCTTTATTTAGCAGCATTAGATTTTAGCCGATTATTGACTCGACAAGACTTTATCCTTAATATATTACATGATGATTTGAATTATTGTATAGTGTGAATCTTTAATTAATTCTTCTTGAGTATTGCTCTTGGGTTAATGAAAGATAAAATTTGGCACCGGTCTAATTTCACTTTGGTGATTAGTAATTAAAAAGTTTATGACCGTGATGCTAAGAATGAACCAACTGAGAAACTTGTTTTAATTTAATTTAAGACTGATCACCCGGGATTTAATTAGGTGGGGTGTCACAAATGGAATCAGAGCATCAGGTTCTAGTGTCCATAGGATATTTGCGAATGTACTACTTTTTCAGCGTTGCTTTTATTTGATATAGATCCCTATGCTTAGGATTGTTGATTCCTATTGTGAGATTTCTCTCTCCTGCTATGATGTATTATTGTAGTGAATTTTATGCATATTCGGGTGTGCTGCATAAGTCGAACAATGAAGGACAACCAATGAAGACCGTTGGGAGGATAGTTGGAAGCGGGGATTAGTTGGATCTATGGAATAGTATGGTGATGACGATCGTAGTCGAGGTCCCCCTAATGATGCTTTGGTAGTTGATGCTGTAATGACTGCTAGGGTAGAACAAACTTTCCCAATACCGATAAGGCAGAAAGTGGTACCAAAGTAGACTCGCCCAGCGCAGTTAAAATGGTAATGAGTCAGAGGGGACTTGAAGAGTACCATTCTCTATAGTTTTCTAAGTGAGGATGTTGTATGTGTTGGCCAATGGTAAAGAAAATCCATGGCCATTGACTTATGATCAAGTGTGGTATCGAAAGTGAAAATCTGGAATTTTTTTTGAACTTATCACATGAGGATCGAGTAAAAGGCCAAGTGTGAGAAATAAATTATTTGTTTGATGAAACTTTATACCCGACAAGGTAGGTAGAATAGAGAAAAGAGTCCTTAAGATTGAATAATGGGCTCACGAGTAGGAGTCCCCAGCACTTATGGGAATTTTTTGCGTGGACGACCTATGTATATTGATGATACTGATGCTTCTATGTGAATGAAGCTAAAAGAATTGAAGAATTTAGTGAGGAAGTTAAGATTGGATGAAATGGTACTAGTAAAAAAAAAACCAGGGGGAGACCTCTGAGGGGAACCATTTAAACGATGAAGATAATGAAATTCTTACCGAGTGATGGTGGATTCAGTCGACACTGCTGAGACCAGCAATATGTTTTCCTTTGGGTCAGCTTAGCTAAGGGAACAATGAGGGTAGCCATCAGGGTTGAAGCTATCAAAGTTCGAGAGATCGACAACCCTAATATGGTCAGTGTGGCCAGGAATAGGGGATTCTGTAGCGAGATATTTTTATGTGGATAGTATAACCACATGCATTGATCTTTGTCAAAGTAAGGAAAAAGGGACAAGAGCATGGTTCCCAGTAGGGGAAATGATTAAAATATTCTTTGGGTTCAGTTGGGACATGCGTGTAATGTCTAGGAACCATTTGAATAGCCAGTGCGGTTGGCAAGGTGGAGGTATGAGTTTTATCCTTGAGTGAATGAGGTATGTTTTGTGTGAGATGAGTGACTCACAGGATTTTGTTAGCACTAGAATCACGTGTGAGATGAGTTCAGTGGTTATATTGATAAAATTATCATGTGTATATATTTTTCCGTTGGGTAGCAGGGTTATCTTTGGTTTCATCCGCAGGGGAGAGGGTGTTGACAATGGAGATATAATTCATAGGAATTACTAATTTTTGTGATGTGTCATACGAGTATGATAGTATCTTGGGTATGGATTGGTTAGCGATGGTCGGTATGATAGTGCTCGGTTAGTGCAAGGCTATCGTGTTCGCTGTACCCGGGTAGGATGTGTTATTTTAGCGATGCCTCACCGAAAATACGATCAAACTCACATTTATATGATATTATGATGGAGGCTTTGGAGAGTATAGTTGTCTCGAGATATTTTTATCCCGGTGTGTAGGGACTGTACCGATATGGTTCAACGTATATTGGGTTTATTGTCGAGTGGGGTGATTAAACTCATTATGGTGATTAGTGTGAATGACTAGTGATAGTGAGAACGTGATGTAATATAACTCCTTTAGAGACGTGGGAGTTGAGAGTTATATTTAAATGTCTGGGGATAGGAATTTGAGAGTCCGGTTATGTGCTTTAGGATTATAGAACTTGATCTCCGACAATACCAGTGATGATGCATTGGGAGGGGAAGTTCATTATTTGGGTCATTACAAGATGAGATACACATGGGCCTTAATTAACGTCAGGAGTGGATAGTCGTTGATGGATTCTAGGGGAATTAGTTTCGAATATTAATTGTTATACGTGTGAAGAAAACACTGTTAGCTGAGAGCTATTATACGAGTAAAGCCAGTGGAGCCGGAAGTGCTGTAGAAAGTCACTAAAATGTTTTCTCACTACAAGTTGAAGGGTGGGATAATGTCAGAATGAATTCGATTATAGGCTATGGGGTGACTGAGAAGACCCCTGTGCTATAGCCAGGTTGAGATTGTGAGGCCAATTTTGAGATAAGGGTGTTATGTATGAGACGTTGGTAATGTTTGTGCATAAATGAACGGGACATGGGGTGTATGGGTGCCCTGGCTAGTGGTTTCGAAGTCGTCCAAAATATAAGGCCATGGAAAGGAAAGTGTGGAAAATATGCCTGAGAGGTAGTTATAAACAAAGTTAAAATGGTGTGGTGGACTGAAAATCGACGAGAAAGATGATAATCCAAGTATATATGTGCAACGGGAGCTAGCACACCCGAGATGGGTTAAAAGGATGTTGAAAGCCATTTAAAAGGACATCTCTTGAGAAGAGAAAATCCAACTATTGCGGGGAAGTAGAGTGGAGTCCTTCTCAGTCGATTATTTAGAGTGGCTTGCGCATAAATGGAATATTTATGGGTATACCCCGGGAGAAAGGGAAGTAAAAGTGCCACTTAATGTAAGAGGTTATTAGTGGAAGTCGGGGTTGAATGGGACATAGTGAGGTTGTCTCTAGGTGCACCACTCGTAAATGTGAATAAATTTGTGATGAACTGACAATTCTAGTGATGGAATGGGAAGACAGGATGGTAGATTTCATTGATGGGTTGCCAACATCAGGATAAGGTTAAGAATTACTTCGAGTGTGTGGAATAGATTGACTGAGATGAAGTGATTGTTATTTTTCATTGAAAAGAAGGGATGCACTAGTGTAGGGTGCTGCCCAATATAATTGTGAGTGGGGATGAGATCCTTGAACCCCACCTCTAATAGGGATTTTCAGGAAGTGGTGGGAATGGCATTTTATTTTGGGCATTTTGCGTCACCTTTAGCCGGTGAGTATATGGGAGGTGATTTACAATGTTGATTGAAGCGAACGGGGAACATTATGAACTATAAGGTAATTGGGAGGAGAAATTACCGATAGGTAGAGTTGTGTATAGACACTCGTACCTGTTTGAATAGCATTGAGTGCCTTTCTGAGGTTTGTGCATGGTAACCGTTATCATTTACCCTCTGGGTGATCAAAAGTGAGAGGATAACTAGACTTTTGATTGGACGTGATTCAGAATCCGTTGGCAAAAAGTGGAGTAACCCATAACTATTTTAGATAATTATTAAAAGTCATAAGACTTACTTCGCCACGGACCAATGTTTTGAGGACGAACATGAGTGGTTAGATGTCCTTGTGGTTTCCCTTAGGATGGGAGCTGTGTGTTGGGGTGGATACGAGAAGCTGTCACCTAGTGATGTGCGACCCTCCGTTAGTATTGAAACAATAAAGCCAGTGATGTGTAGGCTCGTCTTACTAGAATGTCGTGGTAGAATCACAATGTATGATGTTTCGTTTTTGAGGTGAGACCTTAATACTTGTAGAGTATATCAATATGAAGATATTTGAGCAATATTGTAGATAATCTGAGGCTACAATGATTAAGCCGTTTGATAGATGGGCACAACTAGCGAGTGTATAGTGGAGTGACCCTTATGTTATTATGATTTGAATTTGGGTACTAGATGATGTCGTGATATTAAAGACCCTAAGTTTTAGTACCGGTCTTGTCCTAATTTCGAGGACGAAATTCTTTTGTAAGGGGGAAGTATGTAATATTCGGTATTTCGATGTATTTATGATTTAATTAATTTGGAAAATACATTTTAATTAAATTACACGTGTGACATAATTTAATGTGATTAAATAATAAATGTGATAATTAAATATTAATCGAGAGACATATACTGATTAATATTATATTATGAGATTTACTATGTGTGTGAATAGTACATATTGACAGTAAATTTGATATACATCGTAGCAAGTGATATGGGCGTATTTGTTATTGTCTCACTGGGAGTTGCGTGTAGAATATTTTGAGGTGAGAAATGAGAAATATTTTAGTGACTCAAATGATAATTTAAAAGTCATGAATGAGTCCTTAAGGGTCAAAATAGTCAAAATGGTATACCCGGGGGTACAAGTCTGGTAACAGGCCATTTTTGGGCTAAATCGGGACCATACGGTGGTGTTTTTGTCTTTTGGCATATGCGGGTGAGGAGACCTACGAATTTACAAACTCAGATTTGGAGGCTAGGGCTAGAGGAGAGAAAAACACACAAAAACCATTAGAGAGAAGAGATAAACAATTCTCAAAGCCTGATGAAGAATTACAGTAGGATTCAAAGGGTTCTTGCACCACAAACTAGTTGGAAAGGAAGATTGGAGGAGAAAGATAATCAATCACCGACAACAATCACAAAATCAAATCATCTCTGAATAAGGCAAGTGGTTATTTGTAAATTAAATTGAGTTATAATATCCATGTGTAGGATTATGACTAATACGATTTGATGAATATTCTTGGAGAAAAAGAATTAAATAAAATGCATCATCATTAGGGATTTTCATGTAGAATGATTTAGATATGTAGAGGATTTAAAATCATAGAAGACTTAATGATTAAAACGAATTTAATCTGGATTTGTAATTTAAAATATGGGAAGAACATATTTTTGGGGTTCTTGAATAATTAGAAGACTAGAATTATTCTGGACAAAATTGTGAAGATTTATGATATTTAAGTCGTTGGATGTAGGAATGGTTTGTTATGAATGGTTGCAAGTTTGATGGATTACCATGTGAGTTAAATAATTGAATATGGTGAAAAATGCATGAAAAAGAAGAATAATTGCGTCTATCACTTCCCGATCGATCGATCGACCCTTGAATGTCGATCGATCGATGGAGTCAATCGATCGATGCTCATGGTCGATCGATCGACCCAGGTGGATTTTGGGTTCTTTTGTTGATTGATCTCTATTTGATTATCGACGCTTAAAGGGAACCTTAATGATGATATTATACCTATGTAGGGCCTTAGACAGTACCAGTAGGTGTATAGTGGGGGTCTGTTATAATCATTGAGAGCAAGATTTGAAGAGATGGATCGACGAGGATAAATCAATTGAGTAGTGCATCGGGAATTTGGGATTTGAGTTACGGAGAGAGTTAACATCATTCCAAGGAGTATACCAATAGGTTAGAGATATCTTAACTACTGAAATGAATTGAGGGCTAACTGGGTCCCTTAGAGTTTTGTGAATACTCAATTAAAATGCAAGAGCGAGATAAAATTGTAAATTAATAAGTACGGTGAATATCCGAGAGAAATATGACGTACGGTCATGATTATTAGGTTGAGTGTATACTTACTGAATTATATAAATACTTGGGTGGAATGAATACCTAAAGTACATTGGTCGAGGTAGGATTCTGAACTAGTGTGTGAAAATAATGTAATCTAAAGAGTACGATGAACATCTGAGATAAATATTATGTCTGAGCATGATTATTAGGTTGTGTGTATACCTACTGAATTTTATCGATACCTAGGTGAAGATAATACCTATAGTGTAATTGTCTATATTAGGGTCAGGTTGGATTTTGAACTAATATATGGAAATAATGATTTGGGGTCGTGATGAAAGAGTTCCGAACCAATACATGTATAAAATTTCATGAGTGGGGTCGGGGTGATTTTCTGAACCAATACATGAAATAAACTTGGGGTTGAGGTGACATTATGAACCAATCCTTTTACTTGGTGTCAATGGACCATTCCGAACCCAGAGTCCTTGATGTGTGTTATGAGGACATATTAGTGATGAATGAATTTATAAGTATATATTGTGTGTGAAATATATACTGTATGATAATCTACTTATATGGGATAGTAGAAATTTAGATGACGTGCATACATCTAAAAGTAAATTAAGTAAAGAGACTTAATTAGAATAATTAAACTGTAGATAATGATTATCTTAAGAAAATTAAGTAGTGAGGCTTAATTGTAAAAGTAAGAGATAACAAGATGTGATATGCTATCTAAGTATATAACATATGAGATGTTTAACTGTTAATATACTAAATGGGTGGTATGGGAACTTAGTCGTGTAGATAAGTTCAATTGAATAGTATAGTCTAGTTATCTTGGGTAGTACATCTCTGTGGGCTAAGTATAGGACGTTAGGCATGCACTATAGATGATGGGTGAGGTAACTCAAGAGAGTGTAAGAAATCTTAACATGTATAATCAATAACTCATCTTATTATGATAAACACTTTTAAACATTTTCACAACGTTTTGAGTACTAACTGTTGCTATCGAAATATTTTCAAAACCTTTTAGGTGTCCAGTAACGGGGACGCCAGACTTGAGTATTCAGTCCAGGGACTCGTAGATGCAGCATTGTCCAGGCTGGTAGGATCTTGCATAAACGATTCCTTATTTCAGATCTAGTGTAGGATCTCATTTTATTACTCTCTATGTGGAGATGTTGTCCCTTGTCTTTATTTTAGATATTCAGTTTTGGATTATATGGGCTTTATTTAACAACATTAGATTTTAGCCGATTGTTGACTTGGCAAGTCTTTATCCAATACATATTGCATGATGGTTTGAATTATTGTATAGTGTGAGTGCTTAATTACTTATGCTTGAGTATTGTTCTTGGGTTAATGAAAGATAAAATTTGGCACCGATCTAATTTCACTTAGGTGATTGGTAATTAAATAGTTTTTGACAGTGATGCTAAGAATGAACCAACTCAGAAACTTGTTTTAACTTAATTTAGGACTGATCACTAGGGATTTAATTAGGCGGGGTGTCACAATATAGATTTGAATTGACCAATTTATTTCTAGGTGACATAGATCTGTAGTAACATGGGTTCTTTAGACTCATTAGGAACCATTCATTTGTTAGTTTATACGTATTAGAACTGTAGTCGATTAGACCATATCATGGCCCCCTCTTATACTTTATGCATTATATATTAGGCCTTATGATTTGACCGATTGGACCTGTTAGAAGCTCTCTTACAAGCTTGCCATTATCTGTTGGTTTATTAGAGAAAGTAGGTTTCTTTACTGCTAGTTATCCTATTAATAGAGGATTATAGCTTTGACCATTGGAATGTTATGAGAGATGGAACTGTTGTCATCTGATTGGTTTATTTTGTGAGCTACCAGCTGTTACAATATATCCGTTGGAGAGTTTTTTACCAAAACCATATACCAAAATGGTTTTCAAGAGAATGGTTTTAGGTTGTTTTATAACTGACTTAATGTGTTAAACAATTTAGTTGTTTAATAATTTGATCAATTTGTTTAACTCGATTTAATCTCATCATTAGATTAAAACTTTTAATCTGAACCCTTGGTTTAGAATTTCTAGAATAATCTTTTCTCACCTATATAAACCTCATTTAAGAGTTTAATTGGAGATAGTCTTTTTAGAGATTTTAGATCATGAAATATTTTCTAGAGTGAGAAACACAAGAGGGTTATATATTTTGTAGAGAGAAAAATATAAAGAATTAAGGAAATATCTAAGATAGAGATTGAATGTTATTTTACACACATTGTGTTTATTTCTACTTCATTTCAATTCTGTTTTTATTTTTGATTCTCAATGATCTTGCACATCATCTCATATTTTCACTACACCAAAATGGCCAAAATGTCACCTTTCAGCCGGCCACCCTGGTCAAGGTCATTGACCGTGACACAACCGTGATAAAGTATTGTCACGGTCAATGACCGTGACAATGTTTAAAATAATTGTCAAGGTCCTTGATCGTGACACGACCGTGACAATGTTTGCAGCAAAAAAAGCCCTGGGCTTCTTTTTTTTCCCACCATTTTTTGGATTTCCCTCTCTCTCTCTCTCTCTCTAAGCGATTTCTGCTCTTTCTCTCTCTCTCTTTCTAAGGTATTTTTTTTCTCTCTTTCTCTTTCATTTCTATATGTGTGTGTATGTGTGTGTATATATGTATGTATATTTATGTGTATGTATATGTATATGTGTGTGTATGTGTGTGTGGTGGTGTGTGGCGGGGGGAGGGGGTAGGGGGTGGGGGTGGGGTGGGGTGGGGTGTGTGTGTGTGGGTTATACTCAATATAAATCCCTCACTAACAAATAAAAAAATAAAGGTCATCGAAGGGTTTTTGAAATGATTCCAAAATCACATAATAAAAGGAATTCAAGAATTTATGGTTTGTCTTGTGAGCATCCTCATTTTATTTTAGAACTATTTTTCCTAGCACTCTAGTTTTGAAAAATAAAACAAAGTATTTTATTCACATCGAACGATACATTATAATTCACACGATATAGATTAAAATATGTATGTTGCATAATGGTACTCATATTTTAATCTTTAACATTATGGTATTTGCATAAACTTTATGCTTAATCCGTTTAAGAATTCGTCAAATTGTTAAAAGAGTGTCACACACTAATTTATTCATTAATAGTGGGTTCCTCAAGTTAAACTAAATTATAGCGATTTAGCATTTTAAGTGAAACTTAACTTATTCACTTCATTTTAAGAAGTTAGTTGCGAGAGCATTAAAATGGATAAAATATGTAATTTTACAAAAATAATAGATATACAGTTAATGAGACAAATAACTCACTACATTAGTGCTATAAGTTGACAACACGTATATTAATAATATTTTATAAATGTGGACATTCTTTCATAATAACTTTGAATATTTATTTATGACTTTATTGGGTAATATGTTGTGTAATTTAGATGGACATGTTATCTAGGATAACCTTTCACCACATAATTGCATAATTCCTTAATAATTATTCCAGTTACTCAAAATCAATTTTCTTTAAAAAATTATTTTGCTTGACGAAATAAACCAAATATACTCTGCACTGGGTATGTATGTGTATATGTGTGTGTATGTGTGTGGTGGGGGAGGGGGTGGTGGAGGGGGGCAGGGGGTGGGGTGGGGTGTGTGTGCAGGTGTGTGCAGGTGTGTGCGTGTGTGTGTGACGGGGGCAGGGGGTGGGGGTGGGGTGGGGTGGGGTGTGTGTGCAGGTGTGTGCGTGTGTGTGTGACGGGGGCAGGGGGTGGGGGGATGTGGTGTGTGTGTGGTGGGGCAATCTTAACAATTGTATAGCTTTAATTGTAATTTTAATTTTATTGTGTCCAGTTCATATGAAAGTAGGATTACCCTTCATTGTTAATTAGTAAATTAATAATTGTATACTTTAGTAATTGCCCATTTCATATGAGTAGATGAATTAGAAGGAGTACGGGATAAACATTTGTTGTTGACATTGCTGTTGAATTATTTTGTTTAGTAAATGTTGGGTTGGTTCGTTTTAAAAGTGGCATGACGACTGGATTATTGTCCATATGGGGGTGGGATTTTTCAACTTTTTTTGAAAATTACTTTGTATATCGAACACTATATATATATATATATATATATATATTATGATAATTAAATGAAACATACATGAAATTCACAATATATATATACACATGCATGTTGTTAGAAAGTCTTAAATGTAATTCTCACTTTATTCATGCCAAACCCGACTCTCTTATAAGATATGCATATTATGATAAAATATAATGAGGATAAGAGACTTTTGTAGTTGTCACGGTCGTGGTGGGGGGAGAGGGGGAATGGGTGGGGTGGGGTAGTGGGGGTGGGGGTGGGATGGGGTGATAATATTATATCTGTACTAATAACATTTTTTTACAGCAAATGTCTCCTTCAGATATTAAGGCGAAGATGATGATGCTGTTTATGATGATGTCGTCTGGGCTCGGTGGTAGTGGAGGCGACGAGGGATCTTCCGCCCCTAGGCTCCCCAAATATGGGAAATTTGGGATTACCGTCGAGAACAAATCCGAGATATTAGCGAGATCCTTCGTTCTGCTAAAGACGGTCATCGGCCCGGGGTTTATGAGTTGGAAGGAGGTGCCATATGAGCTCAAGTTAGCTGTTTGGGCGGCACTACAGGTAATATATTTATATTTATATGAATATTTCAATTTCAATTTCAATTTCATTTTATATTTATATTTATATTTATATTTATTCGCAACTAACATTTTATTTGTTGGACAGGAACAATTCAACTTGGATCCAAACCTACGCGATCCCGTCTTGGAGCAGATTAGGGAGAAACTCAAGTCGTGGAAGAAAAATATGCGGGCACGATACTTTCGGAAAACACGAGAGTCCATTATCCTATGGCGTGAATCCGTCCCCCCCAAGGAGCCGATCTCATTGGCACAATGGCAGAAGTTCATTGACAATGAGATCGAGGATCGACAATTGGCATCTCGCCAATCGAGGAGGGAAAATCGGGAAAAAAAGACGGACGTGCACTACTCCGGCCGGACCTCTTACGCCGAAGTGGAGCATAGGATGTAGGTAAGATTTAATTTTTCTATAACTACAGAAATATATTATTCTTAATTATTTTACTTTGTAGGGCCGATACTAATTTTACTTTACTTTATTTTATTTCAGGGGCAGGGAGTGGGCCAGGGGGTAAGCCACATAGGCTCGATACTTATGTGGCTCTTCGGACGAAGAAGGGGAAGGACAAGGAGGTGTCCTCGAGCGTCGCGGCCACGATTGTAAGTAATCTAACAGTTTAATTTTTGTTAATTACGTTATAATTTTTTAGTTTACTCATTTTACTAATCATGTGCTTTTTGTCGTTTCAGGCAAAGCTTAAGGAAGTGCATGAGTCGCAGTCTGATGCCGACAAGGCATCTTTGTCCACAGACGCACTCAGCCAAGTGCTTGGCTCTGATCACAAGGGGAGGACAAGGGGGTGAGCTCGCGGGTGGCCAAATCTAGGATCATTGGATTGGAGACGAGCGACACCGGGTTGGCTCGAACAGTGGATTCACACGACGCGAAGTTGTCCCATTTGGAGGCGACGGTCCAAGATATGCACGCATTCATGAAGCGTACCTTGGGCAGAGACCGTAAAGGGAAATGGAAAGGGAAGGAGAAGGCGGTGGAGGAGGAGGTGTGGGAGGATGAGGCGCAGGATGACGAGGATGTGGACCTCGCTTCTTTATCACCGACACGTGCGTACTTCGATGATCCACTTCCCTATTTGGCTCCCTTCCCCAGACCGATGTCGACATTTGGTTGGCCGAGCGTGCTCATATTGGACGTATTTGATGTCAAGCAGATAGGGCGGGGGTTGAGGGACCCGAATATCGTCCAGGGTGGAATAGTTCATGGATGTGAGCTTTAAGAGATGGAGTCCAGGGTGCTCGTCACGCATGTCATACCCGGGAAGGAGAAATCCCTATTGTGGTTGCGCGAATAATGCGGCACGACGTATATTAGTGGGTGCGTCAATTCGTATATCGTGTGGACTACTCACCTCCTCAGTTTTAACAATACACCAGACATGTAGTGACATTGTTTTAAGTTTGAATTGAATTGTTTTAAGTTGTTACATTTGAATTATATCGTGATGCATATTGTCGCTATTTGAATGTATATTTGGATTATCTCTATTTTATTTGAATATATGATGTTTGAACAGGTACAACATTGCTATAACAGGTACCAATATACTGCTGGGCAGTGGCAGTGGCCATACTGCCCAACAAATTTTTTTTAAATTCTGCCCAGAATTGTCACGGTCATTGACCGTGACAAGCCCGTAACAACTTTTTATCACGGACGTGTCACGGTCAATGACCGTGACAATTTTTTTTAAAAGGTTCACGGCTTTGTCACGGTTTCTAACCGTGACAAAACGTGTCACGGTCATGGACCGCGACACGACCGTGACAAAAAAAAGTTGTCTTGCTTCGAAATGTCACGGTCATTATCCTTGACAAGTTGGATTTGTCAAGGTCAATGACCTTGAAAATTCGGTAGATTTGGTGTAGTGTTTAGACATTGAAATATTGTGTTATTGTAGAGGAAATTTTTGTGCTTTCATAATGAAATAATTTTTTACAAAAACTAGAATTCCTTAGATTTTTAGACCCGGATTTTATTGAATATTTTTATAATCTAAATATTCTGATTTGTGTGTTAGATGCTATATGATGTTGAAATCATAATTTCTCTGGATCTTACATGTTTATTGAAAATATGTTAAAGATCTATTTTCTCATAGTTGTCAAATTATTTGTAAAACACTTTCCTCATAAAATTGAATTTTATATTTTTTAGAGATTGAGAACACATTTTTAAATGATTGAATAATCTTGTTGTGTCTCCATGATAAGTGTTGTATGTATTTCTTTCTAAAAAATTGATTTTATGAAGATTTATGATTGAAAATTTATGTCGTTAGTTTTTTATAGAAAACTTAAATGGTTGATAATTGAAAATGTATTTTTGTTAAGTTTTTATAGAAAACTTATATGCTTGGGTTAAGAATTAAGTTTTTGCGTGATTTGCATTTAGAACATATTCACTTACACGTTTTGCACAACTCAAAACATAGAACATATGTTGTTGTGAGAGAGATCAGTTGTGACTTAGTTGGAATTCACTAAAACAAGAAGCAAGGAGTTACAAAGCTGAGAGAACATCTACAACATCAGAAGTCTTGGGAGAAGTCAGAATAATCCTGAGGAGCTGGTATAATTTCTGAACTTAGATTAGATCTGATTGTGTGTTTAGATTATTAAATAGTTTGTAATATGTTATTCTATTTTAGTGGAATTTTTTGTTTTGTGGCATAGAGGTCACCGTGGATGTTTTCCCTAGTTTGTGTTTTTACCACATAAAAAAATCATACTTGTTATTCTTCTTTTCCTCGTCCTCTTCTATGTATGATTTAAAATTAAAATTGTTACATGATTTAATTACTTGAGTTAGAATAATTCTTCATATTTAATATATTGTATTGTAATGTAATAAATCAGATTGTTATTAATTTGACATTAGTTTAAATCAGATTCAATTGATTTTTATTTTCGCATGTATTGAAATTTGATTAGTTGAATAATAAAGTTTTTCTTGAATTGATTAGATACATGTTTGTAGAAAAACTTGCATGAAATCAGAGTATGTTCATTTACGTGTATGAAGATTATTTCATGGGCGTATTTCAGGAATTTCTTTCTTTAATACTATGTCATATAGGCACATATATTTAATATGAAACAAATAAATCTTACGTGAATTCATTTTACAAATATTAAAAATGCGAGATATTACAAGAAATGGATCAAGATAATGCTTCATTAATAGGGTAAAAAAATAAGAAAACACTTTTTCAATTGATTTGATGATTGATAAGGAGACAAAATATCGAGTAACAAGCACTTCTTCACATCAAAAGACGAGGAGACAACCTTGACGAGAGTGGTGATTGTGACGGTTGATGATGGCTGGAGGTGGTGTTTAATGGTATTAAGGCTAAAAAATATTTTGCTATAAATTATAGTTGAGGAGTAAGTTCTTGGTAGGTTACAACTTCTTCACAAATAAATGAGAATTGAGGCTCGATTTATAGGATCGGATGAATAGTGGGTGAACAACGATGCATTCTGATGTAAATGGGTGTCAAATGAAAAATAAGAAGATGCTTTCTCTCTTATCTCAACTGTCTCTCAATATCTAAAAAATATAAGAATGAATCAAATGAGGCAACATGGGGAGTATTTTTAGGGGGAAGTAGAATGATCTACACTTGAGCTATAAAAAAAGTCCTAATTGTATCTATGCCCTTATTAGAGTTTAATACTCCCTCCTATAATACTAAATAAAATAATTAAACTAACAACAAAAGAAAAGTACATCATAATAGAAAAAATAACAAAATTGCACTCAAGTGGGTACATACTAAAATTAGCTTCTAAGCTTCTCAATTCATATCAGTCTTCCCCACTAAAAAATATTTCACCCACGAACTCATAAGACTATAAAATATTTCGTCCACGAACTCATAGGAGAATGTCAGCGGGGTCACTCTCCAAGAAGATGATGAGAGCGTGATGTGGTGAAGGATCATTTGTCTCCTCGAGGTACTCTTTCCCCATAAAGAAATCAAAGTACGATGATAGGGAAAAAACAATCCAAAGCCGTATAGACTACTATTCCACAACTGTAGCACTTAAAGTAGCGATTGTCATCATCGTAGTAGTAGAGGGTGGAACACTGGAAGTAGGAGGTGAAGCAGAGGTAGTAGTGTGTGCACATGTAGTAGAAGTGGTCTGATGATAAGTCTCTACCTTCGTTGTATACTGCACCGCCTTCATAAAGGTGGAGATGTCACGTAATGGAAGGTACATCTTAATATAACACTAAAGACAATAAATGTAGAGGCTCATCCACTGCTCCCAGTGTCTCCAAATCGAGCTCGTGTGCATAAGATTTGAACCCACTCACTGTAGTCCAATACAAATGTATCCTGCTAGAGGGCCTGAGCTTAGAGAAATAAGTCTCTTTCATATGTGACAAGGACAAATGAGGACATCATTGCTGCTCTTGACTAGGTCCAAGATTGGATAGGAGGCTAACCCTTAATCACACGACACTGAACCAAATCATGACGCCAAACTCTAGAATAGTTATGAAATTTGGTTGCTTTAAGAATAACACAATAATTATACGTAAAAAGTTCGTCATTGTATCGAGCTAACCAAAAAATATCGACAAATCAACCCTAATATCCCCCTTGCATGCTTTGAGAAATCATTTGAAGGGCCATACAAGTAATGGGGTCACCTCTATGAACAAGCTCTACTAGATGGCGATGCGGACATTTGTCCATAAAATGTCTTCTCTGGTATAACAAAAAGTAGTGCATATCAGTAGTCAATACAACATAAGGAGGAATCTCCGTAACTGAAGGTGCTCGGGGTGGAATATGCAATGCTGGCTGGCGATGCGGGCACTAGTCCATCAAATGTCCTCATTGGTAGCACAAAAATAGTGGTTGTAAGTAATAGATTCAAATTGAGTAATCTTCGGACTTAAAGAGTCAAAGGTTTTAACATATATGCAAGGATCTAAAAGGCGTGGGGCGAGGTCGAGACATAGAGGTCAAACCTCAAACCTCAGGAGAGTAGGTGCGGCTAGGAGGAGCCTAGTCATAGAAAGACGTTTTACTTTTTTATTATTTTAATTATTGTAAGGCTAATAATTTAACAAAATAATACATACCTTAAATTTTGAAAATATATCTATATGGTTGGTAGCCATCTTTCTCATATGCATGCTCCATAATCAACATACAAAATGTATTCACAATATTTAATAAGCAATATAAAAAATGTAATTTTCGTAATTAAATAATCATTTAATCATAATTAATAAAAAATGATTGAATATAAGAAATGTATTTTTCACCTTGCAATTGAAACATATAGACTTTTGGTTAGAAGTCGGTCGGTAGTGTTAGGCTTTTTTTGGACGAGAAATGAGATACTGTTTGTTTATTGATTGTTTTAGATGAGATATTTATTTGGTTTATAAAAATTCTTTAAAAGACGATATCATTTAACTAAAGTCTTTTTTTAGAAAAAAATTCTGACTTAAATCTTTTATCAAGAATTAGGCAAATGTTGAATGGGCATCCCACACAAACTGTGGGTGGTGAGCATTACGTCCGTGGTAGGGTAGAGGTAAGGTGGTATGAAGTAAAGGTAGGAGTGGAATCCTAGTGTAAGTAGTATGTGGTTAAAGGTGAGGGTAAATATAAGTAGGTAGAGTCGGGGGTAGAGATGGAAGAGGATGTGGTTGATATGACTCATGATGTCTATAGAGGTGGTGGAGGGGGTATGTGGAATCGTGTAGGAGGCGTGAATCATGGATGAAGTCAATTGGAATTTAGGGTTTGATAGGGTTGAGGAAAAGTAGTGGTTTGGAGAATGCGTGGTGGTGGAAGGTGTGGTGATAGGAATTGATGGTTATATAAGTTTAGATTAGGTGGTGGAGGAGGAAAATTTGAAGGGTTGAAGCCTAGGATTAAAAAATCAGATGTAATTTTTAAAAAAGGATGGAACTTTAGAAATTGATGGGTTTGGATCTTAAATGGATTAAACGAGATTAGTGGGCGGGTTTTGGACCAATCGGGATGGATTTGTTTTGTTTGGATCAGTTAGAGGAGGGGTGTCCTGATGGGTGGCGCTGCTATTGTTGGTTCCCACCAATGGTGACAGGATGTATTGGGTTTTGTTACCGTGGGTTCCTGGGTGTGATTTTGGTTTTCAGTGGGGTCATGACTCAGATTAGAGGCTAATAAAGAGTTGTGGAGGGCTTGGTGGGGTTTTGGGTTTTGTTCGATAGTTGGGGTGGGGTCGCCAAACCTGTCGGTACTCCCACAGCCTCTGAAGTGCTGGTGGTAATGGTGGTGATGGGTGGAAGTAATTTTTGGGTGATTGGGAGAGGGTTGGAATGTGGGGTGGTGAAATTAGGGTTTTGGGTTATGGTAGGAGCAGTGTAAGGGCAGCTTGTGGATGCGTTGGGTGGAGGAAGGCGGCCATTAAGAGCTTTAAATCATGCTATGAGGTTGTTTAAAACCTCCTGGAGCCTAATGGTGAGCGAATCAATGGGATAAAATATCTTCTTAGGTCCAATTTGTCATCGTCTACTATTTTTTATACAATAACAACAACAATGGGTGGAGACAACAAGACTCTTATACCAATTGAAATAAATGAGCATCATATGAAAAATAAGAAGATGATTTAACTCTCATCTCAAATATCTCAAAATCTAAAAAATATTAGAATGCCTCAATGAGACTACATGGGGGTAATTACAGGGAGAAGTAGATGGATCTAGACTCGAGCTAAAACTACAATAAAAGGTCCTAATTACATTTATTCCCTTAATAGCCTTTAATACTTTCGTCCAATAATACTAAATAAAACAATAAAACTAAAGTACATCATAATAGAGAAAATAACAAAAATCCCACTCAAGTGGGGATGTACTAAAAATAACCTCCAAGACTCTCAATTCACATCACATTAAATAGAAGCTATTTAATTATATGCAGCATGATAAGCTATCAGTTAAGACTCAAGAAAATATGGTTTGTGGGTTGATATGACATCTCTAGCTTGGTGATTATTTCATATAGGGTGATCATGATGTCTATTATAAAAGTAAAATGAGTAAAGTCACGATTTTATTGGGAACAGTAATGGGAATGAGAAATAAAATGTCTTTAAAAATCTAAATATTAGGAAATCTCTGAAGTATCCCCATTAAGGGTGTGCACGGACCCGGGTGGATAAAAAAACCCTAAGTAGACTGGACCCACTTTTTCGAGTTTTTAAAAATTGGTCTAAAATCTGAATGACCGCTTTTATTTGGTGTTGGTTAGAAAAAATGGGTCTGGGCTAGACCCGAATGCTATTATATATATATATATATATATATATATATATACAAAAAAATTCTCAACAACACTAACTAAAGGGTTCACAATACGCGATTCTTCTTTTTACCCAACGAAACAAAATCCAACAAAACCCTATCTTATTTTTTAAAACATCTATCTCTCAATCCATCAATTCCTCTTTACCAATCACTCCCTCCCCCTCGATGCTCCATAATTTAATCTATCTCTCTCTCTCTCTGACTCACGACAAAAATAAAATTTGGTCGGATCAGAAAACCACATTCAGTCAAAATCACATCCAACTTCCCTTTCAAACCGTCGACGCCGACCAGTGATTTGAATGTTTAAAGAATATATATTTTTACATTATTTAGTTTAAAAAGGCATTTTTGCATTATTTATTTTTGAAATTACTATTTTTTACATTATTTTGAGATATGTAAATTGCAACAAGGAGGAATATGATCTCGAACTTGGAGGGATTGAAGAGGTTGCTCAACCACACTCACAACCACGAGTACAATTTTATTTAATTCTATTCAATTGTATTGTGATTTTTTTTGAGTTAATGTTGTCGTGAACTTTAAAATGTCCAAATCTCGTTGTGAACTTTTAGGTTTTTAAAAAATAGTTTAATTAGTTTTAAAAACGATGATAAATAACAATTATTGATTAAAAACAATTGTATTTGACACCAAAAGGGACCGAGACCAAACTCAGACCGACATGAAACCGAATAATAGGACCGAGAGCGACAGTTTAGTACAATCTTGATCTTGAATTTTATAGGGCTGATTAATTACTTCTCTTCAATGTTCTAAAAAACGTTAGGCGGTCCTCGGTCGACAGGGGGCCTTTTTATGGCTAGCCGGCCTTCCAGACTTTTTCTCAAATAAATTTTTAATATGAATACTCTCTAACAAAATTATTCAACTACAAATAATGTCTTCTTAGAACAAAATAAGTCCACCAAGTATTATATAAATAGACGATTACACATTCCCACTTTTCGCCAAATGTTTGGAAAGAAAAATCAAAGAGTAAAACATGTTTAATGAGAATCCCCTACACAATTAGAGTAGACCAAAATACCCTTTACCATAAATAATAATTCTCTCTCTACATTAAACCATTCTATGTCTTCGATGACATCGTGTGAAATTTGGCTTTGCCTCGACGACACCTCGTGAACTTTGACGACACTCCAAAGATAGTTTGACAGCATTTCGAGAACTTTAATGACACTTTTGGTGAATTATGACGACATTCAGGTGACACCATAGTGATTACGGAGAGTACCTAGCGACATATGGGTGACTCCGACGATGTTTCAACTACCCTGTGATGATGTTTCAACTACGACTGAAATTTCTCAAATTTTAAAATTAAATATCCTTCATGGATCTATTTTGATAGATTTCGTCGAGACCTTTCCAAATATATAAATTTTTTCATAAACAAACTTATATTTTGGGAGATACTTAATTTTAAAGTTTGCACAAAAAAAAAAAGAAAATAAGGATGATGGGTAAATCTTTCCATAAAAATATGGTGACGTTTATTAGAGTTCATCACTAAGAATGTTGTATGCTCGGGCTAATTATTTTACACGTTTAACACCAAGGGAGGTCAATTAACAATAACTCGCACTGATTATAGCTATTAAAGAGATAACATAATTTATAAAAAAAATATAGAAATAAGAGTTTTTAAAAAAAGTTGTAAGAAAAATTAAAAGCAACTTTACGAAATAAAAAATTAAAAAAAACACCATTTGACCTTCCAATATATTAAAACCCCCTTCCAACATATTAAACATCCTTTCAGAATATTAAATGATAATTAAGCATATTAAACGGTTGTTTATGAATACTAACTATTAAAGGTCCCAACTCCTAAATTCTCTAAATGCACATCATCGGAAATCACTACGGCATCACACCAGTCATATAACAAACCAATGTTTACATGGAAGGATCAATCCCATTGTCCTAACTTGAGAGATAACTACCTCAACACATAGAATCAGGATATTAGACATATAGACCACCATCGTCCATAATACATAGTGTAGTAGTTGACCTTTCACATGTCCCATCAAATCCAGGAGTAGTAGATTAGCCACAATCCTACACACCCATCCATGGTATATTCACGCATAACGTTTTAAAAAGAGAAATGCGCGAGTCAGTTGTGGGTTGGGTGATTTGGCCTAGGCTTTTTTTTATTTTCTTTTATACAAACCAAGTATACAACGAAATTTAAGTTACTAACATTTATTATTGATTAACTTCTAACATTACTGATTTTAATAACACTTTTTAAAATTCTCATACATAAATAAATGACATTTCCAATTAAAGTTCATTAAGATATGTAAGATACTGATAAATTAATAAAGTAAACTAATAAATCACAACGAATCATATGTATCATATCATATCCAAATTGATTTAAACATGAACATTGATAACATTACTTTAAACCCCTACACATATTAACATTTATTTGAAGTCCCATACATAAATAATAGATCGTTGATATTGTGACAAATGATAAAAATAATACATGTAAAAATACTTTATGCAATTGATATACGATTTCTAAAACAAAGAATTGAAATATTTACACACGAAAAAAATAATCCTATTGTAGATATAAATTGAGTAGCATCTAAAGATATTACGCAAAAATGAGGTACCATAATCATTGTATACTAGATTTCAACCTCGTGTGATGCGTGAGCGAGCAATAATTGTTTTGTGTAACACAGTAGACACACACACACACACACACACACATATATATATATATATATATATATATATATATATATATATATATATATATATATATATATATATATATATATATATATATATATATATATATATATATATATTGTTGTGCATGTTTGTAAATATCTAGTTACATTTATAATTATATTTATTAATTAGTGCACACATGTAGTTCCACAAATTGTTATTTGTGATCAAAATGATCAATCCTTAACTAAGAAATTGCGAAGATGAAATACGACTTTATGTTGTAGTAAACTTAAAACTACGTTTTTAAAGGCCATATAACTAATACTTATATTGACAAATGTAGTTAAATTGAATAAGCTAACAGTAACATGTTTCTAACAGAATCCACAGTGTCATTCTATGTTCTAGTACATGTGTTATATCTCCAAAAGCCAAATCTACATCAATACAGATTATAAACACCATGTAATGTAAGAACAATATGCCTCACATTTGATATTGATTTATTAGAGTTTAAAAAATCAACTCCTAATAACCCATACATATTATAATAGGCATTACTTATGCATGAACCAATTGAGATCAAAGCTCGTGGAGATTAAGTGCCTATTTATGAAAAATTAGATACCACTAGCATATAACTCGTGCGATGAATGGATGATGTAATATAAATGAATATAAACATAATTTTAAAAATTAGTACATATCATAAATTCAATATTTTATCTTGAGGGAATTATACTAATACTCCATTTTTTTCATCTATTGCATGCTTAATATAAACTAAAAAATATCATATATTCAAAAAAAAATTATGCAACTAAGTAACATGTTAAAAACTTTGTTCAACATTTTAAATCGGGGGGGAGGAGGAAGTGTGGAAAGTCTAGACAAGATGTTGGGATGCGGGATTGGATCCATCCCCTCAATATATCTTGGATTACCGTAAGAGGCCAAGTTCAGGTCTAAATCTATTTGGGATCCCGTGTTGGAAAGAATGAATAGACGATTAGCAGTATGGAAGAATAGTTATTTATCGAAAGGTGAGAGATTGACTCTGATAAAATGTTCATTGTCTAGTCTGCCTATGTATTTCTTGTTGATCCTATCGTTACTGTGTCCAGTTCGCAAGAGGATGAAGAAGATGATGAGGTATTTTTTGTGTATAAGAAATGAGGATTCCTTTAAATATTGCATTATGGGGGTGGGAGGAGGTATGCAAGACGATCAAGGAGGGTGTGCAGGAGTTAAGAACCTAGAATATTTTAACAAAGCACTATTAGTTAAATGGTTGTGGAGGTTCCATCGGGAGGAAAAATAAGTTATGCGAGAGAGTGGTGGGAGCAAGGGAGATATACGCAGTTGGCTTGGGGTCCGGGAGTGGGGGATTTTTCATCATGGGGTCGGGATGTGGAAATATATTTCAAAGAAGTGGGAAGATTTCTATAAATACACAAAATTATAGTTGGGGAGAGGAAATAGAATTATTTTTTGGAAGGATATGTGGGTTAAGAATGGTTATCTTACATAGAAGTTTCCCGACATCTTTGAATTATGGGAGGATAAAGACAGATTTTTTTGTAGATCATACAATGTTTATTAGAGATTGAATGGTTTGGAACCTTGAATTCAAGATACGGTTATGGGATTGGGAGCACGAGGAGGCTGATGCTTTTTTAATTGGTTGGAAATGACATCGCGACCTTCTAGTGGGGCTGATCAGCTAAAATGGTTTACGGGAGAGAAAGGGGTTTTCACAGTAAAGGGTTATTAATCCATTTTGAGAAGAGAGGAGAACCCCACGACTTATTTCCCATGGAAAAAATTAAAAGTCTAAAGCGTCGTCAAAAGTGTTGTTCTTAGTTTGGATAGCGGTGAGGTAGGGTATTTTGACAACCAAGGGATTACAAAATAGAAGGAGGTTTATGGCTAGTCATTGTTGGCCGTGCGAGGAGGCTAAAGAGAAGACCAATCATTTAATTTTATAATGCAGGGTGATGAGCATTTTATGGGATGTTTTTGTTTCATTAAGTCGGATCTCGTGGGTTATGCCAGAATCGGTGAGGGCGTTACTTAAGACTTGGCATCCTCCTAAGGGATGGAAATTGGATCACAAAGCATGGAGACTAGTCCCTTACTCTATATTCTATACTATATGGCAGGAGATAAATGCGAGATGTTTTAATGGTAGGTAGACTGCTCCCCCTTAGAATTCGTTATATATTTCTAAGCACTTTAATGAGTTGGTTCAAGGAGAGGCATTATGCATCCCTTCTTAATTTTCTGGAATTTGTGGAGGAGTTACAAAGTGACTTTTAGTTTTAGTGTGTTATGATCGCGGTTCTATGTTTTTATTTTCTTTTGTCCTTTTTTAAATGTAATCTATACTCCCTGTATACGGGTTGGTGGTTAATGCAACATTAGTTTAAAAAAAAGGTAATCCAACATTACTATACAGAATATTGAAAATTCATTACAAATATAATATCTTATGTAAAGAAATTACGCCCAAAGATAAAGCTAGAAAAACAACAAATATCTCCAAAACAAATTATTTTAAACTGCTAACAAAACATATACTTTAACATTTTTTTTTTGAAAAAAACCTATATATATATATATATATCCATATAATATGGAGCTATATGGGAATGGCAAAAATGCATGTATGATATTTTTGACATTTCATGCCCATGCATGAAATGTCATGCTAAAAGTAGTTTTTTTTTTTCATTTTTTTTAACTATTTGTTTTCTTTTTTGTTTCTTTTTCTTTTCTTTTTTTATGGGTTGGGTTTTATCACGGAGGCCTTTTTTTATGGCCTGGGTTTTATTATGGGAGCAAATTTATCACCGTGCCCTCGGCACGGGTATCCACTAGTATATATATATATCCTATAGTGGATCTAGTTTTGAAATATTTGTACTTTCAACTAAAAATGGGGAAAAAATGAAGAAAAACTATATGTAAAAACTACATTTATATTTTTAGAGAAATATTTCATATATGTAAAAATTTATCCTATAGTTTGTCTATGTAAATTTTATACCCACCCCTCTACCAGTTTATCTTTATAATTGCTCCATTTTCTATTAATTATAAATTTTATACCCACCCAATTTCATATATGTGACACCCCGCTAATTAAAATAAGAGGTGGACAACCTGATACTCCAATAAATACAGGAATCGTAGATGGTCCATTTTTAGAATCACTGACGTGGAAATAATAATACGAGATAACCACCAATTATTTTAGAAAACGGATGTCAAATAAACTTGTAAGTTTAAATAAAACCATTTAGACAATCCAATTTATAAAAGAAGGCATACAATAATTAAATCAACATACAGCCAAGTAATAACTGAATAAGCTATCGGTTAACAGACCAATACAATGGTTACACCAAGTATTACAAACAAATATCGCAATATACATAAGAAAGTACAAAACTTGGGCAACATGCACGAAAGTCCAAACTGAGCATAACTAGAATATAGAAAAGATGGATGCGTCTACAACAAGAATCCTACAACATCCACAGAAATGTTGTACTTCCTTGACACTGAGAAGGAAGGATCATATCAGGAGCCCTGGCGGCGGAGCACCTGATCAAAAAAGAGAACCATGCAAGGAAGAGAAATATAAACGGGTCAGGGCCCGGTTTGATATGATATCAGTGCGAATAAAATGTAAAAAAAGTTATGAGTGATAAACACCATAAACAAGTTGGATTTTATCTTCCATATAAGAATAGTCCTCATCTCTCATCTACATGCACATCCCAACATCACACTAGATCATTAAAAATTAAACTACTTGTTTAACTTAAGATCAATAGCAAAATCCATTATCATGCTTATCTTACCTACAGGAGTATACATTAGTGCAAGAGAATATAACTTAGTTTACTTACTAAGATTTCCTTTTTCTGATTTACACAACATGACTTATCAGTTCCATTTCTCATTAGGAAAGTCATTCTAAAACAATTGATTTATAAAATGCTTCACCATTTATAAATTACCACTTTCATGAGAATAGTTATAATCACAATACAACGATTCTAAGACTATCCTTCCGGGAATCACCCCACTGGATACGCCCCTAAATGGCTATCATCTTCCAAGGCCTAACACCAAGACAACCTGGGCATCCTAAATCGCATGACGTGGGAAGCGGCCATATACCTTCGACAGTGAGTCATAACCATACCTGGAATCACCTCACTTCGAAAAAATAACATCACAATATATAACAACCAGTCCTATGGCCGAGGACTATATTCTCCCTGCATTCACTAGCCAGGGGACATCACCTCACGCGCGTAACTTCCCTTATGATAGCTTTTAGAGAGGTATGTATATGCATTTCAATAACTCAAGATATGCCAATTTAAAACATCCACTTTTTACATTTACAAAATCACTTGTGCTTAGCAATATGTGCCAATTTTTAAAAATATGCGTCTTTTCACGAAGTCATGTTTTATCAACGACATAGGTTAACCAAGTATAATTATCCTCATACTAGTCTTCAAGGGTTCAAAGCAATACCATAAGCCCCCCAGGGTAATTTTCCTCAATACTAGTGTCCAAAAGTCTTAAACAATATCACCCAACTCTCCCTTAATCCTAAGCTAGATCACTAGAGGAAAATGACACTAACTTCTATTGAATAACCTCTGTACTAAGACCAAATTACCTCCATATTAATCTAGGGTATTGATTTCCCTAATATAGACCCTTAATACTCTTTATTACTTCCTAAGAGAAGGTTCCTAGGCCTTAAACCTAAAAGAAAAGGACTAGAAACTAAACTAGAAAAACCCTATAAAACAGTAGGGTTTCCGAATCGATTCGCCTAGGGCTGAACCGATTCTCCCCTGTTAACGAATCGATTCACCCCAAAAGCGAATCGATTCGGCTGAGAAAAACCAACCCTCTGTCTCAGCCCGAATCGATTCGTCCTTAACCCGAATCGATTCGGTTCCTCAGACATGTGGCCCCCAATATTAGCGAATCAATTCGCTGAGGAGGGCGAATCGATTCACTCTGGTTAGATTGCCCAGTTAGGGCTACGGGTTGACATAAACCCTAAATCCCCAATTTTTATTCTTTCCTCTAATCTCAACATTATCAACCAAAAGTTTACCTAAATCATTCCTACATAATAACTAACTAATATCTCCATCTAAAATCGAATTTAAATCAAATGTTAAGGGTCTAAACACTAAAATTCATCAAAACCCATAAATGGTTTAAATCTCAAAACACAACTATATATACAAATTACCCACACTAAATCATACATTTGCAAATTAGAGACTTGCCTCAAGTTTGTAGTCTCGGATTCTCTTCCCGAAGCAACGATTCCAAGCTCCAAATCTCCTATTCTCTCTTTTCTCTCTCTCCATGTTCTCCCAAGCTCTCTCTTCTCTCTAATTCTCTCTAAGTTTAAACATAAAATGAGCTCAAATACTCTAGCAAGACTAAAATACCCAATTTCATTAAGTCTACTCATTTAAATGTTACTACACAATTAAAATGGCTCGTAACAACATAATTAAATCATAACAAGTCAAAGGTCCCCGAAACTCAAAAATACAACCTAGCACTTATTTTGACTATCTCAACCATTTTCGGACTAACCGTGCCCTCGAAATTGGCATTCGAAATATCATATAATATTTATGTTCCAATGTCATATTAAATCATTTATAATGATCCAATTGGAATATAAGTCATAACCGTCGCTTAAAGCACAACGACGCAATAAAACACAATATGATGCTATTTGCGTTCACATAATAGTAAATGTGCAAAACTTGGTAAATATTATCTCTTAAATCACTTAATATAATATTCACTTCAACTTCCATTATTTTATATAAATATCCCACATGGCAAATTTATATAAAAACAATTACTCAAAAATCTGGGTTATTACATACTCCCCCCTTATAAGGGAATTTTGTCCTCAAAATTCAGGCATACCTTATAAAAGACTACGGGTACTACTTTCGATCTTAGTATACAATTTTCGTGATATAAAATAGTAATCGATTGTTCCTCATATTAAATATCAGGTCGTAACTCGATATCAACTGATGGAATTATGCCAATAAGCTCCTTCGTACCTCATATACATCCTTAAGGATGACACATGAAACACATCGTGAATTTGTAGTAGGTTCTCCGGAAAAGACAACTGATATGCAATGGGGCCTACCTTTGCAACACGATAAAAAGCCCTACATAACACGTCGCAAGTTTGCCTTACTTCCCGAATCGCGTTATACACTTCATCGGGGATGCTGACACCAAAACTTGACCCCTACCTCCAATTCTACATGACTTCTATTCGCGTCGGCATAGACCTTCTAACAATCTTGTGCAATTCATATGCGGCTTTGATGAAATCAATCTTTGAAGAGATATATTGGATAATTTCAGGTCCAAGATGCTTATTATCTTCTACTTCCAACCAATAAGTAGGTGACCTACGCGGTCGGCCATGCAATGCCACACATGGTGCCATACCTATAGTGCCCTACTTATGGAAGGTACTACTTTCTTACCCTCATCCGAAGCATATCCTCTAACATTTAGTTAACTCTCTCTGTTTGTAAATCCGTTTGTGGGTGGTAGGATGTACTCAACTTCAATTTGGTTCTCATTACTTCCTGGAAACTTCACTAGAAATGGGATACGAAAATCTTATCTCGGTCCGACACTATATAGATAGGCACCTCATAAAGTTTCGCAACTCCGCAATAAAGAGCTGGGAATAACATGCCGTTATTATAATCCGTCCATACTGGTAGGAAGTGTGGAGATTTTGTTGAATGATCGACAATTACCCAAACAGAATCATGACAGCTTTGTGACATCGACAATCTCGTGAGAAAATCCAAGTATATACCCTTCCATTTCTACACCGGTATTTCTAACGGTTACAACAATTCCGTTGATCGTTGGTGATCTACATTCACCAATTGACAAGTGGCGCATGGGGAGACAAACTCAGAAATGTGCATTCCTTGCGCTTCCACTACTCTCACTATACTAGTAGGTGTAATGGTCAACACAGACATAAATGCTCTTGTTATAGCGTCCTCTTGGTTAAGCTCGTTCTACTTGGTTTTCCATGCTTTCACTAGTCTCCCCCACTGGTTTTCTACTTAGCGTATCCACTACCACATTTTCCCTTTATCGACGTGATAATAAACATCGAATTGATTGTCCTTTATGAACTCTAGACACCGACTTTGTTTCCACAATAAATACTATAACGACTTGTGGTCCGTGAAAAGACTAAATTCTTGCTCAGAAGGTAGTACCTCCATATCTTTAATGCGAACACTACATCGGCGATCTCTAAATCATGCGTGGGATAATACATCTCACGAGACTTAAACTTGCAAGATGCATACATAATGGCCCCATGTTCCAGTATTAACACACCTCCCAATCCTTGTAGAGACGCGTCCGTAAAGACCAAATAGTCCACTCCCAATCTTGGCAACGTGAGTAGAAGTCAACTTGTCTTTTATCTCATCAAAATATAGGTCACACACGTAACACTCTCTCTAAGGATGGGCCTCACATTCCTTTCGGCCCGGTGCCCCGAGTTACTCGAGATTCCATTCTTCTAATTCCTGGAAACCCAATCCTTCTTAAAGTTAACCCACCTATCTTCTCGTAGTTAACTCCCTATAGCCTTCTTAAAATAGCTCCACATGTCCCCCTGACCTTACTTCCTAATAATCCGAAGGTCGATGTATTTCCTATGCATGAAGAATGAGTATTAGACTAACTATATCCCTAGTGCCAAAGACCTTTCTCAATTTCCAACATTTGCTCGGCTTCATGTGTGGGACGTCTCGCAAAGTGAAATCCAAACAAGGAACCCTCCCGTTACACTACTACCTCGCATAGTAGGTCATCAAGATATAATGGCATAAGGAATATAATGGGGACCGCTAAAAATCCTATTTTGTAACCCTACTAATGCGATTCTAACTCTATGTCCTCCCGCTGCGATGGAAAGGAAAATCTAATTAATCAGGGCGCCTACTTTCTGCAACGTGTTATGAACCTTCTATCGAAAAGTATATTTCCTTAAAATTTTGCCTTCTGATCAAGGCTTGACTATAAGCCTCAATCCGACTTCCTTTTCCTTATCTCGCCCACATACATACGGTGAGAGAAACATTTCTAATGCTTTTGCACCGCACATATACTTTTAGCCCTTAATCAATCATGTGACTCTCGGCTAATTTCACCAAAACCAACACCCTAATCATAAAGTAACATCTCTCCACTCCCAACGTCGTTAAGGTTCATGCGTGGAGTGTCGGGCAAGAGAAATCCAAACAAGGAACTCCTCCGATACACTACTACTTAACTTTTCGATCGTGGAGATAAGTCAACATAAAACATATAAAATAAAAAAATTCTTACATATCTTAGACCATCTCTATAAAGTCTCAACCCATATCCAGGTGATATATAATATAACAACTAGTTCCACTCTGGAACCGCAGATACGATAGTCTTGTAATCATTAGCCTGATATCGCTCCGATCAATCAAAATATTTATACTCGTATAACACATACAAACGAGTAAGACAAACCAGATGTAACTTTAATATATCAACACCCGCTTTTTACAGCGAATGTAGGAAAATAAAACCTCCCTAACATGGAAAACATATAGATATACCCTTTATAATATAAACAACACTGCTAAAAATCTCAAATTACACACTCGAATTTAGGGTTAATAAAATACTGAGACTCAGTCTTGCCACACCGAATACACCTCCCTCATCCGAGGTGGGATTCACAACAACATTACTGTCAATTACCCTGGACGCTTCAAATAGTTCCCAGATACAGTTCTCGTGTCCTATATGTACCAAAAATACCTTAATCAATGACCCATCTAGGCACCCTATTTTTTCCTTCAACTCCTGCAGGACAAAATCAAAGCATGGGGTTCTACGTTTCACATCGCAATCGTTCCCCGTCTCTTGCCACCCTGACCACATTAAGGTTTGCCGCATCTCAAACTCTATAGCCTTAATCGTGACAATCACCCTAGTAGTTCCCTTAACTCCCCCAGTAAAAAGGAAACATGCTACCAGCCTCAACTGCATTGTTTCGATGAATTCCCTGGGTGGAAGTCCACCAAGGAGGTTTCACGAACACGACTTATCCATAAGTTTTAACAACACTTTCTAGTGAGCCTATCCTCCTACTGAAGGTATTTTTCTCCCTTGTACCTACCTTATTGCGGTGCAAGGTTTCCTTAACCCTATAATTCTTTATTCACGGTCGACCTCTGACCGATCCTCCTGTGAATACTTGGAGAGTCTACATTCTCATCATTTCTGATACCTCAAAGGAAATCGTTGTTAAAACCATCTATAAGGTTTCTCTACGAGAAAAACTTCCTGCTCTACGAAATATGGTGACTACCGTACCCACCATTTCTATATTACTCCAATGGGTGAAAATTTTTCCTCAATTTTTCACATATGGGATTTCTATACCCCACTATAGGCCAAATCTTCTGAGCCTTATACTTCCACCGAATGAAGTTACACTACCTCTACCTGACTTAACATCAACGTGTGGTCCTTATCAAGAAGCTTTCAAACTTCAATTTAACTTCGTTGGGAAATCCAATCTTAGTACCATTATCTACTTGTAGCGGTACTTGGGAAACTATAGCTACTGTACTTAGTAGTCGCTGTAGCAATAAAAAAAATGTCACGAAGGGAGTAACCTCCAATGTGGTCCTCATCCCCGACTTCAGTTTACAGTTCTGACTAAGACCCGTCTCTTGGTGCCCTCATAGCATCCTTCCCTAGTCACCCTTCATCATTCAGCCTACGAATCTCAGACTAACGTGCAAACGATTCACTGAATTCTTACTTTATGGCAGGAGAATGAAATCTCACAAGAGGAATCAACAATCCTAATCTTAAGGCTCTATGTCAAATCAAAAGTAACGATGAATGCGTAGTACATCCTCATATATTCCTAAGGACATTAGAAGCTGATGCTCTGATACCATCTGTGACACCCTGCTAATTAAAGTAAGAGGTGGCCAGCCTAATACTCTAATAAATACAGGAATCATAGATGGTACATTCTTAGCATCACTGACATGGAAATAATAATACGAGATAAACACCAATTATTTTAGAAAACGAATGTCAAATAAAATTATAAGTTTAAATAAAACCATTTAGACAATCCAATTTATAAAAGAAGGTGGGGATAAAAGAAGGCATACAATAGTTAAATCAACATACAACCAAGTAATAACCCAATAAGATGTCAGTTAACAGACCAATACAACGGTTACACCAAGTATTACAAATAAATATCACAATATACATAAGCAAGTACAAAACTTGGGCAACATGCCCAAAAGTCCAAACAGAGCATAACTAGAATATAGAAAAGATTGATGCTTCTATAACAAGAATCCTACAACATTCGCAAAAATGTTGTACTTCCCTGAAACTGAGAAGGAAGGATCATATCGGGCGCCCTTGCGGCGGAGCACCTGAGCATAAAAGAGAACCATGCAAGGAAGAGAAATACAAATGGGTCAGGGCCCGGTTTGATATGATATTAGTGCGAATAAAATGTAAACAAATTTATGAGTGCTAAACACCATAAACAAGTTAGATTTGGTCTTCTATATAAGAATAGTCCTCACCTCTCATCTACATGCACATACTAGTGTCACACTAGATCATTAAAAATTAAACTACCTGTTTAACTTAAAATCAATAGCTAAAACCCATTATCATGCTTATCTTACCAAGAGGAGTATACAATAATGCAAGAGAATATAACTTAGTTTATTTACAAAGATTTCCTTTTTCAGATTTACAAAATATGACCTCTCACTTCCATTTCTCATTAGGAAAGTCATTCTAAAACAATTTATTTATAAAATGCTTCACCATTTATAAATTACCACTTTCATGAGAATAGTTATAATCACAATATAACGATTCTAAGACCATCCTTCCGGGAGTCACCCCACTAGATGCGCCCCTAAATGGCTATCATCTTTCAGGTCCTAACACCAAGACAACCTGGGCATCCTAAATCATAAGACGTAGGAAGCGGCCATATACCTTCGACTGTGAAACTAACCATACCCGAAATTAGCTCACTTAGAAAAAATAACATCACAATATATAACAACCGGTTCAATGGCCGAGGACTATATTCTCCCTTCATTCACTAGCCAGAGGACATCACCTCATGCACGTAACTTCCCTTATGATAGAATTTAGAGAGGTATGTATATGCATTTCAATAACTCAAGATATGCCAATTTAAAACATCCACTTTTTACATTTACAAAATCACTTGTGCTTAGCAATATGTGCCAATTTTTAAAAATATCCATTTCCTATTCACGAAGTCATGTTTTATCAACGACATAGGTTAACCAAGTATAATCATCCTCATACTAGTCTTCAAGGGTTCAAAGCAATACCATAAGCCCCCAAGGGTAATTTTCCTCAATACTAGTCTCCATAAGTCTTAAACAATATCACCCCACTCTCCCTTAATCCTAAGCTAGCTCACAAGAGGAAAACGACACTAACTTCTGTTGAATAACCCCTGTACTAAGCCCAAATTACCTCCATATTAATCTAGGGTATTAATTTACCTAATATAAACGCCTAATACTCTTTATTACTTCCCAAGAGAAGGTTCCTAGGCCTTAAACCTAAAAGAAAAGGACTAAACACTAAACTGGAAAAACCCTATAAAACAACACAGTTTTCGAATCGATTCGCCTAGGGCCGAATCGATTCACCCCAGTTAACGAATCGATTCGCCCAAAAGTGAATAGATTCGGCTGAGAAAAACAAACCCTCTGTCTCAGCCCGAATCGATTCGACCTTAACCCGAATCGATTCGACCTTAACCCGAATCGATTCGGTTCTTCAGACATGTGGCCCCCAATATTAGCGAATCGATTCGCTGAGGAGGGCGAATCGATTCGCTTTGGTCAGATTGCCCAGTTGGGGCTACGGGTTGACATAAACCCTAAATCCCCCATTTTTATTCTTCCCTCTAATGTCAACATTATCAACCAAAAGTTTACCTTAATCATTCCTACATAACAACTAACTAATATCTCCATCTAAAATCGAATTTAAATCAAATGTTGAGGGTTTAAACACTAATATTCATCAAACCCCATAAATGGTTTACATCTCAAAACACAACTATATATAGAAATTACCCACACTAAATCATAAATTTGCAACTTAGAGACTTGCCTCAAGTTTGTAGTCTCGGATTCTCTTCCCGAAGCAACCATTCCAATCTCCAAATCTCATATTCTCTCGTTTCTCTCCATTTTCTCCCAAGCTCTCTCTTCTCTCTAACTCTCTCTAAGTTTAAACATAAAATGAGCTCAAATACTCTAGCAAGACTAAAATACCCAATTGCATTAAGTCTACTCATTTAAATGTTACTACACAATTAAAATGGCTCGTAACAACATAATTAAATCATAACCGTTCAAAAGTCCCCGGAACTCAAAAATACAACTTGGCACTTATTTTGACTATCTCAACCATTTCCGGACTAACCGTACCCTCTAAATTGGCATCCGAAATATCTTACAATATTTATGTTCCAACGTCATATTAAATTATTTATAATGATCCAATTGGAATATAAGTCATAACCATCGCTTAAAGCACAACGACGCAATAAAACACAATATGATGCTATTTACGTTTACATAACAGTAAATATGCGAAACTCAGTAAATATTATCTCTTAAATCACTTAAAATAATATCCACTTCAACTTCCATTATTTTATATAATTATCCCACATGTCAAATTTATATAAAAATAATTACTCAAAAATCTGGGTTATTACAATATATTGATTGAAAGTTTTCATCTGGGGTATATCCTAGAATATCTGAAATTTTAACAATGTCATCTTTTTCAAATGCTTGTCATGATTAGTGCGAGTTTCTATAAAAAAAATTAAATTCATAAAAATTAATTATATCCGGAGAGAGAGAGAGATCAAAATTAATTATATCGAGAGAGAGAGAGAGAGAGAGAGATTTTCAGTTTCCAAAAGACTTTTGATTAATCTATTTTTGGGTTTCAAAAAACAATGTTCAAGAAGACTTTTTGTTTTATTTTTTGATTTCATCCAAAAGACTTTTGGTTTTTCTATGTTTTTTTTTTCAAAGAACACAATGTTTAAGAAGATTTTGGTTGATCTAATTTTTTATTTCCAAAAATACAATATTTAAGATGAGAGAGAAAATGATAACAAGTATTAAAGCCTTATTAAATGATCTACTACTATCATAGTATAGGTATAATAAAGATAAAGATGTTAGTACTATTAATAATCTAAACATTATTCTCATATTACTACTGTCCTAATCTATTTATGAAAGACTGCAATACTTCCAGTATAAATTTTATAACAACTTAAGCCCCCTTTACTATTATTGCAACAAAAACTTCACACCAAAAAGATAATCTTACGAATTACAATTTGTCCACGGGTTTAAAATTTTCTTCATCCTCCAACCTTAAATTTGATCAAATATTTTCGTGAAATTCCAGTCAAATGATATGGTTCTGTGTTGAGTTGAGAAACCTTTATAACAAATGTGGTTGTATACTATATCTATCATTCAACTTAGTAGCATGATATATTTTAATTGATAAGTTGAGTTTAAGTTTATGCAAAATTTAAGTGGGTAATATGGTCAAATAAAATTAATTCTCAACTGGGTTCAAATAATCAATACTACACCACCTCCATAACGTAAAAACATATTTACCAAGCTAATCTTTCTAGGAAAATATTTGAAAAATAGGACATAGGAAAAGGGGAGAGGTTTAGGCCAAATGCGAAAAGAAGGAAATTACATCGTATTGAATGAGGAATTAACTAAACCTATCTAAAAAATTAGTGGGAATAGATATTAATTGTTTATCAATAAATTTCTTATAAGATAAATAAATCTATCAAAAATAAAATCCCCAAATTATTCAAACTCAAACCCCCATCAATCTCAACATCAAACTCAGACATTTTTCTTACTCCAACTTCGTCTATTTTATTAAATTAGTTTTAGAAATTATAGCAGACATATATTTAATACTTTACAGGAAGATATATACTCGAGTAATACAAATAGGATAAATATGTATCCCACTTAATAAACTCCCAATGGCGCTCAAACTATAACAATAAAACTTTGTTAGTAGACACATGTGGGAATAGGAGCATAAAAATATGAAGAGAAGATTGAATGGAAACTTCATAAGACTTGTGAAGTTCAAGTCGTTTTGTGTAAATTCATTATGGAATGTTGCCTGAATGGTGTATAGATGGTGAGGATATTTCATTACTTAATGGTTGTAATTAACATTATTATAAAATTGTACATCACAAACTTAGTTTGAGATAAAAATATCCTCTTGCTTTTCCATGACTCAATTGGAAAAAATAAAAAAATATTTGGATATTTTATCAAACACAACAAATTACTTGAAGGGAGTCGAAAGGATTAGTATCTTTCACATGTCATAATTGTTGTAATCCAATAGAGTGGAGTCAAAGAGCCCTGATAGAATATGAATTGAGAAGGGTAAGAGAAAGCCATCTTAATGATCTCGAAAAATTATATACATGGTGTGAAGGCAAATCGGCGGATTGCGGGTTGTAAGAAATCCATGAGAGTAAAATAGAAGATTAAGATATAGATAACAGAGAAAGGTTAATAATGGATGGGATGAGAGAGGGTTTTAAAGGGGTATTCATAAGGGATCTTTATTATTTAGCTCACGTGGGATGATTTAGTTAGATTCTAACCCATGTTTTTTTATTTTTGGTTGTTGATCCTATATGGTGATGGTTAAAAAGTTTATGGAACATGTGTAACTCTTTAAGAAAATACAAAAGGGCAGTTAGAGGAGGTTATGATAGTTTATGGGACTAATTACAATTAAAAAAATACATGGGACGGTTGACAATTAAAATTTTCAAAGTGGGACTAATGCCTAAAAAACAATATTCTTAATGGCATCTCAAATTTGAAGCCAAGTGGAAAACCTAAAATTAGACACCGTTTTTAAACAATATATAATTGCATGGAAGTCACATAATGCATGGAGGAATTTATTTAAACGATATTTTTTAACTTCACCATATGAAATAATATGATAATTATACATAATATAATTATATTTTACAAAAATTTAAGCTTAACCCGCATATGCATGTCCATGACCAAAATACGAAACCATAAAAAAGGGGAAGTGGAAATGCAAAACTATATCTCAATTTACCAATCAAGAAACCTCAAACAAAAAAAAACTATCAATAGATCTATTAATTAAAAATTAATAAAAAATGATTATCCTACAAGCAATAACAATTTTAAGATTATTTTCTCACAACATTAAAAATAGAATAAATAATCTCCGCTCCCTTGGTAGAATGGCCTTTAGCACAATTATTATCGCCGCCCGATTGGTCAAACACAAAATTATCGGGTCTAAAAGTCCGGCTAGAATTTTCAGATCGAACGGAATCCAAGGTACCTGGTTCAAGTTCCATTTTATTATTTTAAACTTCTCATGGAATTTCCAAATTCCCACAAGCATCATGTAATAACCAGTATTTTTAAAGACTTAAAAAAATGAATTAATTTGGATAAATTTAATTTACATGCGAGACGTAATTTAATGGCAATATGATGGGTTGATTAAATTATTAATCTAGGAGAAATAATTGATGAATATTGAATAAAATTACTATGTGAATAGTAATTATATAATTGATATCACAACAAGTGATAATGACGTGACAGTATGATATCTCAACCGGATGTCATGAACGGACTAAATGAGGTAGAGATAGAAAATAAATTACGAGTAACTCAGATGATGATTTTGAGGTTATGATTGAGTTCAGAAGGGTGGAAACAATCAAAATAGTATACTCGGGTGTGTTGTTTGGTCGCGGGATAGTTTTAGACATAATAGACAACCCGAGAGGGCATTTTAGTCTTTTTATAACTTAGGGTTAAGGAAATTTAGGGACTTTTAGTATTATACATATTTGTGGTGATGGGAAGCTAGGGCAAAGAGATTAGAAAACAAGTGGAGGCCAATAGAGCGGAGAAGAAGAGGTTTCTTGTAGCTCAAGGAAGGGTTTCAGAGAATTTAAGCTCAATGTAGCATCATAACCACTATTGGAGGAATGATTAGAAGATAAGCTTCATTCAAGAGGATCAAATCAAACAACTTCAAAATAAGGTTGTAAAATGGGGCACTAATTCCGTGTGCGATATTGATATGAATAGATGCGCAAATTATAATCACAAACTTATTTAATTAGTGTCAATTTATGAATCAAATTAATTCAACCCTCAAAATCAACTATCTACGTGCGTGCATGTGTCAAACCAACATAAATAAAATATGAGACACAAAGTTCAGGAAAAATTCCCTCGGGTAAAACCTTTTATTTCACTATAATTTATAAATCGCAACTTACAAGAATTACAATGAAATACAGTTGTTTGACACATGAATACCCGCAGGGGTCGATCGGCGCCATCGATAATGAATTACGTGCAACAATACATAAGAATCGCAGTCCTATCTTCAACAAAGATCCACACATAAAGAATCTCAATGGCACGCATCCATATGATGAATAAATCTCCTCCACAAAAGTATGAACACCGGCAAGATGTTTCTGAAACTTGAAAACAATGCACTAATAAATTGAGACTTTTGTGAATTAAAAACAAAAAAAGGATTTAATCCCTAAAAGAAGAATCCGAAAGTTATCTGTCGATATAGCATTGTTTTGCAGAATGAAAAATGTACAGACTTCTTTGGAAAACGAAGTTAAAGAGTCCTTCAAATAGAAAACTTACAAATACTAAATGGTGACGGGCAATGTCTTTACAAATATCCCCCTATGTCTATGCCGGTACAAAATAAAAACATCTCAATTATCAATCTAAAAAATGACCTATACAAATCTACGCTCCCATAAACTCAAAAGTGGAAAGATAAACTGTCAAGTCTTCGAACTTTGCTTTAACAATCAAATATTCAAAACTTCAAGCTTTTGTCATAAGGCTGTGTAACATAATGATCTTTAATTGTACCTACACACATGAGACAAAGAAAATACCTTGTGACGTATCGAGTTTTAAATGATATAAGCATAAACATGAAAGCATAATCAATTCTCCCCAATACTTAAACTCTCCCATAAGGTTATAATTCGTTCTCCCCCTTTTTATTTGTCCGAAATAGACAAGGAAAAGAATAAACCAGTCAAACAAGGAGTGTCACGGTAAACACGACAAACAAACTATTTTTATTTTTTTGATTTTTCATGCAAAAATGCAAAACTAATTTTACAAAAATCACACACCATGAATTTACACTAAGATAACCAAATCATGGAAATGAAATGAATAGGTGTGAACAAATTCAATAGGAAAATCATATCAATCATGAAATGTGTGCACGATGCATAAGTGTACTCCTAACGAATGAACATCAAAATAGTCCTTAGGTGTAAAATTATTGAATTTATATGACATCGCCTTAATCATATCAACAAATCAAAGTATAAATGATTTCTATACCAATAACGTCCAAAACTATGCAATACTTTTTCATGACTTTCAAGGACGTGCAAACTGTTTTAAATTCCATCCAAACTCCCTCATTAAAAGATAACATATTTTTATTTTTCTTATGAGGTGATGAAACTAAAACCGATAGGCCTATTGGCCCATTTTTGGCATATATTTATTTTTATTGCCTTTCAATTTTTTCGGGCTCTTTTAAACCTCATTGAACCCTGGATAATTTTCAATTCCTCACTTTTTAGGTCCGATTTAAACAGTGGCTTAATCACAAAGGATAAATGATTAACTTTCGTAACCCTTCCCCGTTTTAAAAATAAATCACACAAACTCGCAAACGGTTTATAACATGCACTACTTTCTTATCAAGTTTTATTGCATTTGGTTCATTGTATAAACATAATTGAGATGAAAACACTTGACCAACATGTGATAGACAAGCACAAAAGTAAAAAAAAATTGTGCATGTGTGCAATAAAGGACAAATGAGTCAAACATGTAGGTAGAAACACTATATATCATCTTAAAGACTCCAAACTTTGAAAAGCACATGAATGACACAACATATTGTCTCAAAAAACTATCAAATAGTCGCATAGATATGGAATGATGTTGTGACTCAGTCATCTTAAATTTCCGTTCACATATGGTGCCAACAATCTACACAACTCTTTTTGGATTTTTTTTTTAAAAATGAGAATCTTTTTGTATTTTTCAAAATTTTTTTCAAAATGAAAATCTTTTTGGTTTTTCAAACAATATATCAAGATGGAAAAATATAAATAAAAAATGATACATACTAGCAATAGGCAAAAATATTATCATGAAAATCATCCTATGCTAGAAAACAAGGCTAGACCTCATCCATTAGGTGCGGTGGAGTTTTCCAAAGATGGTGACATCTTTTGAAATAACTCCATCAAATCATGTGAAGTCTTGACCAAAAAGTTTACGTGCTCCCCAATATGTGCAAATTCTCTCATGTAATCATCAAGAGCATCAGGTGTGGGTGTGTTCATGTCTACACATGTAGTAGCATAACGTGGCACATAACCCAAATTAAAAAAAACTCTCTCAGGTGTCCTCTCTTCTTGCAGTGTGTACAAAAATAAACTGGTCTAGGTACACCTCTCTCAAAATATCTCCTACGCGTAGGGGTGGGAATTAGGGTCAACGGGTCATGTTTTGGGCCGACATGACACGAAATGACAAGGTTTTTTTGGACATGAACACGACATGATAGAAATTCATCTTTTTAGTTGACACGAACACAACACAAATAAAAAATAACACGGCATGACACGACACAACACGAATACCAAAATTTGTTAAATTTCACCCTTAAAAACATGATAAGACGACATGAAACGACCCATAATTCAGACACGAACATGACACGGCATGACTTCGTGTAAAAAAACATAACACGAACATGAACACGACACCAACACGACATATCGTGTCAATTTCAGGTCAATTTCGTGCAGTTCCGTGTCATTTTTTCATGTCATTTCTAAAATTTCCACCCCTACCTATGCTCTCTCCTAACAGGCACGGGACCTGTAGGTGGGTCGGGTCAAGAGTCATGTGGATCTAACACTAAAGTAGGAACCGACTCGTGTGCAATAAAAGAAGTGGATGCACTGTCATGACTTATTCATATACTCTCACCACTAACGAAAATGGGATTAAGAACCATATTTTCAACCTTCTTAGATGCATTATCTAAAAGGACTTTGACCTCCCGGGCACGTTCGAGATCACTCTCGAGTTTGGATACACGTGTCATCAGACTAGACAATGTGTCGGTCAAGTCACACTTTTCCCTCCTTAAAACTTCTTCCTCTCTCTCCAAATCTAAAACTCGACAACCTAAATCCCTATTATACTTCTTTTTTCAAGGTTTCGGTGTACAAATACCTAAAATATTTTTGCATCTCACTTTCATCCTCCACTCTCAAACTCGCTCTCACCCCCACTAGAAGCAGTCGACTCATCATCGTCTCTCTCGTGTACACAATCATTGTGGGACAAAGTGGGTGTGCTCACACGGTTCAAAAAATCTACACACATCCCATTTGCTAAACCTTTACCAGACTCATCTCCCTCACTATCACTAAGAGTGGCAGGCACCTCACACTCAAAAAATTTCATATTTTCAAAATTTTCTTCACCCTCTTTCTCTTTCTCATCATTTTCTTTGGCCTTGTCTTTCTTTTTATTTTTCTCTGAAAACTTTTTATTAAAAGAAATTTGTTTCAAAAACTGGAGAAATGTTTGGAAATTCTTTGCAAGTAGGGTCATGTCAAAATCAGACTCATCCTCATACTCGGACTCACAAAAACTCACTTTCTTTTTCCTATCACTGCTGGACACTTATTTTCCTTTTCTAGTTTGGGCTTTAAGTGCTATCCCCCTATCCTTAGGTTTGACAGTGTCGGGGAACATGTCAATTTTGTACGTCTGAAGGTTTCCTACCAACTCTTCTAGTTTCAGACAATTAAAATTTTCTAAGGTATTTAAAACAGTCACGTTAGGGATAAAATGTTTTGGAAGCAATCTTAAAATCTTTTTAACCACTCGTGCATTGGTATAGGCTCACTAAGATTAAAACCAATGTTGAAAATAGCAGACAAATATGCATAAAATTTGTCAAAACACTCAATCTCTAACATAGTGATCATCTAAAATTGAGTGGTCAAATTATGAATTTTAGACTCTTTGACCGCGTTAGTGCCTTCGTGGGTGAGTTGAAATATATCTCATGCTTCTTTAGACATGGTTCACGTCATAATACATCAAAACTCATTAGGGTTGACATGTCCAAAAATTGCACTAATCCCTCGTGAATTGTAATTGCTCCACCTAAACTCTTCCTCAGTCCAATCTGACACAAACTTTAAATTTGTGGCATTATTTGCGGTGAGAGTGGGATGATTCCAACCTCTTTCACAAATGACCCAAACTCTTTCCTCGATTTCTTTTAAGTGGGATTTCATTCGGGCTTTCTAGTAAGCATAATTAAACCCGTAAAAAATGGCCACTGATTATATAAGTATTCACTTAGAAACATTGTGACAATTTGAAATATATGATTTTTTTCAAAAAGAATCAATATCACACAATTTTACGGAAAATAAGAATACACGATAAAATAGTGTAACCTCCTTTTATACCAATTTGACAACGTGAGTAGTCAAAATGTATCAGACATATAAAAATCAGAATCACCCAAAAAATTAGCGTAACCCGCTCTGATACCAATTTGTAAAATAGGGCACTAATGTCGTGTGCAATACTGATTTGAATAAATGCGCAAATTCCAATCACAAACATATTTAATTAGTGTCAATTTATGAATCAAATTAATTCATCCCTCAAAATCAACTAGCTACGTGCGTGCATGTGTCAAACCAGCATAAATAAAATATGCGACACAAAGTTTAGGAAAAATCCCCTCAGGACAAAACCTTTTATTTAACTATAATTTGTAAATAGCAACTTACACGGATTACAATGAAATACAGTTGCTTGACACACGAATACCCGTAGGTGTCGGTCGACGTCATCAGCAATTAATTACGCGCAACAATCTACAAGAACCATAGTCCTATCTTTAGCAAAGATCCACACGCAGTGAAATTCAATGACACGCAGCCATATGATACATAAATCTTCTCCACAAAAGTATGAATACCAGCAAGATGTGTTCTCAAACTTCAAAATAATTCACTAACAAATTGGAGCTTTTGTGAATTGAAAACAAAAGAAGAATTTAATCCCTAAAATAAGAAGCCTAAAGTGTTTTGCCGATATGACACTGTTTTGCAGAATGAAGAACGTACAAACTTCTTGTGGAAAACGGAGTTAAAGAGTACTTTAAATATAAAACTTAAGGCAATATGTCGTTCGAGCGAGACACGATGTTGTTTGAAGTATTGCACGATGCACGATGTTGTTTGGATGATATACGATGTCATTCGAAATAAGACTCATATTAAATATTTTTCTTTTTCTTTGTCTCAGTAATTGCACCACCTCATACACTCCGAAAAAATATATTTTTTGACGAAAAATATTTAAATCTCTACTCCAACACTTAGCATATATTTTGTGAAAATATCCCCAAATCCTAAGTCAATTATTAAGAAATTAAAAACACAAATTTACCATAATCATTTCGCAGAGGTTTCATTGTTGACGAAACTTAATATTCGGACCCGTTCTATTGCGTATTAGATCTTGAACATCTTCGACGGTTGTAGCGGTATATGAAATACTAAATGGTGACGGACTGTAATGACCCCACTTTTATATGTTCATATATAGCTTTAAATGTTTTATTATTTCATATGTGATATGGATAATGTTAATTTATTATTTTTAGTCTAATCCTCCCTTCATAAATCATGAAATATGAAATTAGTTTCATACATAAAATTATAAAGTTTCGGTAGGATTGTTCATATTATAGACTAGTTTTGACCCTTATAATATAACAATTGACTTGAGGTAAAAACTAAAAAGTTGTAGATATATGAATTAGGTTTTTGACACAACAAATTGTGTGTTAAACGGAGGTACGAGCAAGAAGTTATACCGAAATTACGAAATAAGGGCAAATATGTCCATCATTTAAGTCGTATTTTATCTTATTACCACACCATGTGTTATATTTTGATTGGTTGGAAGGGGAGGATTCTTTGGAAGACTTAAACACTTTGAAATAACCGCCTTCTTCATCAACATGGATTAAATCAAAGTCTAATAGCATATCCTAAGTTAGAAAATAAGTTTTGGGGTAGAAAATGTAATTTTATAAAACTTTAGGGACTTAATTTTAAATAAAGAAAGTTCAAGGAATAAAATGAAAATATATAAAGTACTATTTTGTAAATAAAATATGTTCAAGGACCTCTAAGAAATATTGAAAATGTATGGTGTAAAATTACCAAAAATGGCCTTAAGGTCTAAAATGACCATTATACCCTTAACACCTTTCCACCTCGTGCTTACAAATGTCATCCAAATAGATAAAGCTAAAACACATGTCATCGTTAAAGGAAAATCTAAAACACGTGTCGTAGTTCGGTGAATTATGACTGCAAGACCGCTCTGTTGTGCGACATGTAAACGCTGACTCGCCATTGTATAATCTTGGTGAGCTAGACACGTGTCAACTCTCTAATATCTTTGGGAAACTATAAATAAGGCCTTTAGGATCATTATTACACGAAATTCATTCAAAAGATCAGAGAGAAATAGTGAGAGAAAGTACGGGAAAAATTAAGAAGTTTCATCTTAGTGATCCAAGACTCGATATCTGTAATTTCGTACTTCTGTTCTAGGTGAGTACTCTGACATTCCTTGTGAGTTTTAATTATAGGATATTCTGGAAACTATATATATTTTATGAACCACTTTTATTCTCAATATTCATCTGATACCGATGATTGATTCCTTGTGATATGTTTATATTTGTCCATATAGACATACCGATTAAAAAGAGTTTTGAAAATGATATTGAATATTGAAAATAAGATTCGGCCTAAGGGACCTCTCTTACTGACTGACCTTCCCAGTTGGGTTATTGCTGGTGTGCCCTAAATAAGGCATTGTGATGAACAAGTTCGATTGAGCCTCAACTACGGGGGAATAATACAATAGAAGAATACGGTATTAGAGTGCACTCGGCCATTAAAATGATATGATTGAAAGAAAAAGATATTAAAAATTGATTTGTCGTATCTGTTATATTCTGTGCTATTCATTTCTATATACTGTCATCTCAAATTTTATACAGCAAATTCCTATCCATATATGTATATGTCTACTCTTTGGATTTGAATAGGTATCAATTTTCTGAACAAAACCTTGGAATGTCTAGAGATTAAACCGCACCCAGCTTTTAGCTGATGTTGTATAACTAACCATTTTTGAGGAAATAAGTAGGCTTGGAGGGAACGTAAAAGGACTATAGGGAAGATTCAGTTTTTAGAGCTCTTTTTGTTATTTTAAGTAAAAAGTTTGTTATATCATATAATGTATGTTTGGCTCTCTTGTAATAAGTTTACAATTTCATTTTAAGTTGTAACTCATTGTTACTTGTAATATAAATGAAGTTTCCTTTAAGAAATCTCTGATGACGTAATTCCTTTAATTTTAGTATTTTACGATTCATAACCATGTAATTGTATTTCCGTTGCATTTAATTAAGGAAACAATTTAAGTCAGCATATTTGTTTCCTTGGTGGCATGTCAAGACACTCGTTCCCCACTACTATTTTGGGATAGGGTCGTGAAAGAGGTGGTATCAGAGCATAGGTTATGAACCCGTAGACTACTAAACATAAGTTTCAAATGTTATCGATTTTAAGTTTCCATACATACGATCTAGGATTAAATATCCGACTTATGTGATAACCCACCATATGTCTTACAGTCTACAAATAATTGTTTATATATATAATTGTTCTTCTAATCTGTAATCTTGAGATAGTATAATATGTCTTATGTTTGGCAATGACTGTAGAAAATGACCAAGATGAGATCAACTGCGGGAACTAGTGGTTCAAATATGAAAGGACTAGAAGGTTCATACAAGACAATTGAAAGTCTAGCAAGAATTGTGGAGCATCAAGTGAATAATGGAGCACCAATGAATCTTGAACTAAGTAGTTGTACTATTGACCAGTTCAAGAAGTTGAACCCGCCATCTTTTAAAGGTACTCTTAACCCCACTAAAGCAAAAAATTAGGTGATGCAAATGGAAAAAATGTTCAATGTTCTTAAGTGTACAGATGAACAACGAGTTTTATTTGGAACATTCATGTTAGAAGGTGAAGCATAACATTGGTGGAGAATGACTAAGAGAATACACGGGGAAAGGAATAATCCCATAGGTTGGAAAGATTTCTTGGTAATATTCTACGAGAAATACTTTCTCGAAATGGTGCGAGACCAAAAAGAAGCTGAATTTATGAGTCTGGTTCAAGAAAATATGACGGTTAGTCAATATGAGGCAAAGTTTTCCGAGTTATCCCGTTTTGCAACTCATGTTGTGATAATCGATGTTTTAAACTCCAAGAAGTGTGAACATGGGTCGAGGCTGAATATTCGTAGTCGAATTTTTATCTTGAAGTTGACATCACATAATGATGTGGTGGCTAGGGCAACAATAGCTGAGAAGGATAGTGAAGAATATAATCAGGTTAGAGAGGGGAAGAGGAAGTTTGGAGAACAAAGAGTAAGGAACCCCAATAACAAACCCTTTATGACTATACCTAATATAGGACAACCTTTAGTAAACAAACCCTTTAATGTTGATAGATGCCAATGATGTGGTAATATTCATAGAGGGCAACCATGTTACTTAGAGATGAGAAGTTACCTTGGGTGTTGCCAAAAGGGACATAAAATGAAAGATTTCCCTAACAAAGGGAAGGCGCCAACAAAGACCTTTAATGACAACAAGGATCATAAAAGACAAGGTAGAGTTTTTAATCTTTCTGATGCAAAATCTTCTAATGCAGTAGTGTTAGGTACAATTTCTATATATGCATAACATTTTCAAGTTTTAATTGATCCTGGTTCTACCCATTCATTTATGTCTGTACGTTTTGTTAATCGCTTTCCTAATATTCCGGAACCCTTGAATCATAGCATACACAGTTTTAATCCTTTGGGTAAGTAATTGACGGGAACATTAGTATATAAGTCTTGACCTATAGAGGTTAGTAGTCCTAAATTATTCACCGATTTGATAATTTTAGACATAAGATATTTTGAAGTCATTTTGGGGATGGATTGGTTAGCATCATACCATGCTAAGGTAGATTGTTTTGAGAAGAGAGTTACTTTCCAAATTCCTAACCATCCAGAATTTAGTTTTGAAGGAACTAGCATCCCATCTCCCATACATATTATCTCTGTAATGCAAGCTTGTAGTTTTCTTAAGAAGGAATGTTAAGGATTCCTTGCAAGTGTTATTGATTTGGAAACAAAAGAGACTAGTTTAAAAGATATTACTATAGCTAAACATTTTCCAGATGTTTTTCCAAATGATTTACCCTATCTACCTCCTAGTAGAGAAATAGAGTTTACAATTGACTTTATTCCTGGAACTATACTAATCTCAAAACCACCTTATCGCATGGAACCTTTAGAACTAAGGGAATTAAAAGTTCAATTACAAGATCTGTTAGATAAGGGTTTTATTAGACCAAGTGTATCCCCTTGGGGTGCTCCAGTGTAATTTGTTAAAAAGAAGGATGAGACGATGATGTTATGTATAGATTATCGTGAACTAAATAAGGTTACCATTAAGAATAAATACACCTTACCTCGTATAGATGATTTGTTTGACCAACTGCAAGGTACGTATGTATTTCCTAAGATTGACCTTAGGCCAGGCTATCACCAATTGAAGATTAAGGAGGATGATATTTCAAAATCAGCTTTTCGTACTAGATATTGTCACTATGAATTTCTTGTGATTCCATTTGGATTGACTAATGCACCAGCCATTTTTATGGATATGATGAATAGAGTGTTTAGGAAATATTTGGATCAGTGTGTGGTTGTTTTCATTGATGACATCCTTATTTATTACAAAAGTAGTAAAGAACATGAAAAGCATTTAGAGATAGTGTTGCAAATCCTTAGGAAGGAGAAATTATACGCGAAATTAAATAATTGTGAGTTTTGGTTACATAGTGTTTCTTTTCTAGGATATGCCATTTCCAAAGAGGGGGTGTCAGTTGACCCTCAAAAGATAAAGGTTGTACTAAATTGTCCTAGACCAACTAATGTGATGGGGATTCATAGTCTCCTTAGATTAATCGGTTATTATAGAAGATTTGTTGAAGGATTTTCCATTATTTCCAAGTCTCTATCTAAGTTAACACAAAAGAAGGTGAAATATGAATGGTGTGAGGAAGTTGAGAATAGTCTTCAAGAACTTAAGAATCGATTAGTAACTGCCCCAATTTTGACTATTCCTTCCGAGACATGGGGATTTGTGATTTATAGTGATCCTTCTAAAAATGGTTTGGAATGTGTGCTAATGCAAAATGTAAAAGTAGTAGCTTATTCCTCGAGACAGTTAAAAACACATGAGCAGAATTCTCCAACCCATGACCTTAAATTAACAGCTGTAATTTTCGCTCTAAAGATTTGGAGACATTATTTGTATTGTGAGACTTGTGAGATTTATACCGATCATAAGAGTTTAAAATATATTTTCACCCTAAAAGAATTGAATATGAGACAAAGGAGGTGGTTAGAATTAATGAAGGATTATGATTTAAATATTCATTTTCACGCAGGAAAACTAATGTAGTAGCCGACGCTTTAAGCATGAAGTTTACAACAAATTTAGCATGTCTCAATACACATCATGAACCTTTGTTAAGGGATTTGAGAAGTATGGAAATAGATGTACGTATTTATAGGAAAGGAAGAATAATCGATGTGGGTACCCGAAATTAGGACCATGGGCCTGGACGAGTAGCCCAGTCCTGGTGGCCCAAAGTCCAGGCCCCTCATCTCTTATTTTGATCCGGTCTCCCCCCACATTCTCATTAAGGGAAGTTATAGGGGAGATGGAAGACGTGGTAGAATCCACCACCTCCACTTACCTATATGTACATGTATATATAAACCCTAGGTCCGGGGCAAAAGGACAATTTTTTTGTATTCTCTGTAATTTCTCTCCGGAGTACATAGAAATAATATCGACTGCACCACCATGGATGTAGGCACATCTTTTCTGAACCACGTACATCCTTTGTTGTGTGATTGACATTTTATATTCCTTGTTCTTCCTTGATAATTACTTCTCTCATATTTATTTGTGTTGCATAATAATTGTTACCACAATTGGCGCCGTCTATGGGAAACGTTCTTCTTTCCCAGAGAAGAGCCCACACCAAGAAAGGAGTTTAAGATGTCCGCTCATAGCAAGAATGACCCTCGGGCAGGAGATATTCAAGAGCCACCTACTCCTCGCAAGATTAGGTCTGAAGTTTGGCGTTCAGATAAGAGAGCTCGCCTGGAAAGTCCAGCCTCAGAAGAAATTCAGGGACCAGCGAGGTCCACACATATATCCAGATTGATTGATGCGTACGAGGTAAGGCTCCACGAGCAGAGGGAGTCTTCCCGCAGATACGAGGCTGAGAATGCTCGCTTGAGAAGAAGACTGGAAAGACTGGAGAGGGAGCTTCATCCTGATAATAGGAGACATCCATACCGCACTCTTAGACCTCGGGCGAGAAAGTCTCGCAACCGAGGAAGGAGCCCTAGGCGAGAATCTCAGAAGGTCGAAGGAGGAAAGTCAGACGACGACCTCCGCGAATAGCTGCGATGAGCTCGCCGCTACCAGAGTCCTTCTCGTAGCGACAGAAACATACGAAATCTAGTCCGCAGGGAGATGGACCAACATCCTGCTCACCACTGAACAAGATCAACCATAGAACTCTCAAGGAGAGCTCTCAAAACCCAGATGAAGTCACCCTTCATGAGGGAAATTGAAGAGGAAGAAGCCCCAAAGAAATTTACCATTCCAAGGTTCAAGATTTACGATGGAAAGTCTGATCCCATCGATCACGTCAGGCAATACCGACAGGCCATGACCCTGTGGAATCACTGAGATGCCCTAATGTGCTGCATTTTTCCCTCGAGCATGCATGATGTAGCGCAGAAGTGGTTCGAAAGGCTCCCCCACCGGTCAATCAGGAATTTCAAATCCCTAGCCGAACTTTTTACATCCCAATTCATTACCAGTATCTCCCATCCCAAAAGGATGGATGCTTTGCTAACAATGAAGAAAACGCCTCAAGAGACCCTCCGAGACTACGCGAAGAGGTACTGGGAATTATTCAATGAGATCGAGGACTGTGCAGAGGAAGTGGCAGTGGACTCCTTCAAAATTGGGCTCCCTAGTTCTTCCCTCCTATACCATTCCCTGATGAAGAAGGAAGCTAAGACTATTGATGACTTAATGGCTCTAATCGAGAAATACGCAAAGGTGGAAGATGTCACGTGCCCTAATATAGGAGAAAATGGTCGAGCTAAACTCACTACCAAGAGAAGTGAGAAAACTGACAACCAGAAGAAATGAGGAAAGAACGGGGGAAAAAATGGCTCCAAGAACGAAGGAAACCATGATGCGTCGAATGTATTCCAGGCGGTCAACACCATCTTCAAAGAACCAATTTACAAAATTCTCGCGAAGATCAAAGATGAGACATTCATCAAGTGGCCCAGGAAAATGGGAGGAGATCCCTCAAAGAGGAACAATGCGTTAAGATGCGCTTTTCACAAAGAGGGAGGACATAAGACCGAGCACTGCAAAGCTCTTAAGTCTCACCTCGAGGAGTTGGCCCAGTCTGGGCATTTGAACGAATTTGTGGAAAAGAGGGCGAATAAAGTGGCTGCCAACAGAGAAGCAAGACCCGACAACGTGCTAGAGGATGATGCAGGACATGAGTTCGCAGTAATCCACGGAGCATCTGACGTCAAGCAGATACAAGGGAACTCAGCTCGAATGGAAATAAAAAAACTTACAGCGGTGATGCATGCTTTTCAAATCGATCCAGAAAAGTCACAGTCAGGGAAACGTCGACGAGCAGAGAACGTCAACTATAACAAGCATATTGTTTTCACGGATAAAGATCTGGTGGGAGTAAGGACCCCACATCATGATGCCCTGGTCATTACACTCAGGATAGATAACTTTGACATCGACAGGCTGCTCGTCGATTAAGGAAGATCATTCGAAGTAATGTACCTCAACCTATTTAGAAAATTGAAGTTGAGCGTCGCCGACCTAAAGGAAGCTACTGTTCATTTGGTCGGCTTCGCTGGAAAAATGACTATGCCCCTGGGAAAGATAGTACTGCCAGTGCGTACTGGAAACGTCTCCAAGATGATCGAGTTTTTGGTAGTTGACATCGAATCACCGTACCAGGCCATCCTCGGCAGGGGATGGCTTCATGGAATGAAGGCAGTCTCCTCGACCTACCATCAGAAACTCAAGTATGTAACCGAGCGAGGAGTAATGGAGATCCACGGAGACCAAGCGATGGCGAGGAGGTTCTTCATAGCTGCCATCCGACTAAAGCCAGAGAAGAAGGTCGGTCAACCCAGCGGGAAAGATGAAGAAGGTGAGATACCTTCCAAATAGCAATTAAAGTACGGAAGACCTGGAGTAGAGGAGACCAGGCTCCTCCCCTCCGAGCGTGTCGTCGAGGAACTGGTAGAAGTTATGGCTGAAGATGGTAACAATAGTAGAGTCTTCTTGATTGGAGCATCTCTCACCGACCAAGAATAGAAGGAGTTGACAACCTTGCTGAGGCGCAACGTAGATATTTTCGCATGGGAACCATACGAGCTTCCTGGAATCGATCCTAGTATGGTCTATCATCAGTTGCACGTCGACCCCACATTCAAGCCAATCACGTAGAAGGCACGACGAACTGCACCCGATAAGGCTAAAGCGATCGAAAAGGAAGTCAAAAAACTTCTGGAAGCAGGATCCATACGGGAAGTGCAATTCCCCAAGTGGTTGTCCAACCCAGTAGTACTTCTGAAGAATAATGGGAAATAGAGAGTTTGCATCGACTTCAGTGACCTCAACAAAGCATGCCCTAAGGATAGTTTCCCCCTCCCAAAGATAGACCAACTAGTAGACGCCACTATAGCTCACGAGCGAATGAATTTCCTGGACGCGTACTCAGGATATCACCAGATCCCCTTGTATGCCCCAGACCAGGAAAAAATGGCGTTCATCACGACATTTGGGTTATATTGCTACAAGGTCATGCCTTTTGGGCTTAAGAATGTAGGGGCAAACTATCAGCGGCTGGTCACTAAAATTTTCAAGGATCAAATGGGAGACACAATGGAGGTCTACATCGATGACATGCTCATTAAGAGCAAGAATAAAGAAAATCACCTCTCGGACCTATCAATTACCTTCGAAACCCTCAGGAAGTACCGGATGAAACTTAATGCGAGCAAGTGTTCCTTCGGTGCTCAGTCAGGAAAATTTCTTGGGTACTTGGTCAGTAAGCGAGGCATAGAAGCTAATCCAGACCAGATCGATGCAATCAACAGGGTGCAACCCCCTCGCACAATCTGGGACGTGCAGAAGCTCATTGGAATGCTCGCTGCCTTAAATTGCTTCATCTCCAAATCCTTCGAGAAGTGCAAGCCTTTTTTCCCGCTTCTAAAGGGGAGTAAAACGATAGAGTGGAGCCCAGATTGCTCGTGAGCATTGGACAAGCTCAAGTCCTACTTAAGCACTCCACCGCTGCTTGTCATACCACAACAGATGGATTCTTTGTACCTATACCTATCCATATCCAACCACACTGTCAGCTCTGCGCTAATATGCGAGGTTTCAGGGATCCAACACCCCATTTATTATGCGAGCAAGACCTTATTAGACGCCGATCAAAGGTACCTGCCATTGTAGAAGCTCGCATTTGCACTAGTAATAGCCTCGAGAAAGCTGAAGCATTATTTCGAAGCTCATACTATCATCGTCCTTACATCGCATCCCCTTAAGGAGGTCCTAAGGAAAGCTGATTTTTTGGGAAGATTGTCTAAGTGGTCAGTCGAGCTCGGCCGGTTTGACATCCAATTTCAACCAAGAACAGCTATCAAGGGTCAGATCCTCGCTGATTTCATAGCTGAATTCACGGGCGAAGAACTCTCCGACCAACCTCAACCAACAAGGCAAGAGAAGTACCAAGAAACAGAGGAAACGTAGAAACTATTCATTGATGGAGCCTCCAACTCCAAGGGGGCAGGGGTAGGCATTGTTCTCATCAGACCAGAAAACACAATTCTTAAACAAGGAATCAGGCTTGTATTTACAACCTCCAACAACGAAGCAGAATACGAAGCCCTAATAGCGGTCTCCAAAAGGCGCAAACTCGAGGAGCAAAACGTTTACATGTGTTCGGCGATTCTCAACTATTCTCCAATCAGGTAAGTGGAGATTACAATGCGAAGGATGAAAGAATGGCAACCTACCTCACCTTAGTGAAAAAATTAATGACGAGCTTTGAAGAGATAAACATCCAGTAGTTTCCTAGGGGGCAAAACAGTCATGATGATGCCTTAGCAGCCCTGAGTTCGACAGTTGACTCTGACCTAAAAAGGATCATCCCCATTGATTTCCTCATTTGTCCGAGCATTAACCACAGCGACAAACTACTAAACATGGAACAGATACTCCAGGTGGGGTCAGCCTCCAGCTGGATGGACCCCTTAAGGGACTATTTAAAGGATGGCACATGATAAGAAAACTGTCCACCAGATAAGAGTCAAAGCTGATCGTTTTCTCTTATCCACAAGAGGTGACTTATATAAGAAATCCTTCTCCAGTCCCTACCTTAGATGCGTCCATCCAGGCGATGTCGAGCAACTGCTACGCGAGCTTCACGAAGGAATCTATGGAAGTCATGTCGGAGGAAGGTCTCTAGCCTTTCGAGCAATAAAGGAAGGCTATTAGTGGCCATATATGCAAAAGGAATCCGCAGTATATGTCCGCAAATGCCTGAAATGCCAACTCCTATGGCCCACCAACCCGCCAGCGACCTAAAGTCCCTGTCCAACCCATGGCCCTTCGCCCAATGGGGAATGGACATCGTGGGAACACTACCCACCGCTGCCGACAATCGCAAATACCTGTTGGTTACGACTGACAACTTCACCAAATGGATCGAGGCAGAACCACTGGGGAACATCCGAGATGGTGATATGATAAGGTTCATATGGAGGAATATAATCACTCGATTCGGAATCCCCAGAACCATCATCACCTACAATGGAACACGGTTTGAGAGTTCCCCCTTTCGGGACTTCTGTAACGAACACGGGATCAGGCACCACTTCAGTTTGGTGGCCTACCCTCAGAGCAATGGCCAAGCTAAAGCTTCCAACAAAACTGTGATCGATGGATTGAAGAAGCGATTAGAGCGAGCTAAAGCGCATGGGCAACAAATCTACCCCATATCTTATGGGCGTACCGAACCACTCCTCGACGAGCAACAGGAGAAACCCCATTTTCGCTGACATATGGCATGGAAGCAGTCATCCCACTATAAGCGGGTTTTCCAATAATGAGATCCAAATTTGTCGACCAAGGCCAGAATGATGAGGCATTGCTCGCTGAACTCGACCTAGCCGACGAGCACAGAGAACTTGCCCTAGTGAATCTAGCGAGCTATCAGCAACATCTCGCGAAGCACTACAATAAAAGGGTTAACCCGAGAATATTCCAAGTTGGGGACTATTTTCTAAGGAAAGTCCTGGGCAGCACAGTGAATTCGTCAGACGGCAAGCAAGGCCTAAACTGGGAACGACCCTTTAAAATAACTAGGGACGACCTGCAAGGTGCCTATCACTTGGAAAAGATGGAGGGCAGAGAAATACCACGAGCATGGAACGCAACTAATCTCAAGAAATTCTATTTTTAGATCTTTTTCTTATATTCTTTTGTTACGAAAATAGAAGTTCATTTCCCTTATTACTAATGAAAGTTACTTAATTGGTTACACTCTGATCAGTAACAGCTGCATTTATCGAACATATTTTCCAAATAACAGGTACAATGGTCACTATAGCAGGGGAATACCCCTCCGTCATAAAACACGAGAGACCTCTTAGCATTGCCCCTGGCAATATATAAAGCACTACAGAGGATTCTTAGGCAATACGACCAAATTTTATACTGGTCATCAAACCTACTTCAGTTGAGCAAAATCCTGATCGGATGAAGACATCCAACACCAGGTGTGTCCTCGCCAATTGCCCTACTTAGGCCTAAGGGAGTGTGACGACACAACCTAAAAGGTAAAGTGGTGCACAATGGTACTTTGGTATTATACTGGACTGGGGGGACACTTGCATGACAAAACAAAAAAGATTATAAAGCAACAAGAATATGAAAAGTAAGATGTACACGTTTAGTTGGTAAAATTGCCCAAAACATAAACTTTGCATTAATCCATCATACTTACAACAATGATAATACATGTTTAGTCGGCGAGCTCTCCCAAAGCACTTACATTATTAAAAATACAAAAAAAATAACAACTGGAAAAATCTCAAGGGTGTGGAAGCCTCCGAGCAAGATAATCAGCCACTCGAGCTCTTTGTCCGTCATCAGGAGCAGGAGCTAACTCTTCCACAACCTCGTTCGCATATGACTCCAATAATTGTCGAGGAATAGCATCGATGGGGATCCATCGATCATCCCTCCTGAATGGGTTGGGCATCAGTGTGGAGGAAGACATCTCATGACGATACCATAAAATCGAGTTCCTCGGGACTTGCAGCTCCTTCAAGGCACTTAGCCATCCCCTGATAAAAGAAAGCTCCTCGAACTCAGATAGCCTTGTTGGAGCATCCGACTAGCCTTGATCATAACCGTCAGCCCACGCTTGCCGAGGACCTTTCTTGAACAAGTGTCGGAACCGGGTAACGTCCCTTTGAAGCCCAGCAGTAATTACATATGCTCGCTGAACATCATCGCCGAGTTCTTCCATTTTCTTATCACGAGGTTCTTCTGATTCCCTATTTTTGCCCCTAATGCTCCTACCCGTTCGCAGAAGGGGAGGGCGAGTGGAACCTCGTGACATAGGAGGAGTAACATTATGACCAGCTCTAGTTCATGATGATGAGGAGCCTTGTAATACTGCTCGAACAGTGCTCGGCGCATACTCCCTGAGTCGTAAGACTTCTCTCCTCAGGTCTTCATTTTCCTGCTGAAGAACCTCCCCAACTTGGTTGATCTCAGTGGCCTCTAGTAGTCTTATTCTCAGCACATTGACCTCCTCTTTCACTGAAGCACCAATGTCCTCCATCTCCTGGATCCTGTCCTTCAGCTTGGCCACTAGTTCAGATTGCTCCTTATACTTTGATTTCTAGACTTGAGGGACTTGAAAAGCTTGATGAAGGCCTGGAAAACTTTGGGACTCGTGTTGGGACCAAGGGTCCTGCCCAATTGGGAAGTAGCGGGAATGTAATCATCCACATCAACTAACTACAAGCAAGAAAAAGGTAAGGGAGAGAAAGAGACAAATCAGTACAAGCAGAAATGAAGCCTTTTTCATTAATGAAGATTGAAATTACATCAAACTGAAAAAAGAAAGGTTACAGACTGAAAAAAGAAAAAATACATAGCAATCCTATCAGATAACTAAGTAGCGACCTCAGGGGGCCCACAGGCTGATGGCCCTTTCCCCTTATCGGCATCAACTGGAGCACTGCCCTCGGCAGGGGTGATCTCTGTCGCCTCAATAATAGAAACATCTGTAGGGGTCACCTGAGGAGCAGGATCAGAGAATTCAACGGCTGGGGCAGGGTCCTCATCCATGACTGGCCTCGACCCTGGATCGTGCTCGTCAAAAAGGGGAGACGCAACATCCACTCCAGCAGCTATGAGAGCCTTGTTCCATCCTTTCTTGAAGTTCAGACGGCTAATATAGCCTATCTGAACTTTGGTATCCTCGTATGTCGCAGCCCAGCCAGAATTGTAAGAGTCCTCCTTGGCAGTAACAACCTCAGACTCCTTCTTCTTCAGCTCTTCAGAGAGCACCCTGTTCTCCTCAACGACTATAAGTTTTCTTGAGCAAACCAAGTCATACGCCTACCTCAGCTCCTTCAGATCTTGGACTGCAGCATCCTTCTCCTTATTGGCAGTGGCAAGAGCCAAGTCGGATGAAATTCGAGCAACATCAACGGCTTTGAAGTTGGCCTCGAGCTCTTTGCCCTTCAGCTTCAGGGCAGAGTTCTCTTGCTCCAGCTCGCTATTCTTCTTCACCAGCTCATTGCGTGAGCGATACAACACTGTGAAGTCAGTAACAAACTGCAGAAAAGAGAAGGCATTAGAAGTGGAAAATGAGAGAAGTCAGAAAAACATAAGAGAAAAGGGGGAAAACCTTACCAGAGTAAGCCTCTGACTAACCTGAAGGGCCAAGTGCTCTGACCCTACTGCCCTTTGATGATCAGCCGGGAGGACAACTCTCTCGAGTAGAGCCGGGGCCAGCTAGGGAGAAATTTCCACGGAGGCCCCCTCGAGCAGAGCAGACACCGAGACTAAGGCCTTCTCGGCCTTTGTCCTCGCTTCAGCCCTCCTTCTCTCCACCTCCTCCTCCTTCTCTCCATCTTTCCTTTTCCTCTCCTCTACATTCCTTTTCTCCTCCATTTTCCTCCTCTCTTCTTCCTTTTTCCTCTCTCTTTCTCACCTGCTCCTCTTCCTTCATCTTCCTCTCTTGCTCCTGAGCAGAAGACCGAGAACCAGTGGCCACATCCCCCAAGGCAGGTTTTTATTTCTTCAACCTCTATGCGAGCAGAATATGGTCTTCATCATCATCATCCCGGATCAGGTTCTTCTGGGGTGGAGCCATTCCTTCACTCGAACTAGTAGAAGTGCTCGAAGATCCTCGAGCTTCAGAAACCTCCCTACGATCAGAGGAGCTACTACTGCCAGAGCTCTCTCCCCGTAGATCACTTACAGCTCCAATAATGTCACTCTAAGAGCTACTCTCTTCCTCGTCCAATTGGATAGGACCTACAACAGTCTCTTCAGATGACTCAAACTCTGGGATACTATCCACAGGCCTTGCTATAAAGCTGGAACCAACGTTCTTATACTCGAGCAGGAAGGCAGCAGACCTGGGGTGCTCACCATCACCTAATGGCTCCCTGATTTTCCAAGCCTTTACCAATTCTGAAAGACGGACCTCGTTGAGTGCAGGTTCCAAGTTCTTTGACTTCGCTGCGAAAGAAAAAAGCAAAGAAGAGTTAGAAGGATTACAAATCAACAAAAATCAAAATAATAGTACAATGTCTACCTATGTATTCCTCCCCATAAAAGGGGACAGAGAACCTCTCAGACCTCGATCCTTCAAATTGGGGAGAAAACTGCCAATTTCTAACAAGAAAACCTTCTTGCCAGTAGTCCTTATGGGAATCAAGTAGATTTACTACCAATACACTGTCAGGGCTCCTACCTTTGAGGTAAAGAACACTAGAACTAGTTCGAGAAAAGGAGTAACAGAAACATACCTCGGCGAGCCCTAACCTAGTTCTATACAATTGATTTATCCTATGGATGCCATTTACTATTTTCCACACATTGGGGGAGCATTGTGCAGGAACAATATTGAAATAGCCAAAGAAATGCAGGAACAAATCATTGGGAGGAAAAGTGAGTCCCCCCTTGGAAACCAACAGAACATAGATCCAGTGAACATCATCTATCTCTCAAACGTTTCTAGGAGGGGAGGAACAACACTCAATATCTACCCACTCGAGAATATTGTAAAACTTCCTAAACTCAGAGACCGACCTATTCCCAATCTTCGCCATTGAAAAGCCCTAGAAAACTACAAACTCAAAGAGAAAGCACAAAGAAAAGATATAGGGAACTTACAAGATAAAAGACCAATTCGAACGACGAAGAAGCATGAGCCCAAACGGCAAGGAAGCAATGAGACTGGAGATTGAGAGAAGAAGGTACGAAGTGCTAGAACTCACAAGGAATGAGAAAGTGATGGAAAAATTGGAACGACAATAGAGAAGTACCTATTCCAAGAAACCTTCAAATTCTACTAATCATAGTGCACGAGATACGAAGCGGGTGCCGCCAAAATCATCTTCACGATTTCCGAAAAATTGCAAAACAACCATTATGGCTAATCATTTAAATCTATTGAGCCCATAAACATGGCCCAACAAATTTAGGGGCAATTGTGGGTACCCGAAATTAGGACCATCGGCCTGGACGAGTAGCCCAGTCCTGGCGGCCCAAAGTCCAGGCCCCTCATATCTTATTTTGATTCAGCCTCCCCCATGTTCTCATTAAGGGAAGTTATAGGGGATATGGAAGACGTGGGAGAATCCACCACCTCCACTTACCTACATGTACATGTATATATTAAACCCTAGGTTCGGGGCAAAAGGACAATTTTTGTATTCTCTGTAATTGCTCTCCGGAGTACATAAAAATAATATCGACTGCACCACCGTGGACGTAGGCACATCTTTGTTGAACCACGTACATACTTTGTTGTGTGATTGAAATTTTATATTCCTTGTTCTTCCTTGGTAATTTCTTCTCTCATATTTATTTATGTTGCATAATAATTTTTACCACAATCGCAAACTTACAAGTACAACCCATGTTGCTGGAAAGGATCAAAATTTCAGAAGTAAATGACCCACAACTGAAGAAGATTAGAGAAGAAGTCATTAAGAGTAAGATAATTGACTTTGTGATACGAGATGATATATTGAGGTTTGGAAATAGAGTGTGTGTGCCATGTGATGCCCAACTAAAGAGGAAAGTTTTGGAGGAAAGTCATTGCTCAAGATTCACATTTCATCCCAGATGTACAAAAATATATACGGCTCTTCGAGAGGTATTTTGGTGGAATAACATGAAGAGGGAGATAACGAAATTTATATCTCAGTGTTTGTTTTGTCAACAAGTAAAGCCTGAACATCAAAAACCATCAGGATTACTGCAGCCCCTACCTATTCTTGAGTGGAAATGGGAACATATTACTATGGATTTTGTGACTGGTTTACCATGGAGTTCAAATGGTAATGATTCTATTTGCGTAATTATTGATAGGTTAAATAAATCTTCTCATTTTCTTGCAATTAAGATTACCCATTCTTTATAAAAGTTAGATAAGTTGTACGTGTGGGAAATTATTAGGCTTAATGGAACCCCAGTTTCAATTATTATTTATCGTGACCCTAGATTCGTGTCTCGCTTCTGGAAAAGCCTACAAGCGACCATGGGAACAAAATTGAATTTCAGCACTGCTTTTCACCCTCAAATGGATGAACAATCTGAGAGAACCATTCAAACCTTAGAGGATATGCTTAGGGCATGTGTACTTGATTTGAAAGGGAATTGGGATAATCATTTACTGTTAGTGGAATTTGTGTATAATAATAGTTATCAAGCAAGTATTCAAATGGCTCCGTATGAGGCACGCTATGGTAGAAGGTGTCGTTCCCCTACATATTGGGTAGAAATTGGAGAAAGAAAATTATTGGGACCAGAGTTGATCCAGATCACAATAGAGAAAGTGAAATTGATACAAGACCAACTTCGAATCGCTCAAAGCCATCAACAGAGTTATCTTGACAATCGCCAGTGAGAGTTGGAATTCCAAAGAGGAGATTATGTGTTCTTACGAGTATCACCAGCAAAGGGAGTAATCCGATTTGGAAAGAAAGGGAAATTGAGTCCAAGATACATAGGACATTTTGAAATCCTTGAAAGGATAGGAGCTGTTGCATATAGAATAGATTTACCCCCTAAACTCTCTAGTTTTCATAATGTGTTCCACGTGTCAATGATGAAGAAATACATCTGAGATCCAATGCATATCCTAAGTAACGAACCTCTTCAAGTTAGAGAATATTTGTCATACATTAAGCATCCGATAGAAATTTTGGACCATAAAGATCAAATATTATGAACTAAGGTAATTCCATTGGTCAAAGTGTTATGGAATAATCATTCCATTAAAGAAGCAACATGGGAGCGAGAAGATGAGATAAAGGATAAATATCCATACTTGTTTGGAAATTAATGTAAGTAAAGTTTAGGGACCAAACTTTTTATAAGGAGGGTAGGATGTAATGACCCCACTTTTATATGTTCATATATAGTTTTAAATGTTATATTATTTCATATGTGATTTTGATAATGTTAATTTATTATTTTTAGTCTAATCCTCCCTTCATAAATCATGAAATATCAAATTAGTTACAAACATAAAATTTTAAAGTTTTCAGTAGGAATGTTCATATTAGAGACTAGTTTTGACCATTATAATATAATAATTGACTTGAGGTAAAAATTAAAAATTTGTAGATATATGAATTAGGTTTGTAACACAACAAACGGTGTGTTAAATGGAGGTCCGAGCAACAAGTTATATCGAAATTACGAAATAAGGACAAATATGTCCATCCTTCAAGTCGTATTTTGTCTGATTACCACACCATGTGTTATTTTTGATTGGTTGGAAGGGGAGGCTAGCTTGGACGACTTAAACACTTTGAAATAACCTCCTTCTTCATCAAAATGGATTAAATCAAAGTCTAATAGCATATCCTAAGTTAAAAGATAAGTTTTGGGGTAGAAAATATAATTTTATAAAACTTCAGGGACTTAATTTTAAATAAAGAATGTTTCAAGGACTAAAATGAAAATATATAAAGTACAATTTTGTAAATAAAATATTTTCAAGGACCTCTAATAAATATTAAAAATGTATGGAGTAAAATTACCAAAATGGCCTTAAGGTGTAAAATGACCATTATATCCCTAACACCTTTCCACCTCATGCTTGACACCTCGTGCTTACACATGTCATCCAAATAGATAAAGCTAAAACACGTTTCATCATTATAGGAAAATCTAAAACATGTGGCGTAGTTGGGTGAATTAAGACTGCAAGACCGCTCCGTTGTGCGACACGTAAACGCTGACTTGTCATTATAAAAGCTTGGTCAGCTAGACACGTGTCAACTCCCTAATATCTTTGGGAAACTATGAATAAGTCCTTTAGGATCATTATTACATGAAATTCATTCAAAATATGAGAGAGAAATAGTGAGAGAGTACAGGAAAAATTAAGAAGAAGTTTCGTCCTAGTGATCCAAGACTCGATATCTGTAATTTCCTATTATGATTGAAAGAAAAAGATATTGAAAATTGATTTGTCGTATCTTTTATATTCTATGATATTCATTTCTATATATTGTCATCTCAAATTTTATACAGCAAATCCCTATCCATATATGTATATGTCTACTCTTTGGATTTGAATAGGTATCAATTTTCTAAAAAAAACTTGGAAGGTCTAGAGTTTAAACTTCACTCGGCTTTTAGCGGATGTTGTATAACTAACCATTTTTCAGGAAATAAGTAGGCTTGGAGGGAACATAAAAGGACTATATGGAAGATTCAGCTTGTAGAACTCTTTTTGTTATTTTAAGTAAAAAGTTTGTTATATCATATAGAGTATGTTTGGCTCTCTTGCAATAAGTTTTAAATTTCGTTTTAAGTTGTAACTCGTTGTCACTTGTAATATAAATGAAGTTTCCTTTTAGAAAGCTCTGATGACGTAATTCCTTTAATTTCAGTATTTTACGATTCACAACCATGTAATTGTATTTCTGTTGCATTTAATTAAGGAAACAATTTAAGTCAGAATATTTTTTGCCTTGGTGTCATGTCAAGACCCTCGTTCCCAACTACTATTTTGGGATGGGGTCGTGACACGGAGAATGTCCTTATAAAGGCAAGTATTTATCTTGTAATTTTAATTGGTTATCGTACCCATATAGAGTAGGAACATGACATTAGGGACAATTCATGTTATACTTATAATTTGATGAGAAAAATTATAATTAAGAGTGGGATTTGATGTAGTATAAATCCAATTACATGGGGAAAATAAAATCAAGAGTTTTGGGAATTGAATTACGAATGAAATCTGGGCTTTTGGTGAAATTATATGAAGATCATATAACTATAGGATTTGTGATTATGAGGGTTAAATGTGATTATATGATGAAGGTATATCGATTTTAGTTGTGATTTACATTAGAAATCATTCCTATATGTATCCTTGATGTTTACTTATGTTAATTTAAGAATTAGGATGTTTGTATAAAAGTTTGAGGAACTTGATATAGGAAGAAATTAGTAACAAAAACCAAAGAAGAAGAGACCTGCCATATTTCGAATTGATTCGGCCCATGGGTGAATCGATTTGGCCATTGGGCGAATCGATTCGATTTTCCTAGAATTGAATCCTTTTCATTTTAGCCTAGAAATTATGGAAAATTCGTGAGGAGACTTTTGGAGTAATTTTAAATCCTATAAGGGAATTAAAATTGGTCAGTATACCTATAGGTTAGTTTAGAATTATGCGAGATTGAGAAGAGTAAATAATTTGGGAAAATTAACAAAAGATACAAAATTGATAAATGAAGGAAATTCGAGAAGGATTACGTAGAGATGAGTGAATTTACATTTTTGTACAATAGGGTATGATGAGAATAACAATTAATTTCAAAATGAGTAATTAAGAATATTAGAGTACTGAACAATATTCGAAATTACACGAATTGGAAGATTAATTGAAATTTATGGTACGTCATAAATACAAGTGATATATACTACGTACGAGTTGATGAAATGGGGTTGTGTGTATATCTATGGAGTAATATATAAATAGGTTGTGTGAATACTAATCGATTTTGATTTAATTATGTGAGTAAAGATACCTACACCGCTGTAACAACCCTCACTTTTGAGAGCCTATTTTATATTTATTTACTATATGTAGTAATTAATTATAAAATGATGGATGTTGAGTAAATATTAATTTAATATGAAAAAGGTTAATATTTACTGAAATGTTGTATGATTACCTGATGAGTAGGTAAAAATATCCATGTGGGGATTTATGGTGTCATAAGAATTTAAAATGACATTTTGGTTTAATGTGAAACCGGAACTTAAAATGAGTTATAAAATTTCCAAATGATAATTTGGAGGGTGTAGTTAGTCCCGGTAGGTGCGAGACAGTCAAAATAAGTGTCATATCTCATTTTGGTATTTCGGGCACTTTTGACTGGTTATAGCTTAAATGTGTAGTTGCGATTTATTATATCGTGTATTAGTCATTAAAATTGGGCTTTTTAGACTTAAGCCACGTTTTAAGTCCCCCAATCCCATTTCTTTTCTTCCATTTTTACAAAATTGAGCCCTAGAGAGAGAGAGAGAGAGAGAGAGAGAGAGAGAGAGGAAGAGAACTTTGGAGAAAAGAGAGATTTTGAGATTCAAGCTTGGATTGTTGCTTTCTTCTTCATCCAATCATATTCTTGCAAGCTTCAGGCAAGTAATCTACTTGCTATTATGTGATTTAAGGAGAATAATTAGTTTTGATAGTTATTGAATTGTTATGGTTTTACATTTTAGGGTTTTGTTGGATCTTTAGGTATTAACCCTTGAAAATTGAATTGGATGATAAATGTTGCAAATGATGATAGTTAGAGGTATTTTTGGTATAGTAATTGCAGCATATGATCTTGGTTGGGTTGGTTTTGAGTTTGGGAGAAAATTTGGAGTTTAGAACTCCATAGCCAAACTTGGCATTTTCGCAGGGGCGAATCAATTCGGCCCCTAGGGCGAATCGATTCGCACAATTGCAGAATCCCAGGTCTTGGTACCCGAATCGATTTGGGTTAATGCCGAATCGATTCGGCATTTGCAGAAACCTGGGTTTGTTTTTCAAACTGATTCGCTTTCAGAGCAAATCGATTCGCTGGGGCGAATAGATTCGGCCCTTAGGGCGACTCGATTCGGGTCCTGCAGTTTTGAGTCATTTTCCTTTTTAATTTTTGATCTTTCTCTTTAGGTTTAGGACCTAGGAACCTTCTTGAATGAAGTAAACTAGAGTCCTAGAGTTGTAGTTGAGTTTGGTCGCCACCCTAGATCAGAATTGGGTCATCTGGGGTTTATTCCGGGGAGGTTTAAAGTGATGTTAAGGCATTACTTCTTTTATTCAAACTTTTTGAAGTTAGGAAGTTAAATGCCCATTCTTGGAGACTTAGGGGCTTATCAAAATTTTATGAACTTTGGGGACTTGTAGGATTATAATGATCATTTGGAGATTTAGTCGGGACTTGTAATTTGAGGAATATTAATGTAGATATTCGATGAGAATAGGTTCGAATAAAATGAACCCAAATGTTTAATGATGATAGGTTCAACTAAAATGAACCCAAGCTGTGTTAAAGATGATCGGTTCAAATAAAAATGAACCCGCTTGTTTAAATGATTACAGGTTCGAATAAAAAAGAACCAAACACATGGATAATGGAAATGGAAATTTGGTAATGGAAATTGAAAATGATAATGAGATTTAAAATGTAAATGTTAATTTCCTGATACACAACTCTCTAAATGACATAATAAGGTAAGTTAGCGCGCTTGGTGATGCCCCCTGGCTAATGAATGCAGGGTGGATATAGTCCTAGGCCATATGCGGGGGGGTTTTATATGTTTTCTGCACTGGTGAGGGGATTCCGGGTGTAGTCCTGACTCTCCCGCAGGCATATGGTCGCTTCTCGACGTATCGCGATAGGTGCCCGGGTTGTCTTGTATAGATAGGCCCTGGAAGATGATGGTTATTTAGGGGCGCGCCCAGTGGAGAAACTCGGAGGGGCGGTCTTTGAATCGTTATATGTATGAGAATATAAATTTTCTGCATCAAGTGGGACTTGATGGGTATATGCCATAAAGAGCATGGGTACGTATCATAAAGAGCACGGGATTGAGATTAATGTGCCATAAAGAGCACTTGATTACTAATGGTATTCCTATTAAGGAATGGAATGATAAAATGGTAAGATAATTAACTATGGAAGTTAATAAATGGTTTTATTCCTATTAAGGAATATAAAAGATAATGGAAATTGGATAAATGAGGAAAGGTTTTTAATTTATGTTATTTACTTTTCTTTCTTTTATGTAAATGACATTTTATTTCATCATTTAGTTAAATTGTCTTAAATTGTAATTTAGGCTTAACATGCTAGATAACATGCCATATTATCATCCTTATCATTCTTGCATAACTGTTCATTTCTATCATGCTTTTTATTTCTTCGGGTGATCATATAGAACCCGGCCCTGACCGGTTTACTTTCCTTGTTGTGTATATGAATATATCCGCTCAGGTGCTCCACCGCAAGGACGCCCGTTTTGATGTTCCCATTCCTTTGCTTTCGACGAGCTGTAAGATTTTGCGGGTTATTACAGGACATTGTATTAGACGTTTTCATCTTTGTATTCAAGATATGATCGGGTCTTTTCATCGGGCGTGTGGCCCAAACATTTGTACTTGTTTAATGAATGTATTAAGTAAGATATTAAACTGTTGTACGGTGTTCTATGTTGTTGTGGACCGACAGCCTATTCGTTCCTTTTGTATACATTTGTCTTAGTTGTAATATATATATTCTTATGGAATTCCACTTGCTTGTCAAAATGGGTTGTTTAAATTAAATTTTCTTAACTGGTTTTAAATTTCTAAACTTTTTGGCAACCCGTTTTCGGACTTATTGGGTGGTTTTCCCGTATACTTAGTTTATTTTTGTTGATGCTGAGGATGATATCCATCCATGATTCCTGTTACATCTAGATATCGGGTTGTCTAACCCTTATCTCAAAATTCGGGTTGTCACAGATGGTATCAGAGCATCAGGTTCTAGAGTCTTTAGGATCTATGTGGATTCATCACGTTCTACTGTAGAGTTCTTTGATATAGAGCCTAATGTTAGGACTGTGTAGTTGCTTATGTTTGCAATCTTCTGCAAGATTGATAGTTTCAAATAGTATTTAGACTCTATTATTGCTTCGTCTCAAATGCCGCCTAGAGAGGTCGTCCGGCGAGACGTAATAGGGTTGTAGAAGAGGAGGTAGATTCTCCACCGCCGCCACAAGGGACCGTTAATGCTGTGGATATAGCAAACATAATAGCTCAAGCGGTTAACGCCGCCATGACCGCAGTGGTCCAACAATTTCCAGGGACTCATGATGTTCAAGATCCTATGGGAGTCCTTTCTAAAGGGCAATTCCCTGGAATTCGAGGGAGGCACGGATGTTATCAAATCCAATAAATGGAAAGAGGACAGACAACGCCACCTTTGAATGATAGAATGTAGCGATGAGAGGAAACAAGTCCTTGCCACTTTTAAGCTAGTCGGATCTGCGTTATACTTGTGGGAGATGATGACCACACCAGAGTAGAGAGACACAATGACGATCACCGAGTTCTGGACTTTGTTCGATCGTAAGTATTTTCCTCATGCAATTCAAAGGGAGATGAGAAAGAATCTCCAGGATGTCAGGATGTTATGAAAAGAGTGAGATATGTGGAGGAAAATGTAGAGGAGTTTACACGGTTGGTGAGTTATGTCCCGGATGAAGTGGCTCCGGAAGATAGGAAGATTTCAAATATTATGGGAGGTCTAAACTGGAGAATCCAGCAACAATTGCTAGGTAATCCAGCTTTAAAACTTTTGGTGAGGTTATGAATGTAGCCTTACTCCATTGCCATGAGCATCGGGTATATACACAGGGTAGCAAGAAAGCTACTGTTGTGGGGCAAGCAGGAAAGCTTGGAGAACATGGGATTTGAGGAGGAGCATTTCCCTCATCCCAACCTTCGGGTAGTAAGCAGAAAGAGAGGGACCCTCAACAAGGAGATTCGTCTAAAAGATAATGTTTTGGAGGGTTTATTGCGGGTGGCAATAACATTAGGCACGGTAAGGGTGCTTCACAACATGTAGGTCGGGGTGGTCATGGAAGAAAAGACCATCTGGGCTAAGGCACCTCCCAGTTTAGAAATAACAGGGGTCGAGGTCGAGAGGATATGAAGGGACGGTGCTTCCAATGTGGGGAGGCAGGTCACTTAGATGGAGTGTCCTCATTTTATTGGGAGAGTTTGTCAAATTTAGGAGGCTATACTTACTCCATCTTTGTTAGCACCGCCCACTATTAAGAGTAAGTTTTTATTTCGGAGGTGCTTGAGTTATATGTTATTCGATACGGGTGTTATGCGCTCATTTGTTTTATGAGCTCTTCTCAGACTACAGATTTGATAAAATCGGCTGAGAGTATTTTTACTAGTGTTGAGTTTTTATGGGTGATGGTTCACTCATTTTCCTTGTTTGTAAACATATAGGGATTTCTTGTGATTCTTGTGGTACTTTGTGCTTTAAGTCCGATTTACTCGTCCTTGACATGGTCGGGTATGATGTGATTGGTATGCCTTATCTCCACGACCGACATAGTTGAGTAGTAGCGTATAGGAGGGGTTCCTTATTTGGATTCCTCTTTTGCGGGACGCTCCACGCGTGAACCTCGACGACGTTGGAAGTGCAGAGATGCTGTTCTTTCTTCTTTTAGTTAATTTCATTTTATTTTATTTTTGTTGGTTAAGAGATGGGTGGAAAGGTTTAGCCGAGAATCACGTAGAAGAGTGATTAATGGCTATTAAAGTGCGAAATAGAAGCACTATATACAGTTCTCTCCTCTGAACGATGTGAGGGAGACTGGGATGCGAAGTCGAATTTAGACTTCGGGTTATGCCTTGATAAGAAGGCTAGGTATATATATATATATATATATATATATATATATATATATATATATATATATATATATATATATGTATATATATATATATGTTGTGGGGTATATAAATATAAGGCTTTATGGAAAGTGAATGTTTGATTTGTTGAATCTTCAGTTATTTAAATGGTAATTTATATAAGTAGAATCTTTTCGGTCCCGAACATGTGTCTTAGACCTGTATATCTTGATGACCGACAGCGCGAGGTAGTAGTGTAACGGGAGGGTTCCTTATTTGGATTTCTCTTCGGCGAGACGTCCCACGCACGAAAATGAGCAAATGTCGGGAGTTGAGAAAGGCCTTGGGCACTAGGGATATACTTAGTAATATATGTATACAACTTAGATAGGATATAGGTAGGTAGACCTTAGGATTGTTTGGATAAGGCCTTTAGTTTGTGTGACGTTAGCTTAGGAGGGTTGTCGGGAGTTGACCACGAACAGATCGTGTGTTAACTCTAAGAGGGATCGGTTCCCTAGTAACGAGAAGTTTGGTTAGTTGGGCCGGAGGAGTTGAGCCCTCTCGTAGTTGGGGTGTACGGAGGTAACTTGGCTTTTGGGGAGCTAAAAAGGCCGAATTGACTCTCACTCCTGAGCCCATGTTATTAAGCTCGAGGGTGAACTCCGTTAACAAGTCTCTGCCAGAATGGGAAGTAATAATACCGAAGCACCAACTTATTGTTTATGCGCCTCATAGGTTTAAACTTGTAGGAAGTATTATCCCATACTTGAATAAAAATTCATCGTGGGGGTGACCGCTATATAGGAAGAAGATACCACTTTCTGGGTAGAATTTAATCCTTCGTGCGAGCAACATTTTTGTTGCAAGATGTCATAGGAGAGACAAGGGTGGTTAAAGCCCCATACACAAGCTGTTGACTTAGGGAACGGAACCATGCTCTATTGACTTTGAGGGTGGGGTGCGTTTCCATAAGAGAATTTTTGTCCCGAATGAGGACTTAAGAAAGGCAGAAATGGTGGATTCTCACGGTTCTAAGTTTATGGTGCATCCGAGTAACGACAAAATGTGTTAAGATATGCGCCGCCAGTATTAGTGGTCGGGCATAGAAAGGTTGTTGGACTGCATGGGGTGCCCTTGATTATAGTTCTGACTGAAACAAGATTTTTGTTTCTCCTTCTTGGTAAGTTTCCAAGAAGCCATGGGAATTGATTTATGGTTAAGCACTTCTTATCATTCTCCACAGATGGCCAGACCGAAAGGGTAAACCATATGTTGGGGCATATACTCCTTATGTGCGTGCTTGACTTCAATAGTAGTCGGGAATAGTGTCTCCCACTAGTTGAATTCTCTTATAATGATTTGTATCAATTCACTATCGGTATGGAGCTTTAAAAAGCCTTGTAGGGTAGACCTTTTTGGATCTCCCGCTTGTTGGTTAGAGGTGCGAGATGATAAGTCTCTCGGGCCTGGAATGATCTGAGATACTTCTTCAAAAATTGAACTCATTCAGAATCGTATTCGTATAACCAAGATCGACAAAAGAGCTAAGTCGATGCTAGGAGAAGGCATGTGGACATTGAGGTCGGTGGACCAAGTGTTGGTGCGAGTATCGCCTATGAAGGGCATTAAGCATTTCGAGTAGAAGGAAAACTTGCACCTCGTTACGATGGACCTTTCCTATATATGTTAGGGTGGGTCCGGTAGCCTATTAACTTTCTTTATCGAAACATTTGTAGCAAGTTCATAACGTGTACCATATCTCTCCTGTATAGAAGTACAAGGGATGTGATGGTGCCCTTAGGCACATTTCTTTTCGAAAATATTGAGTTGCAACTTGACCTTTCTTATGAGGAATAGTCAGTTGCTATTTTAGAGCGTGGGGAGTGGCGATTGAAACCGTCGGTAGTACCTTGGTTAGGGTGTATTGTAATCATCTTAGTATCGAGGAAATTGACATGGGATCACGAGGATGACATGCGGGAAAAGTATCCACATCTCTTCTTGCGAGGTATGCCTGAATTTTAGGGGCAAAATTCCCCCATAAGGGGGGGAGTATGTAACAACCCTCACTTTTGAGAGCCTATTTTATATTTATTTACTATATGTAGTAATTAATTATAAAATGATGGATGTTGAGTAAATATTAATTTAATATGAAAAAGGTTAATATTTACTGAAATGTTGTATGATTACCTGATGAGTAGGTAAAAATATCCATGTGGGGATTTATGGTGTCATAAGAATTTAAAATGACATTTTGGTTTAATGTGAAACCGGAACTTAAAATGAGTTATAAATTTCCAAATGATAATTTGGAGGGTGTACTTAGTCCCGGTAGGTGCAAGACAGTCAAAATAAGTGCCATATTGCATTTTGGTATTTCGGGCACTTTTGACTGGTTATAGCTTAAATGTGTAGTTGCGATTTATTATATCACGTATTAGTCATTAAAGTTGGGCTTTTTAGACATAAGACACGTTTTAAGTCCCCCAACCTCATTTCTTTTCTTCCATTTTTCAAAATTGAGCCCTAGAGAGAGAGAGAGAGGAAGAGAACTTTGGAGAGAAGAGAGATTTGGAGATTCAAACTTGGATTGTTGCTTTCTTCTTCATCCAATCATATTCTTACAAGCTTCAGGCAAGTAATCTACTTGCTATTATGTGATTTAAGGAGAATAATTAGTTTTGATAGTTATTGAATTGTTATGGTTTTACATTTTAGGGTTTTGTTGGATTTTTGGGTATTAACCCTTCAAAATTGAATTGGATGATAAATGTTGCAAATGATGATAGTTAGAGGTATTTTTTGTATAGTAATTGCAGCATATGATCTTAGTTGGGTTGGTTTTGAGTTTGGGAGAAAATTTGGAGTTTAGAACTCTATAGCCAAACTTGGCATTTTCGCAGGGGAGAATCGATTCGGCCCCTAGGGCGAATGATTCGCACAATTGTAGAATCCCAGGTCTTGGTACCCGAATCGATTCCGGTTAAGTCCGAATCGATTCGGCATTTGCAGAAACCTGGGTTTGTTTTTCAAACATATTCGCTTTGAGAGCGAATCGATTCGCTGGGGGCGAATCGATTCGGCCCTTAGGGAGAATCGATTCGGGTCCTGCAATTTTGAGTCATTTTCCATTTTAATTTTTGATCTTTCTCTTTAGGTTTAGGACCTAGGAACCTTCTTGAATGAAGTAAACTTAGAGTCCTAGAGTTGTAGTTGAGTTTGGTCGCCACCCTAGATTAGAATTGGGTCATCTGGGGTTTATTCCGGGGAGGTTTAAAGTGATGTTAAGGCATTACTTCTTTTATTCAAACCTTTTGAAGTTAGGAAGTTAAATGCCAATGCTTGGAGACTTAGGGACTTATCAAAATTTTATGAACTTTGGGGACTTGTAGGATCATAATGATCATTTGGAGATTTAGTCGGGACTTGTAATTTGAGGAATATTAATGTCGATATTCGATGAGAATATGTTCGAATAAAATGAACCCAAATGTTTAACGATGATAGGTTCAACTAAAATGAACCCAAACTGTGTTAAAGATGATCGGTTCAAATAAAAATGAACCCAGTTGTTTAAATGATTACTAGTTCGAATAAAAAGAACCAAACACATGGATAATGGAAATGGAAATTTGGTAATGGAAATTGAAAATGATAATGAGATTTAAAATGTAAATGTTAATTTACTGATACACAGCTCTCTAAATGACATCATAAGGGAAGTTCGCGCGCTTGGTGATGCCCCCTGGCTAATGAATGCAGGGTGGATATAGTCCTAGGCCATATGCAGGGTTTTTTTATATGTTTTCTGCGCTCGTGAGGGGATTCCAGGTGTGGTCCTGACTCTCCCGCAGGCATATGGTCGCTTCCCGACGTATCGCGATAGGTGCCCAGGTTGTCTTGTATAGATAGGCCCTGGAAGATGATGGTCATTTAGGGGCGCGCCCAGTGGGAAAACTCGGAGGGGCGGTCTTAGAATTGTTATATGTATGAGAATATAACTTTTCTGCATCAAGAGGGACTTGATGGGTATATGCCATAAAGAGCATGGGTACGTGTCATAAAGAGCAAGGTATTGAGATTAATGTGCCATAAAGAGCACTTGATTACTAATGGTATTCCTATTAAGGAATGGAATGATAAAATGGTAAGATAATTAACTATGGAAGTTAATAAATGGTTTTATTCCTATTAAGGAATATAAAAGATAATGGAAATTGGATAAATGAGAAAAGGTTTTTAATTTAAGTTATTTACTTTTCTTTCTTTTATGTAAATGACATTTTATTTCATCATTTAGTTAAATTGTCTTAAATTGTAATTTAGGCTTAACATGCTAGATAACATGCCATATTATCATCCTTATCATTCTTGCATAACTGTTCATTTTTATCATGCTTTTTATTTCTTCTGGTGATCATATAAAACCCGGCCCTGACCGGTTTACTTTCCTTATTGTGTATATGAATATATCCGCTCAGGTGCTCCACCGCAAGGACGCTCGTTTTGATGTTCCCATTCCTTTGCTTTCGACGAGCTGTAAGATTTTGCGGGTTATTACAGGACATTGTATTAGACGCTTTCATCTTTGTATTCTAGATATGATCGGGTCTTTTCATCGGGCGTGTGGTCCAAACATTTGTACTTGTTTAATGAATGTATTAAGTAAAATATAAAACTGTTGTACGGTGTTCTATGTTGTTGTGGACCGACAGCCTATTCGTTCCTTTTGTATACATTCGTCTTAGTTGTAATATATATATTCTTATGGAATTCCACTTGCTTGTCAGAATGGGTTGTTTAAATTAAATTTTCTTAACTGGTTTTAATTTTCTAAACTTTTTGGCAACCCATTTTCGGACTTATTGGGTGGTTTTCCCGTATACTCAGCTTATTTTTGTTGATGCTGAGGATGATATCCATCCATGATTCCTGTTACATCTGGATATCGAGCTGTCCACCCCTTATCTCGAAATTCGGGTTGTCACAACCGCCAGCTATCAGGAGGTTTATACGCAGTGGGCGATCCCACATTGACGATTCTAGTGAGGTCTGGATTAGTGCCCCTGAGCATGGAACTTGGGGTGGTCCATTATCTGTCGTGTATTAGGAGGATTGGCTGTTCGTTTGGGTATTTTAGGTATGTGCATATCCTAAAGTCTTAGAACTATATTCCCTTCCACTACTATGTGTTGATTCATTTTGGGTTCAAGAACGCATACTGAACCAATTGTCCTTACTTGAGTACGAGAGGTACATGGACATGATAACAAAGTACGCCAACATCACGAGGGGCCATTTCGGGGATGCTATATTTGTGATGAAAATATATTAGTATAATATATCTAATTATGTGAAAGAGTAGAATTGATGAATATCTAAAAAGGAAATTAAGTGGTGAAACTTAATTAGTTGACTCAATAATAAAATGGGAATAAATTATTTATTATTGAGACCGTAGTATCGGGATATGTGAAAGTTTTACTATCAAGAGTAGTCAAATACCTTAGCTAGTTGGGCAGGGAATGCTAGTTAGGTAGAATACATTAAGCGTGCACATTAGTTTAGATGGGAGGATATCAAGTGAGTGTACATGAATAATACTTGCTAATAACTGATTTAAATTGTGATTTAAATACTTGCTAAATATTTTCAAAATATTTTTCTCGGGCTCTCACCTATGTCAAAATATTTTGAAAAGTTTTAGGTGTCCAGTCCTAGGGACGCCAGACTTGACGATCCATTCCACTGATGATTAACAGCAGCACTGTGGAGGCTTACAGGGGTCGATTAGATGTATATATCTTTCTTTCCTAATGTAGGACTTCATATGAGCATCTTTGTTGGGCATGTTTCCATATTTAGACTTTATGTATTTAGTTGTTATGTTAAGACATATATTGAGATTCACTTATTTACTGTTGATTTATTATGGATGTTGGATTTATAGCCGATGGTTTATTCAGCAAGACTTTTATCTATTTACTACTTGCGATGGTTTTGAACCTATTAATTGTGTGAATGTTTTGATTTAATTACAATTATTATCATTATCTTTTTAATGAAAAAGTAATATTAGCTTAATTAATCATTAGGTGATTACTAATTAATTTTTTTACAGTGATGCTAAGAATGAACCAGATGGGAAACCTGTTTAATTTTATAAAGGACTGATGAACCGATATTTAATTGAGCGGGGTGTTACAGATTGTTTTAGAGTCAGGTTCTGGTGTTTATAGGATTTGTGCAGCTTCCTATGATTTCAGCATAGCGTTCTTTGACTTAGAGACCTATTATTAGGGTTGTTGTATTCATGATTACACATTTCAGATTCTTTCTTCTTCTATTATAATTCTATCAATTATAAACTCATACAATTCGAATTTATTTTCAGATGCCACCTAGGAGACGAGGAGTGGCGAGAGAAAAACTCAAAATAATGCGGGGCAACCAGAGCTCCAGGCACCACAACCACCATTACCACAAGGGACATTGACAATAGCTGAGGTGGCAATGATTGTGGCGCAGGCAGTGAATGCAGCTATGACTGCCATGGCTCAGCATTTTCCTCAGGTCCAACAGCCACCGTAGCCAGTTGCACCAGGGTTCAGGCACACCCAAGATCAACATAATGGTAGAGGGTGAGGGAGGCTTTTCAAAAGGGTCATCCACCTGAATTTAAGGGGAGTTCTGATGTGATTGTGGCGTGTTAGTGGAAGACATATTCAAGTGTGTCAGTGGAATACATATACAGTGGTGCGAGTCAGTTACCACCGTTGTAGAGAAAAAATATTATGACTACTGCTGATTTTTGGGTGCGTTTTGACCGCAAATATTTTCCACCAACTGTAAACACCGAGATGAGGAAGAAGTTTAGTGAAGTGACCTAGAGTAATCATTTTGTTGTCGAATATGAGTAAAAGTTCACTCATTTGACTAATTTTATGCCAGACGAGGTGAACAACGAGGAAAGGAAGAAGGCAAGGTTTGTGGATGGTTTAGCTTGGAGGATCAACATTGGTGAGTTATACAGACATCATCAATGCCGCACTGTTACATTATAAGGACCATCACTTCCATATGAAGGGAATCAAGCGAGGAGTTGAGACTAGCCATCAGGGAAAGATATGAGGGGGTGGTGCTGGTGGTGTACTGCAACAGCATCAGTTAGGCAGACAGGGACATAATTTATTATAGGGGGATTATGCCAATAGGTTCAGATCTGGGGCTATCGACCCGAGGGTGGTTATAGGAAGGGACAACAGGGTCCTCAATAGTAGCAGGTTCCTCAGATCATCAAGTCGAGGGGAAGAATGGAGGAGATCAGCAAGGTCGAGGCCAGTAGGGACAACAACAGGGTCAGTATCATTAGGGCAATCAGGGCTAGCATCAAAGAGAGTTTCCAGTCCAGTTATTTATTTTTGGATACACGGTCCATAATAGGAAGGACAGTTGGGGAGAGCTCCACAGCAGTAGGGTGCCCCACAGGAGTAGCAGACAAAGAGGCCACATGAAGCACCAACCCCACCCGTACCTCCATAGTAAGGACATCTTCAGTATGGGCATGCCTATAACTTTCGATAGTAGCGGGTACGTTTACTATTCATGGTCTTACGATTAGTGTTTTATTTGATACTGGGACATCACAATCTTTCTATAGCGACTATATTTGCACCAGTTGTCGTCCTATTATAGACAAGGGGTAGCTCCTTATGTGTGTGGTGTCACCGATGGGTAGTGGGTCGCTTATACATTCGATTTATAGAGGTGTGGATATCAAGGTGGGTATATTATGTTTAGCTGCTAATGTTTTTGTATTAGATATGGAGGGATATGATGTTATCTTGGGGTTGGATTAGTTATCAGCTTATCGAGCGATGTTAGATTGTTAGGGGAAGATTATTTTATTTACGATACTAGGATATGATATGTTCTTAGTGGCGATGTCTCTTCCTAAGGGAGGGTCGAGCACTCATTTATATTACAATGAGGAGGAAACCTCACAGGAGGTGGTATCTTCATTAGACTCGATTCCATTTGTAAGGGAATTTGAGGATGTCTTCCAAGATATACTCGAATTGCTACCTAGTTGGGAAATTGATTTTGTTATTGATCTAGCAACGCGTACGCAACCTATAGCTCAAGAACCCTATCGTATGGCCCCATTTGAGATGCGTGAGTTAAGAGAGCTAGTTCAACAGCTCTTGGGGTAGGGTTTTATTCAACAGAGTAATTCACCGTGGGGTGCACCAGTGTTATTTATCAAGAAGAATGGTGGGTCCCTTCAATTGTGTATTGACTACAGAGAGTTGAATAAGGTCATAATTCAAAATAAATATCCATTGCCTCGTATTGATGATCTATTCAACCAATTGAGGGGAAAAACCTAATTTTACAAGATTGATTTGTGGTCCGATTATCAGCAGTTATGCGTCAGGGAGGAGGACGTTCCTAAGACTAATTTTCTGACACGATATGGGTCCTATGAGTTTAGGGTGATGCTATTCAGACTCACCAATGCACCGAAAGTATTTATGGATCTGATGAACCAAGTTTTTTAGAGTTCCTTGACTAGTTTGTGATTATGTTTATCGATGATATTCTGGTTTACTCTTGTTCGAAGGAAGAGCATGTTGAGCACTTACGAAAGGTCTTACTGACACTTCGAGAACATCAATTGTATGTGAGGTTTAGAAAATGTGGATTATAGCTTCAGGAGGAGCAGTTTCTGGGCCACATAGTGTCTGATAAAGGTATTGGTATTGATCCGAGTAAGGTCTCAGCGGTGAGGCAGTGGGGACAACCCACGACACCTATAGAGGTGCATAACTTTTGGGGGTTGATCAGATATTAACGAAGGTTTATAAAGGATTGATCGATGATTACGGATCCGTTGACAAACATGACTTATAAAGGGGTGTCGTTTATTTGGGACAACCATTGCCAATTATCTTTTGATGAGCTAAAGGACAAATTGACATTAACACCCATACTAGCACAGCCTAAGGGGGGAGTAACATATTGTGTCTACACTAATGCATCCTTATAGGGATTTGGGGGTGTATTGCAGTCGAAAGAGATGTTTATAGCATATGAATCATGCAAACTTAATCCCCATGAAAAGAATTACCAAACATATTATTTGGAGTTAGCCGCTGTTGTATTTCCCTTGAGGATCTGGAGGCACTATTTATTGGGCGAGAAGTTTACTTTATTCACGGATCATAAATCGCTTCAGTATCTGTTCACGTAGAAGGATTTGAACATGAGGCAGAGGAGGTGGTTGGAGTTCGTAAAAGATTACTAGTCTGATATTCAGTATTATTCGAGGGTGGATTATGTGATGGATGACACGTTAAGACGAAGACCAGAAGGTGAGTTAGCAGTGGTTTGGAAAGCGAAGTGGAGAGAACTTCGACACAATGATGGGATTGCTATAGATTGTATGTACGTATTAGCTATCACACCTGAAATTTTTATGAGGGTAGTGAAAGAACATACAAAGGATCCTTATTGCTAGGATAGAGTTCGACAATTATTTACTGATAGGGCAGATGTGTACTCGATCAATTCAGAGGGTGGCTTAAATTTTAGTGGAATACTCGTTGTTCTAGAGGATGATGATTTGTGGCATGCAGTGATGTCAAAGTATCACAAGTACCAATTTATCATACATCCTGCTGGGGATAAGATGTATCAAGACATGCACAGACAGTATTTGTGGTCAGGGATGAAATGGGTTGTAGTAGAGTTTGTCTCAAAGTGTGCTACCAGCCAGCTAGTGAAGCTATACTACTATAGACCGATAAGTATGTTATAACCATTAGAAATTCCCGTGTGGAAATGGGAGAGTATCTCCATGGATTTTATCACTAGTTTGTTGTTATCACAACAAGGTCATGATTCTATATGGGTGATAGTGGATCGATTGACCAAAGTGGCTCATTTTTTGCCAGTTCATACTGATTTTGAGACAAAGCAATATGCACAGTTATTTATCACTGAGATAGTACGGTTACATGGGGTCTCGCTTGATATTATGTTTGACCAGGATAAGATATTTGTATCCCATTTTTGGCAGAGTTTCCAGGAGGCGATGGGAATAGATTTATAATTGAGTACAACATATCACCCACATATAAATGGGCAGACTGAGAGGGTTAATCATATGCTTGAGGATATGCTACAAATGTATATGCTCGATTTTGGGGGAAGACGGGAGCAGTATCTTCCTTTGGTGGAGTTTTCATATAATAACTCATACCAATTTACTATCGGTATGGCACCATTCAAGGCATTATACGATCAACCTTGTCGTTTGCCTACTTATTGGTTAGAGATGAGGGACAATAAACTATTGGGGGCTAAAATTATTCAGGACACCACTACCAAGATTGAGTTGATTTGAGGGCTCATTGGGATAGCTCAAGATAGGCAAAAGAGTTACGCAGATATAGACAGGAGACATATTGAGCTTGACGTTGGCGGACATGTATTGGCGTGAGGGTCTCCTATGAAAGGAGTGATGAAATTTGGAAAGAAAAGGGAAACTGGTACCGAGATATATAGGACTATTTCTGATCATTGAGAGGGTGGGACCAATAGCTTATAGATTGGTATTATCAGAGAATATTCAACAGATTCATGATGTGTTTCATGTGTCATCGTTGAAGAAATAATGACAGAGTGAGAGAGATTTTTGTCATTTTCCACTAGAGGAGATAGACTTCTAGCCCAACATCTCATATGAGGAGACACTAGTGGCAATACTTGATCGTAGTGAGCATAAACTGCGGTCAAAGGTGGTACCCTTGGTTAAATTTTAGTGGGAGCACCATAATGTAGATGAGTCGACTTGGAAGCGGTAGGATGACATGCGTGAGAAGTATCCAGAGTTATTTATCGCAGGTATGTCCGAATTTTGAGGATGAAATTCCCTTGTAAAGGGGGAAGTATGTAACAACCCGTATTTTTAAAGACTTAAAAAATGAATTCATTTACTTAAATTTAAATTACACATGTGACGTAATTTAATGGAAATATGATAGGTTGATTAAATTATTAATCACAGAGAAATGAATAATGAATATTGAATTAAATTACTAAGTGAATAGTAATGATATAATTGATATCACAACGAGTAATAGTGACGTGATAATATGATATCTCAATCGGATGTCGTGAACGGACTAAATAAGGCAGAGATAGAAAATGAATTATGAGTAACTTGGATGACGATTTTAAGGTTACGATTGAGTTCCGAAGGGCCGAAGGAGTCAAAATAGTATACCCAGATGTGTTGTTTGGGTCCCAGGATAGTTTTAGACATAATTGACAACGTAAGAGGGCATTTTCATCTTTTTATAACTTAGGTTTAAGGAAATTTTGGTATTTGTAGTGTTACATATAGTTGTGGTGATGGGAAGCTAGGGAAAAGAGATTATAAAACAAGTAGAGGCCAGTAAAGAGTAGATAAAGAGTTTTCTTAGTGCTCAAGGAAGGGTTTTGGAGAATTCAAGCTTAATTTAGCATCACAACCACTATTGGAGGAATGACTAGAAGAGAAGATTCATTCAAAAGGAGCAAATCAAACCACTTCAAAATAAGGCACGTATTTATCTGGCAATTTTTATTGGTTATCATACCCATATAGAGTAGGAACTTGACATTAAGGACAATTCATGTTATACTTATAGTTTGATAAGAAAAATTATAATTGAGAATAGGATTCGATGTAGTATAAATCCAATTACATGGGGGAAATAAAATCAAGAGTTTTGGGAATTGAATAATGAATGAAATTTGGGTTTTTAGTGAAATTATATGAAGAACATAAAACTATTGGATTTATTATTATGAGGGGTTAAATGTGATTATATTATGAAGTTATATGGATTTTAGTTGTAATTTATGTTAGAAATCATTATATATGTTTATTTGATGTTTAGTTATGTTAATTTCAGAATTGGGATGTTTGTATAAAAGTTTTAGGAACTTGATATAGGAAGAAATTTGTAACAGCAATTAAAGAAGAAGAGACTTGTTATATTTCGAATCCATTCGGAGAATCGATTCGATTTTCCCAGAATTGAATTTTTTTCATTTTTAGCCTAGAAATTAGGAAAAATTCGTGAGGAGACTTTTGGAGTGATTTTAAATCCTAGAAGGGAATATAAAATTGGTCAGTAGTCCTATAGGTTACTTTAGAATTATGCAGTATTGAGAAGAGTATATCATTTGGGGAAATTGACAAAATATGTGAAATTAATAAATGAAGGAAATTCGAGAAGGATTACGTAGAGATGAGTGAACTACGGGTATGACCAGTTGGGTACAATGAGAATAACAATGGATTTCAGAATGAGTAATTAAGAATATTATAGTAGTGAACAATACTCAAAATTACACGAATTGGAAGATTAATTGAAATTTATGGTACGTCGAATAAACGAGTGATATATACTATGTACGAGTTGATGAAATAGGGTTGTGTGTATACGTACTGAGTAATAGATAAATAGGTTGTGTGAATACCTATTGATTTTATTTGATTATGTGAGTGAACATACCTACGTTGCCTGCTATCAGGAGGTTTACACGCAGAGGGTTATTCTAACTCGACGATTCCAGTGAGGTCTTGACTAGTGCCCCAGAGCATGGATCTTAGGACAATCCACTATGTTTCGTGTATTAGGAGGGTTGGCACGTCGTTTGGGTACGTTAGGTAAGTGCGTATCTAAAAGGCTTAGAACCATGTTCGCCTCCATTATTATGTGTTGATTCATTTTGGGTTCGAGGAGACATACCGAGCCAATAGTCCTTACTTGAGTACGAGAGCTACATGGATATGATAGCAGAGTACACCAGCATCACAAGGGGCTATTCAAGGGATTTTATATTTGTGTATATATTATATGTGTGATGAAAATATTTTAGTATAATATATCTACTTATGTGAAAGAGTAGAATTGATGAATGTCTAAAGAGGAAATTAAATGGTGAAACTTAACTATTTGGCTCAATATCAAAATGGGAATAAATAATTTATTGTTGAGACCATAGTACCAGGATATGTGAAAGTTGTAGTATGGAGAGTAGTCAGATACCTTAGCTAGCTGAGCCGGGAATGTTTGGTAGAATACATTTGGCGTGCACACTAGTTGAGATGTGAGTATCCCAAGTGAGTGTATGCAAATAATACACGTGTAACAAATAATTGATTTAAATTATGATTTAAATACTTGCTAAATATTTTCAAAATGTTTTACTTGGGCTATGACCCGTGTCAAAATATTTTAAAACCTTTTAGCTGTCCAACCACCGGGATACCAGAGTTGACGATCCCTTTGAAAGATGATTAGCTGTAGCACTATGAAGGCTTGCAGAACTCGAATAGATGCATATATCTTTCATTCCTAATGTAGGACTTCATTTTAGTATCTCTGTTGGGCATGTTTCCCTATTTAGACTTTATATACTCAGTTATTCAGTTTAAACTTATATTGGGATTTAGTTATTTACTGCTGATTTTATTATGGATGTTATATTTGTAGCCGATGGTTTATTCGGCAAGACTTTTATCAATTTACTACTTGTAAGGTTTGGAACCTATTAATTATGTGAATATTTTAATTTAATTCCAATTATTATCATTATCTATTTAACGAAAAATTGATACCGGGTTAATTAATCATTAGATGATTAGTGATTAAATTTTTTTGGCAATGATGCTAAGAATGAACTAAATGGAAAACCTGTTTAATTTCATAAAGGACTGATTAATGAGTATTTAATTGAGCAGGGTGTCACACATAATAATTGTATCGCATTCTTTTTGTGTTAGGTTCTTTTTAGGGTCCAGTTATTTCCCACATCTGGATTTCAAGGATCATCATCGGAGTTAGGTTTCTGATGAGGGCCTGTAATATTTAGAGTTTTTTAGTGAGTGAAGAATCAGAGGAGAGGGAGAGAGAATCCGAATGAGTGAAAGAGAAGTAAATAGTTCTTGGAAAGTGAGATAAATTGAAATAGAGAGGAGTTAAATAAATTGTTTGTTACTTGAATAAAGAGGAGAGTTGTCGAGGAAAACAAATAGGCGCATGAGATAAAGAGAAGTGGAAAGGATAGATAACCTTAATTACCATTATCCACATGGCTTTCCGTAGATGCGATAAATGTCGTAACTTTATTTTGCTGTCAATTTTAGTTATATACTATAATTAGATACAAAGAAACGTTCGTGCATGTGACATATATAAATCGATTTAATATATATTTTTATGTACTTTTGATGCACATTGCAATACTAGGCAAATCTTTTTAAAAATATAATTTTTTCACTTGGTACGCATTCTTTCCACCTAGCACCTAGAACCTACCCGTGCCTAGGCACTGCCTTTTGTTGAAGAAAGGTACTTTATTTTGATGGTTGACATTTAAACTTTGTTTCAAATTAGCATCAATCGTAGTATATATTATTTCTTCAGTTTTTTATTGGTTATACACTCTAAAATCCCCAAATATGTATCATGAAAAATCATTATACCATTATTCCATCCGTTTAACCAGATACCAAATCCCATTATCCTAACCCGAAAGACAAAGACCTCAATAGGATCAAGATAATAAACATATACAATCCTCATCCACGAAGTGTAGTTCCTGCCCTCACAACTTACTGGTATCATTATTGATTTGATAGCTAGATAGTTATGCCACACATCGCCTAGGAGAGGAAAGGAATGGTTCGTATATGTATTTATTTTCACTCTAACACCAATGCCATTTTTTCTTAATTGGTAAGGCACGTGGTTGGGGACATCGCATGTCAGGGGTTCAAATTTCATTGGGACTAATTTGTGGATATGAGTTGAAATAAAATTCCAAAACCATTGAACTAAGATAGTGTTGGTTCTCAGTCTTATTCCCACCAACCCTGGTCGGCCGCATCGGGATATGTAACTGCAGTAGCTGGAACATGAAGGAATCCCTTATATGGGCGACAAACTTGTAATGGTCATGCCCTTACGTTTCATGGAACTAGTTAACCTCTTCATGTCGCCCAATTGGAAGTAATGAGGCTAGTCTCCCCCCTAAATGAAGAAGCAGTAAGGCCCTTTTCCTGCGTATATGCCTTTATTTATATTCTTTTTATTTTTGAATTAGCAATACAGTGGTTAATTTGGGTACAATGTTGGTGGTAGAGTGGGGGTATTCCATTTGTTTTGAGAAAGACAAACAAATCTTGTCCTAGGGTTGTGATAAAATAAAATGTGGCCTTCTCTTCCCGGCAAAAGCATTGTAGTGAGATTCGAAGAAGTTAACTAAAGGTGGGGGTGGTTTTGAACAAGGAGAAGTAATTACTGGATAAACACAAGAGAAGGGTTAAGAAAAGGTTAGTAAAGTACTAGGTTTTTTTATTTCCTAGTTTTTTTATCCTTTTCATGAGAGTGAGATAAGAGTCGCACAATTAAAAACAATGTTCTAAAAAATGCTAAGCGGTAGGCAGGGGGTCGATGGTCCTCTGATGCTTAGGTGATTTTGTTTTTTCTTTTTTATCCATAACATTTCTAGCAATACTTTAAAGTCTCATTTATATATGATCGACTGCTAACACTAAAATAATGAACAATAATATTACATGAATAAAAAAATATTTTGTGCAATTGATATTTGAGGCCCAAAATGAAGGATATAAACATTACAAAAAAAATAATATTGCTGGGAATACTAAAATAAATCAAGATTAACATGATTACACATGAAAATGATAGTATAATCATTTGTGCAAATATATACATTCAAAGTAGCATTCATACATATGATATATACCATCTAAATACATATTTCTATTATATTTTTTATTCTACTATAGTATTACTATGTATCTTCTATGTAAGTGCAAAATTTCTAAAGTCCATAAGCTTTCACTTTGTTTTCTTTTCTTTTTTGCCTCTTTGCCCTTAAGAAAGGCATCTGTCCTGTGCCTAACGAATTCGAAAAAACATGACCCACAAATTTTTAACCTTTTTTTTACTATATCTATCATGTATTGTATGATACATGTATCATATCGCAATAAATAATGGAAAAGTTGGATTATAAGGAATTTTGAGATAAAGAGGGGTGGTTCGTATAGTCAAGCATGTGTATCATTTATCATAGCATACTAGCAGCTATTATCCCCACTACCATTTTTTTATTTGGGCGCATGGGATTTACGTCAGTGACTGTGCAAGTTTAAAGTGAAAGAAACTCAATTATTTTTCAGATGTTCCACTAACACCTTGGCTTCCATGTGTAAGATGTCCAGTCTTATACATCGAGAATATGTAGCGTTAAATGATTTATATCATTCTAAGTTCAATGATAAAAATAAATGAATACATCTTAATAATGTAATGATGCTAATATTGACATAAAAATAAAAAGTCTAAATGCAATCGAATAACTTAATAGGGTAAATCTCCATGTGATAAAATCACAACTAAACAATTCATATAATGACATAAACAACTCTAGAACCATGAGCCATTATAAAAAAAAATGAATATCAAGTGCAATATCTGACAAGAAAGTATATTATTTGAACCATTAAGTGCAAAGTAAAAAAATTCTAAATATCAAGTGCAATTTCTGATCTGACAATATCAGGTTTAACAATTAAAAATATATTTGTGTCATCATAGTCTAAAAAGTAAGTGTTTAATGAGGGTTAAGTTTCTTTTTAAACCTTAATCCTATAGGTATCATATGGGCCTAACTTTAGAAATTCAAATAAGTTCAAAACACTATCCAAACACTCCCAAAACATAGCCCAAAGGGGTGTTTAACCCTTTAGCCCAAACCATCATACTAAAAACACCAAACAACGCCTTTATATCACAGAAATCCTAGTCCGACAGTATTAACTAGAAACATTAAAATAAAGTGTCACATCATTATTAATTTATGAGTAATACACATATAACTTTATTTAACCGATTAAATTAACTGTAACATGCAATATTAATGTCACAATAATTCACACAATTATTATGCACACAACACTACAATGCATACATTTTGCTTTGGACTTTGTGGACCAGTTATAAAACATTTTCTATATTGAAATTAGGGTTAAAAAGGAGTGACACCCCATAAAATCCATAAATAGGTTGGTCGAATCTAATATCAATAATATAGGGGTCTAAACAATTAAGTATCATTCTAAGCACGACTATAATAAACCAAATCACGTAAAAATAAAGATATGATGCATAGTATTGTGAAGCAGTCCACATATCCTCTGATCCCACATTACCCAATAGCAAATAAAATCCATAACGAGGAAAATACAGACTATCTCAAAGGTAAACCAACTCCAAAAGAAAATAACTACTACGGTAATCGATTCAGTTGGATATGTAAAAATTAATAGAATGAAGAACACATAAGCTCGAAACCTACATCCTATATAAGATTCGTAACTAAAAGAAATGTAAGTACAAATCAAGGCTGAGGCCGCAACGATGACCTAGGACTTGAAAACAAATCTCAATAACAACGTTAACAACAAGACAGGAAAGAATGAGAATTTAATTGAATTTTGACAATAATAATGATAGTGCATCTTGCTTTCATATCTTAGTGTTTTTAGTCAACCCAACCCAAATAACCCTATATAACATTCGTTATAATCCTAAGCCTAGGTGAACTGAATGGTTGATAATAATTCTTCTTATTTTAATATAATAAATTGGTTCCATATTAAATTCCCTTTCATACATCTCTTGTATGATATCCATAAAAGAAAGACAGTCTTAAATTCTAATATGATAATTAAGTAAGTTCCCCGACACAAGTAAATGGGTTGCGCACGAGCCCGCACATAGATATGAAGGTTATCCCTATTGGCTTCGGGGATCATTCGTGCAAACTAGGCATAGTTGTAGGTCGTCCCATACCAACAACATCAATGAATCAATAGAGGGATAAGTCACTATGCCTTACCGTCATTCGCATAAACCTCCATACTTAAGACTATATGAAGAAAACCCCCATGTATTCCCCCTTGGGGTACGGGTACATCATTAGTAAGACTTGGGGTAAATATGACCACGATCATTACCACCGAGTTCCTAATGCGGTCATGCACTCACACACGGAATGCTTTAAAATAAAGCCTAACACAATAGGGGTGTAAAATCATGTATTTAGGTCGTGTTTTTCACTAACACGACACGACAAAGGATATTACAACACAACACAACACAACATGAAGTCTTATTTTTTTTAGTTTCCATAAACATGATCCACCTAAAACATACACAACAAACTTAACATGACTCACCCAAGTAAACATGAAAACATGACTATAAAACCAATTTTCCCTATGATCCTATACTCAATTTTAACTTCGGTAATGAATATTTATTCCCAGCACACCAAGAAGTTGACATATTTTGAACAATTGCAACAACTCACAACTAAAAAAAACAATGTACATAAGTAATTTGTAACACTCCAACAACAATTTATCCTTAAATAACATAACACATTGATTCACACCCACCAAAGGAGTCAAAAAGCTTAAAAGTTATATTAAAGCAACAAAAAAACGTAAACAAAAATTTTGCAACATCCTTCACCATTTTTTTCAATCGAAGTCATCCTTTTTTTTCAATGTCGACCATTTTTTTAAAGATCGAAGCCTCATTTTTTCCCAGTCGATACATAGTTTAGATCGGAGCCTCATGTTTTTACTCATAGCCTTAATGCTGAGTTTATATTAGAGCTATTTTTTCGATTGGAGTGGTTAGAGTGGGTAGGAGATGAAGTTAGGAAAATGATGAAGCTATAAGGGTGTTGATAAAATGAGGGTTAGGAGAGTTGAGAGAAAAAAGGCAAAAGAAGGAAAAGAAATGAGGGGCTGAATTGAGTTAGGGTTTTATCTCCTTGAAGTACCGTTTCCATTCATGTTTGTAATTGACATTTTTATGTCATTAATTTCGTGTCATTTGGGTCGTGTTTCTGGGTTTATTGTGCTCAAATTTTGACATAAACGCGACACGAATTTGTGTTAAAAAACATGAAAATGACACGAACAAGAAAATTAGTGTCAATTTCGTGTCGTGTTGTTTTTAAAATTGTAAACCTATGTAACAACAATCTATTTTACTTACGGATTATCGAAGTGCCACAAGTCTCGGATTAATTGTCACTAATTAATTGAGAGTTTTGTTCGAGTTTGTTTTATATTTGTTCTAACGTAAAGCCTACTTCTATCGAATGAAATACCCCATCTCGTTCGAACGACAACCTAGGTCGTTCGAACTAAATACCTAATGTCGTTCTAAGGACTTTTTGCCTTTTTTGAACGTGGTCCAAATCTCATTAAAATGTAATGAACAAAATTCATCTTTTGCAATGTCCCAAGTCCGTCATTAACAAGCGAACCTAACTCAGAAGCCTGTATAAATCTCTAAACAAATCAACCTTTAAGAAGTTACATAATAACATTACTAACCTATATATACAAGTTTTACTTGATTCTAAAATGGATTTAAGAGTTAGTTTCCAATTTTAATGTTAAGAACCCTAGGTTCATATTTTTATTCAATTAATGTCACATTTTATTCAATTCTCGAATTAAGTAAGAGGCTTTCTGTTGATTCATTAAGATGATTAAGTGTAAAAAAAGTTCATTCACATTCTAAGGAAAAATTCACATGATTCACTATCGATTTCTTTACAACATTAACATGTGATTAAGGTTTAGTTAGCAATTACAGTAATTTGTAATTTAAGGTTTTATTATAAAAAATCAGATTTATGAACATGTTAATTTCAGATTTCAATGAGTAATCATTAGTCTAGTAATCAATAGTCTAACACAAACTCAATTAATTTCCTAATCTAAGTAAACTTGCCTTAAATAATAGGTTGAATCAAAGCCATCAAACCTCAAAATATCCTTCTCTTCTATTGTGCCTATTATTTTAACCTCTTAGGATTTCTCTCAATTGACTCTAATAAGTTCAGGTTATGTCTAATGACCTATTAACTTAGCTTCATATGAATTTAACTTTAGGCCCATCAACCCAATGTGCCGAAACAATATTTTAAATGTCCCAAAACTCTACCCAAGCCATGTAATAAACAAATAGATTTAAAACTCACTAATTGAATTAAAAACGGACATCCTAAACATCCCAAATGCGAAATCAAAATAAGACAATGCTCTAATAAATTAATTATCTTCATAAACTAATATATTAGTCGGTGCGAGTCCAAACATCAATCAATTAATTATTTATTAGCTAAACGCGACAGGGAATTATAATAAAGTACTTCACGGTCGGTTGGACCTAGCACCGAGGGAATAATTCAAATAAGAAAATTCTAGACACAAAATCCCTGACCATTCCATAGTCACCCTTAATATGAAGCCACTTCCCAATATTTAATTAATATATTACTCTGTATTAAGTTTGATATCAAATTTAAATTATATAATGCGTAAAAGATATATAGTGACATCACATGTCATAACAGATAAATATAAGTAATGTATACTGAATTTCACAATTAAATAATGCACGAAAAATAGTGGTATTACAAAGCATTCATCTTAATGGGTTGGTTAAACTTGACTTTATTTTAGGAAATATTCCCACTTAGTGCAATATTCAAAATCCCGATTAAAGCTATGAATATAATTGAATAATTAATGAGAAACTATATCAAAATATCGGGGAGGTAAAAAAATAATTTGGTAGGCTAATAAAAATCTATTACCACGTACACTTTGATCACATAGTTGAGAGAAGGAGACAGAGAATATTCCTAGAATAGTTTTAAGGTGCAAAACACATTACATTGGTGAAACAAAAAAAATGGAATACTTTATAATAATGGGTTTTCTCCCACCTTCAATGACCATGCATTTAGGGTGAACAATACGTATCGTTAAATTTTCTCTCTATCTTTCATCCTTAATATATATTACAAACATTTACAATATTAAATAATCTGAATGGTGACCTTGGATGAAAAGAAGTAAAATAGTATATTGATGCATTGACAAAAATGGGGAGTGGTTGCTGATCTCACGTAAATAAACCTTATGTGACCTCCGCAAGTCTTCTAACCTAGACATGCTAGATGAATAGCTTGCAATACAATATCCTAAAGAAAATATAATATTAATTAATGATGGTAGTTGAGAGTATTTTCGTGATAAATACAAAATAAAATTACAACTTGTAAGGTTCTTGTTTACACACCTTTGCTTTCTCTTTGATTATCTTTTTAGGCGCCGTTATATCTTTTATCTTATTGTAAAAGAACCGATAGAGCATAGGTTTTCCTGGTCCTGAAAAACATTGTACTTATAAATAAAAATAACCTTTAATTGAGTTATTGAGCCATATGATTCCAATTTTGTAGAGGATATATTTGTTTATTAATGTGAAGTGTGAGGGTAGTAATGTAATTTGACATATGATGTAAACCTTACTTTATTTTAATATATATGATGATATGTCTACGTGGAGAGTATTTTAGACTATTCTACCAATCTTCCTCTATTTATCATTTATCTCGATTCCACCATCTTAAATTCTAACTTCTAATAATAAAAGTATCAAAGTAAAAAACAAGAAACTTTGACATACTGATGAATGCGATGTTCCCTTCAGGTACCATACCTTCCTTTGTGACCAAGAATATTTGAATTTCTTTGAGTTGGTCCCACCCAATAATGATGAATCCAATTGTCTTCAAGAATTGAGAAACATTAGTAGTTTTATAGAAATCAAACATATCACAAGAACTTTTTATCATTGCCAAGACATATTTTATACACAAAAAATAATGATTCTATCTAATGCGCGATGATATTCTTGATCCCTATATCTTGTAATCCTTCGAAGTGACAAGCCCATCTTGATATCAAATAGGTTTATCCCAAATGTTTTCACGATCTATCTATCCTTCACAAAGGAATTCTATTAAGACTTCATATTGTTCCCCCTTTCTAGTTATTTTTTTTTATTATCTTAACATTAATGGATTATTATTTATCATTTTTAGATTTCAATACAAATTAATCAGTTTATTAGGATTTAGTACATTTTATGTCGGTAAATGATATTTTTTGTAGCTAAATGTCATTAAAGATCACTTTTAATGGAGAATTTTTCACATCGAGTGGCGAAAAACGTTTTAAAGTCAAGTAGACTGATAAAATTGCAGTGAAGTATAAAATCGAATATTATTAATGTATGAAAGTAAACAACCCTATATTTTTTTAATATATCATTGATTCCTGTTGTTTATATGTTCTTAAAGCACCAACATACGTTGCTAAAAATTGATAATTATTTGTGATTCATAAAGATTACTTGAAATTTAATAATAAACCCTCTAGAATTGGTTGTTGTAAGGTCACTATAGGGGTGTAGTTTGTTGTTGTGAAAAACTTTGTGGGGTTATACCTTGGTTTTTCTATTTTTAGACGTTTTATTGTTTATGTTTTCTCATTATGCATTAGTATTTAGTGAATTATTGGCCTACTTCTCATTGTACTTCTCTAATTTATATCAATATATTCCGTTTTCGATAAATAACACCCACGTTAACTATAAGTTGTAGCTTCAAAAATCTCTTCAAGCGGATAATCTACCAGAGAACACTCTAGTTTTTTTAAGAGAACCGAACCATCTCGACTTAGTTATACTTTCATTTGTTTTAAAGGCTAAAAATATAGATTTACTTAGAATATGAAGCTGAGAAATCAATCATACGAAGGGATTTTTTGTCGCTACCTCCATGTGAACTTTGTTTGCTATGGAAATTAGTTGAAAGATCAAGTCAGCAACATCTCAAACTAGTACATCTGATTTTTTTTCCTGCACCAAGACAATAAAATTTAGTCGGGGCAAAAGAGTGGAGGACAATAAAAAAGGTGTAAAAGTAAGTAACCTTACTTTTTGATTTTATGCCTCATCTATGTATTATCTCTTGACCATAAAACTCCTGAAATAGATATAGTAATAAAATTTAAAGGGCCAATAGGCGGTCGCACAAGGTGTGAAGTTTTAGTTTTGGGGTCCTGTTAGGCAAATCATGTCACGCAATCGCAAGTAATTTGTGCACCATAGTTTTTAGTTAGAAAAACATACAAAATATAAAGTGTCCATAGTAATTTGTATCCTACCATACACTATACACAACGTATGCTACGATACAATACACCCCCTAATAAATATGAATCAATGTCATGTATTTTTTTGTGTAAGTATCGCACCTGTATCCCACCGCATCGTGATATGATACAATGTATCTCCATACAACTTACTACTCACTAGTTATGTTATTTGCCACTTTTTTTATAACTCTTGGTAAAACTAGAAGTATGAACGTTGAATATGTAATGTTGACTCCGTACCTTAGTGATGCAAATTGGATGTTCATAATATCCTTCATTGATTTTAATGTGTTTTCTATGCATTGACTTTATTTTCAATGCCCCAAAATTTGTTTTGAATGATGATATACTTTATCCTTCATTATAGTCTGTTCTCTATAATTTGTTTTAACTATTTTTTTAGGTTTTATGTTGTATTTTGTAATAAGCATCTTAATATGATATGCGATACACTTGGTTTTAGATGCACAATATGTATCCTGATTTGACAACTATAAAAGTACCATATTTGTCCCTTACCTTTGTTGAAGTCTTAATCTCATTCCTTACCTTTCATTTGTATTAGTTTTCCCATCCTTTCATTTTGTGTCAAATGTAAGGCAAGGGACAAAAATTGAGACTTAAACAAAGGTAAGAATCCAATATGGTACGTTAATCTAAAATTAAATAAATTTAAATAATCACTCCAAATAAAGTACTATATTTGAATAAACTCATAATGTCACGGATTTAGACTTTAGCTACTCCTCCGTGCGGCACTTAGCACTCCAATGATCGACGAGTTACTAAGTAAGCCTAGCTATCTAGAAAAGTTATAACACACGTGCTAGAGAAAGGATAAGAATGGAATAAGTATAACACAAGGGAAAGTAATTGTATTATTTGAGAGTAGATTACAAATCTTGGCTTGGATGGTTTGGCCAAATGATCTCCCCACCTATTTATAACCTTCCCACCTCCTCAATGGACAATGGAGATCAAAATAAATGAATGGACTAGATTAATTCTCCAGAATGTTCCCACCTCCTTATGGGTACATTGCAAAAGGCTACACACATGCTCACTATTCTACAATATTCCATACAATACAAGTATGCGCTAGATAATTTTAGAATATCCTACACTACATAACATACTAGATAATACTAGGGAATTCTAGAATGTTCAAGCGCATTATGGTGTAAATATAAAGCCTTTTAGCCCAAAAATTGCAAAAAAAATCCTAGTACGCGACGATAAGGCCATAATGTAAAATAAATAACATTCTAGTCATAAATATATAAGAAAAAGTATTTTAAACTGAACTTTTTTAAAACGTCATTTTAAGCTGAAAGGTAATATTTTAAATTTAAATTTGTAAAAAATAAATAAATAAAAAATTAACATTTGAAATTATAATAACAACAATTCAGACATAGGAAATTACCAATCCAGATAAGCCTAGGACAATGTTTAGTATGAGCACGGTAATCTTTTGGGCCTCTTCGTATGATGTTGAATGTTTTTCTAGTAACAGAAAGAACAAAAATTCAAACATAATACTAATAAAGTTTAAATCAAATTTCAAGAAAAATAGTTTATATAATTGGATACTTATTTTGATATCATGTATTCGAACTCTCAAATCAACACCAATGTAGACTCCTTTCTCACATCATAAAGCCACAATAATTGTTTTGTGACCTGAGTTTTATAACACAATGAAGTATATGGTGAGCTTACTTTATATTTCTAGCAAAATCAAGTGCACGTTGATTGTAAATCCCGCTAATAACCATTTTTCAAACTAAAGCCATAGAGTATACTCAGCGACCCAAAAGCATACAGAGCATAACCAAACCGAAAATTAATTTTATTGAGTATGTGAACGTACTATTCTCTTTGTATTATCCACCAGATATGGACCCATAAAGTGACTTTATTGGGATGCCTGCGAAAAAAAAAGAATTTTAGAATAAAAACAATAAAGTGTGTCTATTAACCATAATAAAATAGAAGGAGACAAAAGGATACAACGTTTACTTTTCGTTGCTCTAAACACTTGTACTGGGGTTTCAACTGAAGTGGTAGAGTACGTATCATTAAAATCCTAATATAACCCAAAGTTATGCACTATTATTGCCAGGAAATTACTACTTGGCTAGTTTTTTTTGCCTCTGAATACTTGTTGTTTGTTTAAAGTGAAAAGTCCTACCTGTACCAAGTTTATTTTAGGAAGCGTACGCATTAAAATATTGTACCCCAAGTGCAAGCACGACATTTTAATTCATTTTGAACACAAATTTCTAAACAAAACTTGGTAGCATTAGTAATAAAGAAACTATTTTATATTGATGATCTTAAAAAAAGTGAGTAAACTTTCATTAAAGTTTTTACCAATGGGCATTAAACATTCATGAGAGAAGTTGGTTATTAATGCTACTGGATTAAAGCCCTGCACGATGTGAGGACACACTATAGGGATTGATGTAAACTGTAATAAAATGAATTCGAGTCTAATTCTTATATAAATATTGACCAAACACAAATCGACGATAAATAAATTTTTCCACATTAAGGTAAATTGTAATACTATTTTTTAGTAAAATGAGTTTTTTTATGAAGAGGGATGATGCCCCCACAAATTTTATTGAACAATAGAGAAATATCCTCTCCAGGGTCTTATTAGAAGAACTTTTCTCTTCTAAATAACTCACAAGACTAGATTCCTCTAAGAATCTAAATAAACTTAAACTTAAATGAGTCTCTTTATAGGTAAGAGACCTTACAAGTATAAAATCGAAAATGAACAAATTAAAGCGAACTTAAAACCAGAAGTGGTAAGAGATAAAACCCAATTACACTTAGACTTTTTTAAAATTTGAAAGACCCCATGAATCTACTTTAATCAATCCCTTAAGGTGATTTGGAAAATCCCCTAAGTTATGAGAGAAACTTTTTCTTCTTCCATACTTCCCCTTTTGGATAAGAAATCTGCCACCTGATGTCCTTCCCTATGAATATGATTAAGAGAAAATTTAATACTCTTTAATAGGATAGAGATTTGGTGAATTATCCAAGAAATTTTCCAAGGAATTTTAGCATTCCCTTGAAGAATATCGATGAGAACCTTTGAATCACGCTCTATAATAATGTCATAGGACTTTAACACCATGAAAAACTCCAAGACCATATTTAGAGGTATTGCCTATGTTTCCATGTTAGTAACTTCCCCAATAGGAGCTCTAAAATCCCAAACCATATCTCCATCTTGGTTTTTAAGAATGCCGCCAGCTCCTCCACTTCCTGGATTCCCTAAAGCACTGCAATCTGTATTAAGTTTTAGAATACTAGTAGGAGGATTAAACTATTTTATTTGCAGTCTAGATTTGGGGCCTGTATAGAGCTATGAAGCTTCTGTAAAAGACTTAACTGATTAAAGACAAACAAAAAGTTTGGAGTTCCATTATCATACCTACATTTATTCCTATACATCCATAAATACAAAAAGATCAGTGCTGGAAAGAGAATATTAATTATTGGATCAGTTTTTTTTACCATGAATCCACCATTGAAAAAGATGATTTCTAACTCCACCCGTAGTTCCTTTAACTCCATGCTGTTGAGATAGATGGTTCCAAACTTTAGCTACTATTTTACCCTTCCCAAATATATGATCAATGGTTTCTTCATCTAGAGAACCACAACAATGACACTTAGATGGACCCTTTATTCTTGTCATTTGTTGAAAGGAGATTATTAAGCATTTTCCATAAAAATACTACGATTTTTACTCGAATTTGATTATGCCATATATAATTTGAACTGAATTGGGATGCGTTTTTGTGCCTACATATCTCCCAAGCTGAAGATATTGTGAAGATGCCTATTGGATTGGGCTTCCAAACCAGTCTATCTGAATAATCTACCCAAATATCCTTAAAGACGTTGATTTTAGTTGCTATGTATGTTGAGAAATTACTCTCTAACTTGGTCCCGTCCCATTTTTTATTTAGATTCCAAAACTTCTCAATTGGAAGGTTTGCTACAGAATATGACTAATTATAGTCTTCTATGCCCCAATTGTCTTTAAAATACATATTTCCCCTTTCCTAATAAGCCACTTCACATTTTCTTCTACTATCTCTCTCACTGAGCACATTTTATTCCATGTTTGGGCGCCACTTCTTGTAGGAGCTATAGTAGGATGATATTTTTTACAATAAGCTGCTTTCATAAATTTAGACCAAATAGAATCAATTCATCTTAATTTCCACCACAACTTCATTCTCAAAGAATTATCAATGTCTTGAAGATGTCTAATCTTTAATCCTCCTTTTTAAACCAGTCTTGAAATAAAATTCCATTTACACTAATGGTGTCTTTCTTTTCCAAAGATGGAACTTCAAAAGAAATTGGTCACGACACCGTGTGATCTTTTTATAATAGCCTTTGGAGGAGATAAGGATGATAGGAGGTATAGATTCTTTGAGATTAGAACTGATTTAATAAGAACTAATTTCCCTCTTATTGATAAACACTTGGCATTCCATCCGAATAAAGTATTTCTCACTTCATGAACCATATCTTCAAAGTAGTATATTGTCTTTCTCCCACTATACATAGGCCATCCAAGGTAAATCATTGGACCTTTCTTGATTTGCATAACAGTGATTTGCTTGATCTTATTTGAAACAGATATGTAGCTTTTATTTTTGTTCACCAATTACCCAGAGGAATTTTCATAATATTTCAACACTTCCATGAGCTTTTTAACTTCCCTCTTCATCCCAGAACTAAAAATAATGAAGTCATCTGCAAAATCTAAGTGATTAAACTTGGGATAAGAGATTGACATTTTAAAACCAACATACCAATGAATTTGAAAAAGATATTGTAGGTTTCTAGATAGAAAATAAGCCATAATAACAAAGAGGATTGGGGACAGAGGATCCCCTTGCCTTAACCTTTAGAGGCACGAAAAACCCCACATTCTCCCCTATTGGCCATTATAGTTATCCAATTGTTAGAAATTAGTCTCCAAACTAGATCTAACCATTGTTCACAAAATCCCATCTTCCTCATAACATTAATCAAGAACCACCAACTAACTTTATCATAGGCCTTTAGCATATATAGTTTCATTATAATGTTCCCTCCCACATTCTTTGTATTAACTCTAGCCATACACTCTTGAGCTAGAAGGACATTTTCAATAACGGACCACCCTCTGATGAATCCAGACTGTAATGGAGATATTAAAGATGGAAGAAGTTGGAAAACTCTATCATTTAGAATCTTGAGAAGATCTTATGTATGAATTTTTGCATACTAATTGGCCTAAAATCAGAAAAGGATTGGGGATTTTCTTTTTTTAGGAACCAAGGAAATTCAAGTGGTTGTACATATTTTAGGAAGACATTGACCTGCAAAGTGTAACACCCCGTAGATTTAAATTTGAATTTAATAATATTAAGTCGGAATCCAAAGAAATAAAACTATTAGAATTTATTATTTTTAGTAATTTAATATGTTGATAGTTATTTATGGATAAAGAAAATTTTAATCGGAATTAAAATCGAAGTTAAATTCTAAGAATCAATTTTTATATTAAAATGGGGGAATTTCGGGTGTCAGGTCACTCGAACCGATTCGGGGGCTAGGCCGAACCGGTTCGCCTAGGTCGGCAGCTACAGTATTATAGTTTTAATAGGATTCAAATTTCAATTAAACTCTAATCTTTCCCTACTTTAAATTAACTCGGGGATAGGACTTATAAAACACATTTTCATCAACTCAAAGAGCAGTAGTCTCCTCAAATTTTCATCTAATTCTACACACAAACCCTAGCCCTAAATTTATTAAGTTTTAACTCAAAACTTGAAGGCTTAATTGGTGTTTTCTCAAGTTGATCCAAGAACAAAATTTTTTTATCTTTTTACAAAGAACACGACCTCATTATCAGATTTGTTCAAACAAAACGTAGGCAAGGTTACCTCTATTGCTCTCCCTTAGTATTATTTGTATTAATTATGGCCTACACAATAATAACATGTGTTTTCTTAAAATAAATTAGAGATATTAATTAGGAAAAGTGGAAGATAAATTGGGACTATTTTTATGAATTTTTTTATGTGAACGAAGACTCAAAACCTTATATGTTAGGTAGCGATTTGGGTTCCGTAGTCATGAAAATGTTCGCATGTAGATTTTTACCTAGAGATGCTATAGAATAAATTGTATGATGTTGAAACATGGAACTTTCGTGGATGTTGTGTAATAGTAAATTGTTGTTGTATAAAGCATATAGCATGCGCGTGATTATAAATCAAGTAATTTCATGAGAAAGTGTGGTTTAATTATTACTATGATTAAACGAAATATTAATTGATTAATTATTGGTGTGTGGATTAAATTTGTAATATTACTGTAATAGATGGAAATTTAGCTTTATTCCACTTATTTATTTTATTAAGTTTGATGCCGCGGTAATGACAACGTTATGGGATAGATAGGGTGCTCACCTTTATTTGGGTTGCTTTCTAGGTATGTGACTAGTTAGTAGACCTTTGGGTTTTGATCGCTTTCTTGGTATGGGACTAGATAGTGGTGACGGTTTACGGATAAAAATTTTGGGGTGGGGTTGATTTTTTACATAGTTCCTTAGTTTAGCAAACTTAGAGGTGAGGCTAAGTGGTGTTGGTTAGTTGGTTTTCATCCTAGATGATAGGTTAGAAAATACTTATGTGTTGGAGACCTTTACGTTTGGGACCAAGGGTGTTTTGAGGATTTTATGTTGATTTAAAGGGTGGGTGTGATTTGAGGAATTAATGAGAAAACTTGAGAAATTGAGAATTAATGCCTAAGATAATAAACAGGAATTAAAATATATTTTCAGCGCGAGTGTGTGCTAGTCTGACAGTTAAACGGGTTGACGGGATATAGTGACGTGTCGTGCATCGAACGACTGGCCATAGTGAGGGGAATGGGCATGGTGTAAAACTTATGGAGTCCCACAACCAAATTAATGTAAAATTGACAAACAAAATGATGTAAACCTGGTGGGAGTCCCATTGCTACTATGGTGTGAGACTTAAATGCGGGAGTACCACAACTGAGGTTTTATAAAATAAGAAAGATAATAAATTAAATTAAAAATATACAAATTGTTGGAGATTAAATTTTGAGACATGGATTTTGGGTGGACCTTGTTGTGAGTACATGGTGATTTATTTTTATCGTATATTAATATATCTCATTTAATTTAAATATTCTACTGTCATGATTATTGCGTATAATGCTATTGTTTGGGTTCAAGGACCCTATTTGAGAGGATTAGCTTGTATACATGCGGTGGTCTCTGATCCATTGCATTAACTAACATTTCAAGTTGTGCTAGAGTAGCTCCATAGGAGTTATTAGAGATCGATTTGGAGGTGCAACTGGAGTTCCATTTATTTATTCGCTTTATTAGTATAGGGTTACTTTTATTCAGGTGCTTTACATTATGAGACTTCATTATTGATTTTATTGGGCCATTCAGGTCCAAAGTTGTCTTTGGCTTCAATCAGTTACTTTATTGGATTATTTCATTTAGAGTTTTGAATAAATTATGCAGTTAGATTATTCTATTTGAGTTTATCATAGTGATGGATTTATTTATTACATGGATGATTATTTGTTAGATTAATCTAATTATTCTCTTATGGATGAAATTTTTTATATATCTCATATCCGTCACTTGCTAAGAATGGTATTTAATTTAGTGACTCCCGTCTTAGTTTTTGTGATGGACGATGCCAGAATTACGCGTTGTTACATATGGTATCAGATCATGGTTTTAGGTATCGTAGGTTGTGAGTCCATTTTAGTTTATGCATTGCCGTCTTTCATTTCATTTTGATGATTTGTACTTTTATCTATTCGGAGTCTGCTGTTGTTTTTGCTCCTGTCTTTTCCGATGGCAAACACTAGGAGGATTGGAGATAGGAGAGATGAATTAGTTTCTGATTTTCTAGGTCAGGAGAGGCAAAGTTAGTTTTTGTTGGATGCCGAGGAGTTAGAGACGATTGTGCGGGAGGCCACGGTGGCTGATATTGAGGTTGGTAGACAGAGATGGTTGACTTTAGAGGCGCAACAATAGGGTACGCATGCCTCAACTTAGGATAAGGTGAGGGAGAGTCTCCACAAGGAAATCCTCCCACCTTTGTAGGGGGATATGTCCTAATGGTTGCTCGCCAATGGAGGAAAGACATGGAGCGACATTTGAGGGTGGTGGAGTGCAACGATTTACAAAAACCAAGGTTTTAAAAAATGCGCAGGGGGCGTGACCGAGGCATGGAGGCCAAGCCTTAAGCCTAAGAAGACTAAGAATCCTAAGCGGACCTTAGGCATAAAAAAGCGTGAAAAGACATTTAGGCCCTTTAAAATATATTTTAATATTTTTAACCATAACAAGGCTATTAAAATACTAAAATTGTACATAATACCTTAAAAATATTTCTGAATATACTATTTGATTGTTTTGGACGAGATATTGGTCCGGTTTGTAAAAAAGTCTTTAAAAGGCGATATCGTTTCATTGAAGCATTTTTGTTTTAAAAAAAAAGTGTGCCTTAAGGTTTTTACTAAGAATAAGGCGTAAAAGTCTTAAGGCGAGGCTTTTCTCCCAAGCCTCAAGCCTAGGTGGAGCCTAGGCGTGCCTTTTGGATTACTGACAGAAGTAAATGTTGGCTACATTCAAGCTGTCCAAAAATGATTTATAGTGGTGTAAGAGTGTCACCACATCCGAGGACAGGGATCGGTTGAATAATGGAGACTTTATGATCAAGTTTAATAACAAGTATTTTCCGTACGCGATTATATATGCAAAGAAAAAGAATTTTTGGACTTGGAGTAGGGATAAAATTAGTGGTCGAATACGAACAAGAGTTTACGAATTTATAGATGTTTGTGCTGAAGGAGGTCAATAGTGAGGGAAAAAAAGTTGGAGTGTTTTATTAAAGGTTTGTCATGGTCTATCAGGCAGATGGTGTTGGGGAACATGACTTACACTATATACACTCAAATGGGGGACATCGCAATGTTGATGTGGCAGGAAAAGGTAAATTATCATAAGAAGTTAGGAAAGAGGCAAGAGTCCAATGGTCCAGGAGGAGAGAACAAGGGTCGCAATGACTAGGCATGGAAGAGGTAGAGGACAGGTTAGGAGCAGTAGGCAAATGGTGCCCCCACAGAGCCATCAGGAGCGGGGGCAATGATAATTAGGGGAGCAAGCACAAAACAGGCAGTATGTGTAACAACGAGCTTAATTAAATACCGGGTGATCAGTCCTATACCCAATTAAAACAGATTATACAGTTGGTTCATTCGTACAATCACTGTCAAAAAACATTTTTTTTCCTTAATATTTAATCACCTATTATCCAAGTAAGCAGGTTGTTAAAACTTTTCCAATTTAATTTCATAAAAAATCCATTTTAATAACATAAAACATTTAATATAAACCATTCACATAGCGAATAAAAACTGAATAGACATCACAATGGTATTTAAAGCAACTGGAATAAACTTTCCAATAAAATATCTTAATACAATAATTCCAATAATAACAAATGTACCAAACTGACATAAGAATATAATCTGGCTCAGATAGAAAGGAAATAACTAGAATCCTCTTCGGCGACATGCCCTAAATGAAAGATCAAGTACTACAGAGTATGAATCAATAATATGAAAGCGTCTAAACAAGGTCCACAACTCCATAGCATCTATTGCGTTGCCAATTGACCCAATCCTCTATGGCTGGCATCTCTGTGGCTGGACACCTAATATATATATATACTAGTGGAATGCCCGTGCCTGAAGGCATGGCGAAAATTTCTAAAGTACGTAATTGCAAAACGGTAAATTTCGTTCCTCGACAAAATCTCCTTTATTTATGGTCATAATCTCCTTTATTTATGGTCATAATCTCCTCTCTTTACATGACTATCCATCATCATATTTAAGAAATAAAAAAACTCCAACAATAAAACTAATAGTCTGTAACAACAATACTAATAGCCAGTTATAAACCTTATACAAACAAATAATTTTCTAGGGGTTAAAATGAAAAAAAAAAATGCACTCGTTATTTTGATTCTGTTATTGGCAAGAAATACACATCATCATACAATATTCGATTCTAAAGCGTTCACTTGCACCATTTTAATTTATTAACCACAAAACGTAAATTACATAAAGCAATGCATTACCGACACACGTAAGTTTTAATTGAGTAAATAGTAGACTTTAGGTCTTTTATTATAATTGTTTTTACATTAAGCGGTCATTTGAACAATTTTGTACACGTGCAGATTGCACTGCGATAAGTTTATTTTTGGCATAAAATGACATATTTGTATCGGGAAATTCTCACTTAATTATAGTGTAATAAATCCTTTTTAATAAATTGTTAATATCTTACTTTTTTTTTAAAAAATCGAAGTTACGTACATTAACATAAATTATTCACACTAACCGCATCAAATTAAATAAAGCAATACTTACAGTAATTTTGTTAAATTTTTTTTTTGACATATTTTTAAACTCGGTAGAAATTTAGGTCTCCTAGAATAATCCTGGACGGACACATAAATTGGTCGCACATATTAGACACTGGCTAAGCACTACTAAAAGACAAAAGGAAAAAAAATGTTAAAAATTGTGAAAACATGTTAAATATTTTTAAAAACGGTTTAAAAAATTATTTTTTATTTCTTAAAAATTGTTTCTTCTAACACTTTTTAAATAGTTTTTTTAAGTAAGGACATATTTTTTGATAAAAAAATAGCCTAATAATGTTGAGTTATTTTGTAATAAAAAAACAATTTTTTTTATATAAAAGCAGTTTGTTGGCGTGGTCTCTAATTAATTAAATAATATGGTTCCGCGTCATCGGCACCAACACATCGAAATGATGTGGGTCCGCGTCAGCTTTTAAGAAATAGTTTTCCATATATGTTTAATATAAAAAAACTCTTTTTTTTATAATCAACTATTTTTTTGATGTACTATCATAAAAATCACCAACTGAATCATTTGTTCTAACACTAAACAAAACAACAACTTATATCCGGATCTTCACAAAGAGTAAGAGTTCTATTTCAAACCAAAACAAAGCAATAAAAATTAATACATAACCAACTAAACACGTCTCTGGACAGGTTCAAATATTTATGTACGAACATAGATGAAGATCCCAAAATACATGGTCATTAAAAAGATTAAAAATAAATAAATAATCACCATAGATCGGAAAAAAAGTCAAAAACCAAAGTAGTATACCCATATGAATATATTCTCACACCTCGGAGGCATTAAAATCCAACACCTGGTATGCCAGTGAGAACTCGGGAAAAAGCCCCATCGTTTTTTCCCAATCGTTTTCGCACATGAAGAGGACTGAGCTTTCGATCCGAAAGCTTCCATCTATAATATATGTCCATGTCCACGCCTATCACTGAAATTTATGTATAAGGGCCCTTAGTTAGTAGGCCACTAATCTTCATTTTCACACGGAAAAAAAAACGACAAAGATCAATGCAGTGTTGATCGTTTCACTTACCTCTTAGTCTCTCAACCTACCCGCCACTGCCATATTTCAGAATATCACCATCCTTCAATCCAAACATGTTATTCCCACAAACCTAAATGATAAATATACACATTAACATTCATCGGACTTCTATAGACTAAATGATAAATCTAGAAAAAAACATAAATGATAAATCTGGAAAAAAAACTCATCACCGGACATACAAAAAACACAGTCAGCGAAGATCAGGTAAAAAACTCATCATCGGAGATGAACAAAGCAGTTACCGGAGATCTGTAATCTCGCCGGAAAGTTGAATCACCGGAGATGAATAAAGAAGTTACCAGAGATCTGTAAAAAACACATTTATGTTCCAAACATAAATGATAAACCAAAAATTTGGAAAAAAATAGAGAATACTAAAACATAAATGATAAACCGAAAAATATGAAACCGGACACAAACAAACTCATCAATGGAAATCTGGAAAAAGTCATCACCGGAAATGGTGGGTCTGTTCGAGGATACTAATTTGTGCGCCATTCACGCTAAGAGGCTTATTTGGTGGGTCTGTTCGAGGATACCTGAAATGGGAAAAAATTTCAACGTTATCTGATAAGCATTCAATGAACAAACAAACATTAAAACTGTCCAACAACCATCTCCTCTTCATTATTCCTCACCCAGGCCATAAAATGAACATGGAAAATGCATCGCCCAGGCCAGAAAACGAAACCTCCTCCTTTCTCATCATACTGAAACCATGTTGTCTAACCCAGCCCAACCCACGCACATCTCCGGTCAAAACCTCAAGGTATCTGTCCAAAATAAAAATCAAATTTATAACACAACAAACGTGAATATGAAATACACTTCAAATCTCAAACCAAAATCAAAATGCATACCACAAAACAGATGAATACATGTAGAGAGAGAGATAGGGGTTTACGAAGAAGAAAAAAATAATAGATAGTTAAATCAATTGGTGTGTGCGCGTATGTGTAAGAGGGGAGATAGAGAGAGATATTATCGTGATCGTGGAAGAGAGAGGGGGGGTGGGGGAAGAAGATAGGGTATATGAGAAGATAAAGAGTTCACTTTCAAATTAAAGTGAAAAGCCTTGTATTGAGCCCCACGTTATCATTCTTTTTGGGGGAGTCCTAAGATTTCAAATTAAAGTGAATGGGAAGGGGATAATGAGGGTCTTAATGAGCGGGAGAGGGTTTCTGACTCAAAGGGGTTATGTCCAAGTTGTGCCATGTCACAATGTTATAATCTTACATGGCACAATCCCAAACCATTAGATTACCCAAAAAAAATCGATCCCAACCGTAGATTTTTTGGAACAGTAAAAGACCCCCTCTCATATAATATATATATATATATATATATATATATATATATATATATATATATATATATATATATATATAGAGAGAGAGAGAGAGAGAGAGAGAGAGAGAGAAGAGAATGTGCAAGTAAATGGGCCAGAGCCCGAAGTGAAAACAGATTTAAAAATAGCAAGTGAATAAATGTTAGATTCAACAGTTATTATATACATGTTAGCTTATAGGACTCTCTCTATAAATTCTCACCTCTCATCTAGTGTGCACGCCTATCATACCTCTAAACCATACTAGTTACAGTCTCATGCTAACTAGTTCATCCCAGTGTATCCACTAACCATATCCCAATCTGTTCCCACATATTACTCTCGCAATACATGTAATAATATCATGTGTATCCATTTAGATTCATCATGGATAAGCCCCTTATTAATTTAATTCAATTAAGTGTTCTCATACTTAATTAATTCCAGATATCATTATCTTTCAATTCTACTTTAGTCGCATAGTAGATATCATCATATGTATATATATACATTCACTCTATTACATATATGCAATACTGCACCCCAAGAAACATTTGTGGTGCTACATTACTCTGCTATCATGTACCTATACATCTCGTCACTCTATAGGGGACTATAGGTTCGGTAAAGATCCCTCGAAACAAAAATATTAAATCACAAATAATGGAGGCGAACATAATCCTGAGCTTTTGGGCTACGCATATACCTACGCACCCAAATGACCGTTCTATACCATTGTTTTCACTAATGGTAATAGACCTGAGTCCTATGTTCTCGAGAGATAAGTCAAAGATCCCCCCATATAGGCTCATCAGGATGCGACATCCCTCACGCGTGAACCACCCCCAATAGCAAGTAAGCTGGGTATGTCATACACATAATCATCAATAAATCAAATAGGCATTATTATCTACCTATTTAGTGTTAGGTACTCACACGACCTATATCATATTAAGAATTCATCCTATCCCAAGTACCCGTTGTATTTCTCGAATACCGCCTGTACTTTTTAATCGCGATTATCATCATATATTTTATTATGTAGCTATCACTCACATAATATTTTATCCAACCCAAGTACTCGTAAATATATCATAAATATTATTCATGCTTGATATAACGATTATTCTTTTCTAAATCGTAATATAATTATGTAAATATTTCTCACAAAATTTAATCCTCAAATCCAAATAATTTTTCAACCATAATCCAAGTCTCTCACTCCTTATTAATGTACAAAAATTAATAAGATCTCACCATGGGCCAAATTACCATTTTCCAACCTTTTTTCGATAAAGGTACATTCTGTCCAGAAATATAAAATTACAATTTGAGGCTTTTCTGCTCCGATTTTGAAAAAATATAAATCTGCAAAGTTGTGCAGAACGTGATTTTATACAAAAACTCGCGTGCACACTACCAATTTACACTTAAAACAATCCAAAAATAATCATACAATGTTCGTCATTTTTCAACAATTGTTTCCACCGTTTTATCCATTTTCTTTCACCCAAACTCACATGAAATATATTCTAATGAATCCCAAATATCTCAACATCATTTCTACATGATTATGGGTAATTATAATACAAGGAAAAACATCTAAACCACCAAGTTTATATGAGAATTAACATCAAACCTAATTAACCCTCAAAATTTCATTTATCTAAATTCTCCATTTTTATAAACCTTAAAAACCCAAATTTTAGAATTATGATTCCTTCTCTAAATCATCAAATTTAATATTCAATCATGAGTAAGATCCTTGTACATGCAATACCTATCATCATTTTCCATTTCTCCACAAACATATATTTTTTTTCTACATGTTCGTCCTAACAAGTTCATCATGTTCATAACCTCTACATGAGAATAATAAACTACATGAATTTGCATATCCATTAAATAAGATTTATCAATCATTTTAATCCTAAATTCATAAGTTCATAATCCCAAAGAAAATCTTATTCTAACATGGATATTATAAACACTGAAATAGAGCAAGAATCATTTGCTTCTTAGTGTAGGTCTGAACCTTTGGAGAAGATAATGTTATAACCTCCTCTTTCCTTTTTTCGCTGACTTTTTAGTGACTTTTCGGCGATGGTGCATGGTGTAGAGATGGTGGTTTATGGTGGTTGTCTCATTTTATTTCCCAATATGACTCATCTTCTTCAAGGCAACTCTTCCTCTCCACAAGATGACTTTTCTTTTGTCTGAAAGTCTCTTCACTTTCTCTCAAAGAACTCACAAATGAAAATAAATGAAATGAACCTTATGTAGAGTGTAAACCCACTTATATAACAAGTCTCCAAGTCTATCTAAAAGAAAAAAATGTGGATACTAGTCATATCCCAAGCCAAATGACTAAAATGCTCCTTCGGGGTGTCCTTTCATCTTCCAATTGACTAGAGACCCAAATCGAACACCCGAGTATACCTTTCTGCCTATTTTGAGCCTTTCAGACGCAACGGCGCACTGGAAATGATCATCCGAATGATATTTAATTAATTTACATTTTATTACCCAACTTTAGTTCTGACACAACTCATAAGCGTGTCCCAACTTAAATTCTATAATTGTCGTATTTGTATCTCACGACAATGTTCATAATTATCATATTCACATATTACTTATATATCACTAAGTAATACTCAATAATATATTGCTCTTATTAGCAGTAATATTCAATCCGAATTAATCCCAATTAATTAATTAATTCCAAATAATCCACAGTAATTTGACCCATTAACTTTTAATTGTTCTCAATTTAAAAGTTATAAAATTATGGGTTATTTCATACTTCCTCCCTTATAACGAAATTTTGTCCTGAAATTCAAAAAATCAAGCGTACCTGGTACAAATAACTCTGGGTATCTGTCGCGCATCTCATCCTAGAGCTCCCAAGTAGACTCCTTAATGTTTTGGTGCTCCCACTGGACACGCACTAATGGAACTACTTTTGATCTCAACCGCCTCTCTCTATGGTCCAAGATCGCTATCGATCTCTCCTCATGCGAGCTTTTAGGCTGCAAATCAATATCCTCTAACGCTACATGAGTGTAAGCTAACTCATCTCAGAGATATTGCCTTAGTGAAGAAATAAGGAACACATCATGAATCCTATGCAAGTGCTCCGGAAACCCCAATCTATAAGTAATCGGTCCAACCCTCTCAATCATAGGAAAGGGTCCAACGTATCATTGTGCCAGTTTCCATTTCTTCCCAAATCTCATTATTCCCTTCATAGGAGATACGCACAACAATACTTGGTCCCCCACACTGAACTCTCGAAAGAATCGCTTCACATCGGTATAGATTTTTTTTCTCTGTTCTGAGCTACCCGACTACGACTATGAATCATCTCAATCCTGGAAAACGTATCCTGTATCACCTATGGCCCAAGTAGCTTGTTGTCCCCCGCCTCTCACCAACACGCAGGAGAATGACAAGGCCTACCATACAGTGCCTCGAATGTAGCCATACCGACGGTGAACTCATAGGAGTTATTATACACGAACTCCACAAGTGGAAGATACTGCTCCCAACCTCCCCTAAAATCTAGGATACACATGTGTAACATATCCTCTAATATCTGGTTAGTACGCTCCATTTTCCCATCTGTCTGCTGGTGATAGACCGTACTTAATCGAACCTCACTACCATGGCCTCATGAAAACTCTCACAAAATCGAGATACAAATATCTTTTCCCGATCGGACACAATATTAAGCAGTACCTCATGTAACCTCACTATCTCGGCTAAAAATCTAGGCGTACTATCCCGTAGAGTAATCAGTTTGAACTGGCAAAAAGTGAGCTACCTTGCTCAACCTATCAACAATCGCCCAAATGGAATCGTGACCCCTCTGAGAAGTAGGTAACCCTGTGATGAAGTGCATGGAAATACTCTCCCATTTCCACATCAGGATCTTTAATGGTTGTAGAACCTAGCTGGCTTCTGATGATCCACTTTCACTAACTGATAAGTGGCACACTTAGAGACAAACTCAGCAATGTCCCTTTTCGTCCTGCTCCACCTATACTGTCGTCGCATATCTTAGTACATCTTATCCCCATCGGGATGTACCGTAAATTTGGATCCGTGCGACTCCGTCATCACTACATGTCGTAAATCCACACCCTCTACAATAATCAACCTACTATTGAAGGGCAAGCCCCCATTAGAACTCAATGAGTAAGACTCTACTCCCCCAACTAAAAGTTATCGAATTTTCTCTTGACAAAATGGATCTGCTGCATGTGCCTGAACCACCCTCATCACAATCTGAGGTGTAAGAGTTATAACTGACATAAAAGATCGGGAAACTTCATCTTAATGTCCCAGTTCCTTGCATTTCTCCTTTCATATTTCGGCCAACTCACCTACTGGCCTTCGGATCGACGCATCTGCTGCCACGTTAGCCTTTCCTGTGTGGTAATGTATCTCAAACTGATGATCCTTCATGAACTCAAGCCACCTGTGCTAACGCATGTTCAGCTCCCGCTGAGTGAACAAATACTGCAGTGACTTATGATTCGTGAACAGATGAAACTTCTCCCCCAACAAATAATGTATCCTTATTCGAAGAGCGAACATGACTGTTGCTAGCTCCAAGCCATGGGTGGGGTAATTCTTCTCATGACGCTTAAGCTTTTTAGAGGCATAAGATATAGCCTCCTCTTCCTAATGTAATACTCCACCAAGACCCTGTAATGATGGGTCAGTATAAACGAAGTACTCCACTCCTGGCCTGGGCAGTGCTAGTACCAGTGAGAAAGTCAACTTATCTTTCAGCTCATCGAATGCCAACTGACACGCACCATCCCATCTAAATGGTATGCCCTTATTGGTTAGATTTGTCAACGGACCCGCTATCTTTTAGAAACTCCGAATAAAACCTCAATAATACCTGGCCAATCCCAAGAAACTTCGCACCTTAGTCGGTGTCGTGGGCTATCCCCACTCCCTCATCGCTAATACCTTGCTAGGATGAACAAATATCCCCATATCAGACACAATATGCCCCAGAAACTAAACTTTCTGAAGCCAAAATCCACACTTCTCATATTTTGCATATAGTTGATGCTCACGTAGTGTCTGTAGGACCCATCGTAAATGCTCAGCATGATCCTCCTCAGTTCGAGAATAAACCAGAATGTCATCTATAAAGACATTAACAAATTGATTTAAGAACTCTATGAATACCCTGTTCATCAAGTCCATAAATAGTGGTGACGCATTAGTTAGCCCAAAAGGCATAACTCAAAACTCATATGATCCATATCTGGTTAAGAAAGCAGCCTTAGAAACATCCTGCTCCCTGATACGCAGTTGATGCTACCTAAATCTCAAGTTTTTCTTTGAGAAGTAGGTTTCTCCTCTTAGCTGATCAAATAAGTCATAGATTCTAGGCAACATATACTTATTTCGTATTGTGAATTTGTTAAGCTCCTAATAATCCACATACAGTTGTAAAGAACCATCTCGCTTCTTTACAAATAGCACAAGGGATCCCTAAGGCAACGTACTCCTACGGATAAACCCCTGACCCAATAATTGCTCTATTTGATCCTTGAGCTCCCTCATCTCTTCTGGAGCCATACGGTATGGTGCACGAGCAATAGGCCGAGTGCCCGATGCTAAATCTATCACAAACTCACCTCGTGTTTTTATTAATTAATTTATTTCATTAATTGTAGTATTCATAGAAATAAAATTTTGGATTTATTGGTCTTTAATGATTAAACATGTTGATTTTTATATTCGAGTACTAAATTTTTAACCGAAATTAAATTTGAGTTATAATAAAATATTAGAAAGATTTTTGAAAATATTTTAACAAGCAGGTACGTTTGTTGTGAGTAAAGAATCTTTTTTCTAGTGTAAAGGCGGTGTTTTAAATATTTGGTTTTTAATGTTGGGGTCATTCAAACGACAGCGCATGTCATTCGAATGACGTAGCATCTCCTTCGAACGACAGAGGAGGTGGATGGATTAGAGAGTCCTAATCAGATTTTAACTTTTAAACCCTTCAAATGCCAAACTGATACGGGGCTTGGACTTTGAAAAACACTTTTCTCTCAAACTTTCTCCAGTACGGCTCTCAAAACATATTTCCTCTCATCTTCAACCCCTAGCCCCAACTTTTAACAAGTTTTGAAGATTCAGTTGGTGTTTTCTCAAGAGTAGTTCAACCTTTTACTTAGATTTCTATCCAACTAATTTCAGGCATGAATACTCTATTCTTTTCCTTTAGTATTATACGTTTTAAGTGTCGCCTCAACCCTTAATCATGTGTTTTTTTATTAAAATTGATTAGTAACTTAATTAGAGAAAGTGGACATTAAATCTTGGGGCTATTTTTGTAAACTCTTTTAATCTGAATAATATTCATAAACCTTGGGTACGTAGGATTGATGAGTGGGTTTTGGGTTTTATTAGTGTAGGATGCATGTAGAAAAATCCTAGTTTTGAACTAAATGAATTTGGGGGCGTATAACTCATGTAAATTGCGTAGAGATAATGAAATTGAAAATATGATGTATAAATGATGAAATCTCTTTTAATTTAAAATAATTAAATAGGATTAATTGGGTGTTTATGACGACGTGAAAATTAACTTAAGATTTAATTGAATTTGTATATCACGCATAGTTTTATACCTGATTAATTATGCTTGATTGTATGAATTGTTGGTATTATTAGAAGGCCATTGTGACGATGGGTTGTTGAGTACTTTTTCTCTCTTAATATTTTTGGATGCCTTCTAGGTCTGGGACTAGTGGGTAGGCCTTTTGATGATTTACTCCATCTAGGTATGGGACTAGTGAGGGTAGATTATTACGACTTTATTATGTCAGGGGTGGGCTTATTTTTTATACTTTATCATCTCTATGATAGCCTAAGCATGAGACTAGGTCGAGATTTATGTTAGAAATTCATTCTATACATAGGGTAGGACGTATTGATAACTTGGGGTCCCTTTGGTATGGGACTAAGGGTTATTTTGAGGATCTCATATCGATTAAAAGGGCGGGATAATTTATAAATTCAGAAATTGAGAACTAATGCCTAAGATAAAAACGGGTATTAAAATTTGAGGCGACATAATGTGTCAAGGACCGATAGTTTAAACGAATCAGCTTAGGTGATTACTGTCGTGTCATGTGTTGGAACCTTGTCATATTGCGGGGACCAACAATTTAAACGGATTCGACTGGCTATTGATAAGGGGAAGTGTGACACTTTGGTGGATTACCACTCGGGGCGAACGTAATTAATTTAGCATTGTGGGACTTGGGAATTTAAAATAATATTGGTATGCCTTTTGAATTGGGGATCTCTGCGGGTAGTTAGTGATTTACATTTTTCGCGTTTAATCATCTCTTTTAATTTAAAATACTCTATCGTGATATTTATTTCGTATAATGTTATTGTCTGGTTTCACGGACCCTATTTGAGGGGAGCAGTGTGTATTCATGCTCGGGGTTCTGACCTCGTGCGTTGACTAATATTTTTAGGTATTAGGTTTAGAGAAGCTGCATAGGGTAACAGAGTTTATCGTTTGGAGGTGCTGCTGGAGTTTATTTATTTTATTGATTTTCTTAGTTAGACTCCATTTTCAGTCGTATTTCATTAAGAGGCTTCATTTAGGTTTTTATTACTCCATTCAGTTCCAAAGTTGTTAAAGGTTTTCAGTTGGATTATTTACAATTCTTTATCATTCAGATTTTATTTAATCATTATTGGATATTGGATTCATTCGGAGTGTTAGCATGTGATGGATCTTTTATCGCTCAGTTGTTTATGATCATGTGGGATTGACTCAATTATTTATCTTATGGACTAATTTTTTCTATCTCATATCTAAGAATGATATTTATTTAGTTCACTCCCGGTGTAGTTCGACGATGGTTGATGTCCAGCCACCCCGTCTGTCAAATTGCGCGGGGTATGACAGATGGTATCAGAGCATGGTCTTAGGTCTCTTAGGTTATGAGTCCTTCCTATCTTCTGTGTTGCTTATCTTTGATTCCTTTTGATGATTTGTACTCTTATTCATTACGAGTCTGATGTTTTTTTGTTCCCATCTTTTCAGATGGCTAACACATGGAGAGCTGGGAATAGGAGAGAGGAGTCTATTTCTGGTCCCCTGACTCAGGAGAGGTAGCATCAAATTATTTTGGAGGCCGAGGGTTAGCGGCTATAATACATGAGGCCACAGTGGCCGGTATGAATCTGGGTAGACAAAGATGGGTGACTCTAGAGGCACGACAGTAGGTTACACCCGTTTCAACTTGGGATAGGGTGAGAATTAGCTTTCTTAAGGGAAATCCTCCCACCTTCACAGGGGCATCTGACCCAACGGTTGCTCACCAATGGAGGAGATACATGGAGAGACATTTGAGGATGGTGGACTGCACGGATGTGATGAAGCAGATGTTAGCAATATTTACGCTGATTAGGGATGCTTTACAGTGGTGGGAGAGTGCCACCACGTCCGAGGATAGAGATCGGTTGGGATATGTAGATTTTCTGATAAAGTTTAACAATAAGTACTTTTTGTATGCAATTTGGAATGCGAAGAAAAGAGAATTTATGTACTTGGATCAAGGTTTAAAGTCGACTTTCCAGTATGAATAGGAGTTCACCAACTTATCTATGTTTGTACTAGAGGAGGTTAGCACTGAGATGAAGAAAATGGAATGTTTCATTAAAGGATTACCTTGGTCGATTAGGCAAATGGTGTTGGGGAATCCGATGTACACTACCTATGCTCAGGTTGTGGATGTCGCAATGTTTCTATGGCAAGAGAAGTCCAATTACCAAAAGAAGTTGGGAAAAAGACAAGAATCAAATGGATAAAGTGATGAGAATAAAGGTCGTAATAACCAATCATGGAAGAAACAAAGGACAAACCAATAACAACAAGGACAAGGAGAGGAGCAAGAAAATACTAGACGTTATGAACCTTTTAAGGGTGAATGCTTTTTATGTGGGAAAGTGGGAGATAAGGCGGCTAAGTGTTTCAAGAAAGAGGAACAATAAGGCCAAGCGACGCAAGCCCAATAGGGTCAATTCATACAAAGGAAACAAGGTCTTGGGGTACAGGGACAACAAGGACTGAGGCCTTTAGTTCTCACCACAGTAGGTTTCCAAGGGGCACCAGCAGCACCGACAACGTCAGGTGGTCAGGAAGTAGCTGCATCACCAACCAATAATGGTTATGGGAGGTGCTATGTGAAGCTGGTAGGATAGATTGCATGGCTAGTAGAGTATTGTGGTATGTAATATCTTGTAGATACTTATATATGTAAGCATTATATATATTTTTTATTTTTGTTAAGGATTACATTCGGGTAGATTAGGTGTATGGGGCCCTAATAGTGGTAATCTACGGGTAGGCATATGTGAGCCTTACCTTATTTTGTGCAATTAGGATTTGCTGAATTCCGATGACGAAATTCCTTTGCTAGTGGGGAAGTATGTAATAGCCCGTGTCTTATTAATTAATATAATTAATTAATTGTAATATTCATAGAAATAAAATTTTGGATTTATTGATATTTAATAATTAAACATGTTGATTTTTATATTCGAGTAGTAAATTTTTAACCGAAATTAAATCGGAGTTATAATAAAATGTTAGAAAGATTTTTGAAAATATTTTAACAATAAGGTACATTTTGTTGTGAGTAAAGAATATTTTTTCTAGTGAGAAGGAGGTGTTTTAAATATTTGGTTTTTGATGTTGGGGTCGTTCAAACGACAACGCATGTCATTCGAACGACGTAGCATCTCGTTCGAACGACAGAGGCGGTGGATGGATTAGAGAGTCCAAATTAGATTTTAACTCTTAAACCCTTTGAATGCCAAACTGATACGAGGCTTGGACTTTGAAAAACACTTTTCCCTCAAACTTTCTGCAGTAAGGATCTCAAAGCATATTTCCTCTCATCTTCAACCCCTAGCCCCAAATTTTAACAAGTTTTGAAGATTCAGTTGGTGTCTTCTCAAGAGGACTTCAACCTTTTACTCAGATTTCTATCCAACTAATTTCATGCATGAATACTCTATTATTTTCCTTTAGTATTATATGTTTTAAGTGTCACCTAAACCCTTAATCATGTATTTTTTATTAAAATCCTTTAGTAACTTAATTAGAGAAAGTGGACATTAAATCTTGAGGCTATTTTTGTAAACTCTTTTAATCTAAATAATATTCATAACCCTTAGGTACTTAGGATTGATGAGTGGATTTTGGGTTTTATTGGTGTAGTATGCACGTAGAAAAATCCTAATTTTGAACTAAATGAATTTGGGGGAGTATAACTCATGTAAATTGCATAGAGATAATGAAATTGAAAATATGATGTATAAATGATGAAATCTCGGTGAATTTAATTTAAAATAATTAAATAGGATTAATTAGGTGTCTATGACGATGTGAAAATTAACTTAAGATTTAATTTAATTGGTTTATCATGCGTAGTTTTATACGTGATTAATTATGCTTGATTGTATGACTTGTTGGTATTATTAAATGACCACTGTGACGACGGGTTGTTGGGTATTTTTACTCTCCCTATATTTTAGGATGCCTTCTAGGTATGGGACTAGTGGGTAGGCCTTTTGATGATTTGTTCCTTCTAGGTATGGGACTAGTGAGGGTAGATTATTATGACTTTATTATGTTGGGGTGGGCTTATTTTTAATACTTTATCGTCATTACGCTAGCCTAGGCATGAGACTAGGTTAAGATTTATGCTAGAAGTTCATCCTATACATAGGGTAGGGCGTATTGATAACTTGGGGACCCTTAGGTATGGGACTAAGGGTTATTTTGAGGATCTCACATCGATTGAAAGGTTGGGATAATTTATAAATTGAGAAATTTAGAATTAATGCCTAAGATAAAAGGGGTATTAAAATTTGTGGTGACATAATGTGTCAGGGTCCGACAGTTTAAACGGACCATCTTGGGTGATTTATGTCATGTCGTGTGTTGGAAACTTATCATATTGCGGGGGATCGATAGTTTAAACAGATTCGACTGGCTATTGACAAAGGGAAAGTGTGACACTTTGGTGGATTACCAGCGGGGACGGGAGGATCACCATAATAAAAAGTGAGAAAAATAATAAAATTGGGTTAACGTAATTAATTTAGCATCGTGGGACTTGGGAATTTAAAATCATATTGGTGTGCCTTTTGAAATGGGGATCTCTGCAGGCAGTTAGTGATTTACATTTATCCCGTTTAATCATCTCGTTTAATTTAAAATACTCTATTGTGATATTTATTGCGTATAATGCAATTATCTGGGTTCACAGACCCTATTTGAGGGGAGTAGTGCGTATTCATGCTCGGGGCTCTGACCTCGTGCGTTGACTAATATTTTCAGTTATTAGTTTTGGAGAATTTGTATAGGGTATCGGAGTTTATCGTTTGGAGGTGCAACTGGAGTTTATTTATTTTATTGCTTTACTTAGCTAGACTTCCTTTTCAGTCGTATTTCATTATGAGACTTCATTTGGGTTTTTATTGGGCCATTCGATTCCAAAGTTGTTAGAGGTTTGCAGTTTGATTATTCACAGTTCTTTAGTATTCAGATTTTATTTAATCATTGTTGGAGATTGGATTTATTCGGAGTTTCATCATGTGATGGATCAATTATCGCTCAGTTGCTTATGATCATATGGGATTGACTCAATTTTTTTTCTTATGAACTTATTTATTTATGTCTCATATTTGTCTCATGCTAAGAATAGTATTTATTTAGTTCACGCCCGGTGTAGTTCGGCGGTGGTGGTTGGACACCCCGTCTGTCAAATTGCGCGGGGTGTGACAGGTGGAAACCCCGGTATCTCCTGGAATACATCCGCAAACTCATAAACTATCAGTAACAAATCAAGGGATAACAAAACCCTTGTAGAGGTCTCCTCCTCTATATAGTGTAAATGTGTAGACGATCCTCCCTATTTAAATTCCACTAGGAACATCTCATGTCCTGGGATAGCAAAAAAATACACCGAATATAACAATCAATCATGGTCCTATATGCAACGAGCCAATCCATGCCGATAATCATATCATACTCGGACATGTCCAGAACAAGTAAATCATCCGGTAAAATCAGACTCCCAATATCTATGCTCACTCTATGACATATAAAGAATATAGGTGTATCACTACCCAATGGCGAGTCTACATACCATCAGTATTCAATATCATATAATTGCTGAAAAACGTATATGCGTAAATAAGAATGCAACAGTCCTAATGATAGGGCTCTATATCAAATGATGCTAAGCAGAAAGCATAATAAACCATTCAGATCCTAAAAGACTCTAGAACCTGATTCTCTGATACCACATGTAACAACCAGCTTAATTAAATATCGGGTTATCAGTCCTATACCCAGTTAAAATAGATTATACAGTTGGTTCATTCTTAGCATCATTGTCTAAAAACATTTTTTTCCTTAATATTTAATCGCCTAATATCCAAGTAAGCATGTTGTTAAAACTTTTCCAATTTAATTTCCTAAAAATTCCATTTTAATAACATAAAATATTTAATACAAACCATTCACACAACGAATACAAACTAAATACACATCACAATGGAATTTAAATGCAATTGGAATAAACTTTCCAGTAAAATATCTTAATACAATAATCCCAACAACACAAAATGTACCAAACTGACATAAGAATATAATCTGACTCAGATAGAAAGGAAATAGCTAGAATCCTCGTGGGAAAAATGCCCTAAATGAAAGATCAACTACTACAGAGTATGAATAAAGAATATGAAAGCGTCTAAACAAGATCCACAACTCCATAGGAACCATAGCATCGTCAATAGACCCAATCCTCTATGGTTGACGTCCCTGAGGCTGGACACCTAATATATATATATATATATATATATATAGAGAGAGAGAGAGAGAGAGAGGAGAATGTGCAAGTAAACGGGTCAGAGCCTGAAGTAAAAATAGTTTTAAAAACAGCAAGTGAATAAATGCTAGATTTAAAAATTATTATATACATGTTAGATTATCGGACTCTCTCTTGAGATTCTCACCTCTCATATAGAGTGCACGCTTATCGTACCTCTAAACAATACTAGTTTTAGTCTCATTCTAACTTGTTCATCCGAGTGTATCCACTAACCATATCCCAATTCGTTCACACATATTACTCTCGCAATACATGTAATAATATCATATGTATCCATTTAGATTCAACATGGATAAGCCCCTTATTAATTCAATTCAATTAAGTGTTCTCATACTTAATTAATTCCAGATATCATTATCTTTCAATTCTACTTTAGTCACACAATATATATCTGTGACAACCTGCTCACTAAAATATGGAGTGGCCAGCCCGAATACTCCAATATAATAGGAATCTCGGATGGAATCATTCCCAGCATCACAACAATATATAAAGTATACAGGATAACCAATCCATATTTTAGAAAAACGGGTTGCCAAAAATTTTAGTTTTAAAGTTAAGGAAGGAATTTAAACAACCCAATTTAAAAAGAAAGTGGAAACCCAAGGACGTAATTTACACCAACAACAATTATTTAAAGAAGGACCGAATATGCTGCCGGTCAATAAGTACATACCACGTATTTCAGCATTTTAATGTAAATTACATAATACATTAAATTAGACAATTACAAAAGTTTGGGCCACACGCCCGCATAAAAGACTTGATCTTAACTAGAGAACAAGGATGACGGCGTCTATTGTAATATGTACCGTAATACCCACAAAGCATCACGGCTCGTCAAAACCACCGGAATACGATAGTCAGAAAGGCGTCCTTGCGGCGGAGCCACCTAAACGGATGCAAGATGCATTCACAACAAGAAAGATGAACGGGTCAGGGCCCGGTTTTATGTGATCACCAGATGAAGAAAAAGTATGACAGTTATGAATAGATAATCATGCTAGAAAAAGAATAGAAATCTACCTACACAGTTCTATGCGCAAACTAGGATAATTCACTTAAACATAAATTCAATTTAGCTAAATAGGAAAATAAGAATGATTAATATTCACTTAAAACTTTCATCATGTACATTGATTCTTTTCAGATATCTATTCCTTAACAAGAAATGTAAAATCACAATTATTATGCTCTTTTAGCATTTCATCTCAATTATGCACTTTATGGCATTTTATTAGGCTCTTTATAGCATTCCATTCCTTCACAGGATATAGTCATTATCAAATGCTCTTTGTGGAATTTTCTTGTGCTATTTATGGCACCTTACCATGCTATTTGTGGCATTCATAATCCATCAAGTCCAACTTGATGTTGAATAGTTATAATCATATTTATTTATAACGATTCTAAGACCGCCCGTCCGGGTTTCCCCACTGTGCGCGCCCCTAAATGACCATCATCTCCCAGGGCCTATCAATTATGACACCTGGGCACCTACAACGCAAGACGTCGGGAGGCGGCCATGTGCCTGCGGGGTAGTCATAACCACACCCGGAATTACCTACCCATCGCAGAAAATATATAACAACAAACGCTCACATGGCCTAGGACTATATCCGCCCTGCATTCACTAACCAGGGGGCTTCACCTTACGCGCGAACTTCCCTTATGATGTCATTTAGAGAGGGTGTGTTTAACCATTTTTATTACCATTTTCAAAATCAAGTAAATTATCATTTACTTAAAATCAATGTCATTTCCATTTCATTTTCATTTTCATTTCCATTTTTCATAGGTATGTTCCATTTATAGGAAACCATAATCATTTACATCATCATTACCATATTCATTTCGTTAACAAATCCCATTTGTCGTAGGCGTGATTCATTATCTGAAACCATTAACCTTTAATATTATCCCAATTATATCCGGAGCCATACGTGCTCTACATTGTCGTTACCACCTCGAATAAGTGAATAACTTCAATTATCTACAAACATTTTAGGGTGTTATTATAAACCACCCCAGACTAACATACCTCAATGAGAGAATAAGCTTCAATTTTCTCTCCCAAGATTCGTTTGTGGTATTATTATAAACCATCAAGACTAACGTAGCTCAATTGAGCTTCTAAAATCTCTCAAACATAATACTACAATCACCTAGTCTCATAATAACCAACTAAAGAAAAGAATGCCCTAACATCAATTGGCATATCCCCGAAAAAGCCCCCACATAACCCATTTTGAATGTAGGGTAATAACTAACTCATCTTGGACTCTAGGACTCTAAGTTTAAATCATACAAGAAGGTGCCTAAGTCCTATGCCTCAAGAAAATGGATTGGAATTGAGTTATAAAATTAACTCAAAAACAACAGAAAAACGAATCGATTCGCCCAAGGGCCGAATCGATTTGCCCAAAAAGAGAATCGTTTTGGACAAGGGAACCTGGGATTCTGTAACCTACTGAATCGATTCGGCCTGGACGAATTGATTCGATCCAAACAGACCTGTAAGCTGACCCTTTGGCAAATCGATTCGCCCTAGGGCCGAATCGATTCGCCCCTACGAATTTGCCAAGAATGGCTTTCGGGTTATAAACCCTAATTTTTTCCCAAACTCAAATCTCTTTCATTTTTATACACATCCAACATCACTAATCTACCCAAAATCATCCTACATGATTATTCACAACTATAACCCACAATTTCATCATCAAAAACCAAAATCTAGGTTTAAATACCATAATTTCCATTTTTGATCCCCAAATGCAAATACATAAATATCACACAATTTATTCATCTTAAATCACATATTAGCAAGTAGAAAACTTGCCTTAGAGTTGAAATCTCAGATTTCTTTTGGGTAGAATCAATCCCAATCTTCAATCTCCAAATCTCTCTTCTTTCTACTCTTTTCTCTTCCTCTCTCATTCTCGCCTTTTCTCTCTATGTTTAAGACATATAATAGGGAAATTAGGGGATTTAGAAGACTAAAATCGGGGCTTAATACAAGTCTCTCAAATTAAATGGTTGATACCATATTAAAATGACTCCCAAATACGCATTTAAGTCAAAACCAGGTAAAAGTGCCCGAAACCTAAAAATACAATATGGCACTTATTTTCACTGTCTCGCACATTCCGGGACTGACTACGCCCTCTAAAATGGCATCCGACAATTTTATAATCCATTTCAAGTTTCGGTCTCATTTAAACCATAATGTTATTTAAAACATATGACACCATAAAACATACAATCGAATGATATTTACTTTCTCATGCAGTAAATATGCAATAACCCAGTAAATGTTAACCTTCAACTCATTTAATTAATATTTACTCTAGTTCCAACATTTTATATAATTACCTTATGCTGTAAATTAATATAAAATTAGCCTCCTAAAAGCGAGGGTTGTTACAATATCATCATATGTATATATATACATTCACTCTATTATATAAATACAATACTGCACCCCGAGACACAGCTGCGGTGCGACATTACTCTGCTATCATGTCCCAATACATCTCGTCACTATATAGGGGACGATAGGTTCGGTAAAGATCCCTCGAACCAAAACTATTAAGTCACAAATAATGGAGGCTAACATAGTCCTAAGACTTTGGGCTACGCACATACCTATGCACCAAAATGACTGTTCTATACCACTGTTCTCACTAATGGTAATCGACCTAAGTCCTATGTTCTCGAGCGACAAGTCAGAAATACCCCCATATAGGCTCATCAGGATGTGACTGCCCTCACACGCGGACCCCCCCTGATATCAAGTAAGATAGGTATGTCATACACATAATTATCAATAATTCAAATAGGCATTATCATCTACCTATTTAGTGTTAGGTACTCACACGACCTATATAATATTAGGAATTCATCTTATCCCAAGTACCCGTCGTATTTCTCGAATACCACCTGTACTTATTAATCATGATTATCATCGTATATTTTATTATGTAGTTATCACTCACATAATATTTTATCCGGCCCAAGTCACCGTAAATATATCATAAATATTACCTGTACTTGATATAATGATTATTCTTTTCTAAATTTTAATATAATTATGTAGATATCTCACAAAATTTAATCCAAAAATACAAATAATTTTCTAATATTAACGCAAGTCCCTCAATCCTTGTTTATGTACCAAAATTAATAAAATCTCACCAAGGGCCAAATTATCATTTTCCAAATCTTTTTTTTCGATAAAGGTACATTCTGCCCAAAAATATAAAATTACAATTTGAGGCTTTTTTGCTCCGATTTTGCAAAAACCTAAATCTGCAAAGTTGTCCAGAACGTGATTTTATATCGAAACATGCATGCACACTACCGATTTCCACTTAAAATAGTCCTAAAATTATCATACAATGTTCGTCATTTTTCACTAATGTTTTCATGCGTTTTATCCATTTTCTTTCACCCAAACTCCATGAAATATATTCTAACGAATCACAAATATCTCAACATCATTTCTACATAATTATGGGTAATTATAGTACAAGGAAAAAATCTAAATCACCAAGTTTATATGAGAATTAACATCAACCCCAATTAACCCTCAAAATTTCATTTATCTAAATTCTCCATTTTTATACACCTTAAAAATCCAGAGTTCAGAATCATGATTCCTTCATTAATCATTAAATTTCATATTAAATCATGAGTAGGATTCATCTACATGCAATACCTATCATCATTTTCCATTTTCTCCATAAACATATATTTTTTTTCTACATGTTCATCCTAACAAGTTCATCATGTTCATAACCTCTACATGAGAATAATAAACTACATGAATTTGCATATCCATTAAACAAGATTTATCAATCATTTTAATCCCAAATTCTTAAGTTCATAATCCCAAAGAAAATCCTATTCTAACATGGATATTATAAACACTGAAATAGAGCAAGAATCACTTGCCTCTTAGTGTAGGTCTGAACCTTTGGAGAAGATAATGTTATAACCTCCTCTTTCCTTTTTCCGATGACTTTTCGGTGACTTTTCGGCGATGGTGCATGGTGTAGAGATGGTGGTTTGTGATGGTTGTCCACTTTGATTGCCAAATATGACTCTTCTTCTTCTTCTTCTTCTTCTTCTTCTTCTTCTTCTTCTTCTTCTTCAAGGCAACTCTTCCTCTCCACAAGGTGACTTTTCTTTTCTCTAAAAGTTTCTCCACTTTCTCTCAAAGAACTCACAAATGAAAATAGATGAAATGAACCTTACAAAGAGTGTAAACCCACCTATATAATAAGTCTCCAAGGCTAGATAAAAGACAAAAACGTGGATACTATTCATCTCCCAAACAAAATTACTAAAATTCTCCTCCGGGGTGTCCTTTCATCTTCCAATTGACCCATGACTCAAATCGAACACCTGGATATTATTTTCTGCCTATTTCGACCCTTCCGAACTCAATGACGCACTAGAAATAATCATTTGAATGATATTTAATTAATTTACATTTTTACTCAAGTTTAGTCCCGATACGACTCATAAGCACGTCCCATCTTACGTTCTATAATTGTCGTATTTGTATCTCACGATAATATTCATATTTATCATATTCACATATTACTTATATATCACTAAGTAATATTCAATAATATATTACTCTTATCAGCAGTAATATTCAATCGGAATTAATCCCAATTAATTAATTAATTAATTTTGATTAATCCACAATAATTTGGCCCATTAACTTTTAATTATTCTCAATTTAAAAGTCATATAATTATGGGGTATTACAGTACGATCCATTTAGAGGATCTTGTTTCAGTTGTGGAGAGATAGGCCACCAAGCATATAGGTGTCCAAAGCCGCAGGGGCAATAGTGCCAAGGTGTATAGGGCCAATAGGTCCAAGGTGCATAGGGATGACTGGGCCAAGGGGCACCGGGGAAGCAAGGCCAAAGGCCTCCAGCATCGACAGTGATAGGTGCCCAGGTAGTGCCAATAGCACCAGCGCCGACCGAGGTGGGTAGGTGCTATTTACATCAGCCTTAAGCCGAGCCAGCTTAGCAGGAGCCATGATGTGGCTAGTACCACGATATGTATATATATATATATATATATGTGTGTGTGTGTGTGTGTGTGTGTGTGTGTGTGTGTGTGTGTTTGTGTGTGTGTGTGTGTGTGTGTGTGTGTGTTTGTGTGCGTGTGTGTGTGTTGTATTTTATCATGGGGAAACGTGTGGGTAGGAATGGGTGTATGGGCGCCTAATCGTGGTATTTATGGGTTGGCATATGTGAGACTTATTTTATTTTGTGCATTTTCGCTTCATCGAATTTGGAGGATGAAATTCCTGTGCTAGTGGGGAATTATGTAAAACCCCATAGATTTAAAATTTGAATTTAATAATATTAAGTCGGAATCCTAAAAGATAAAAAATTTGGAATTTAATATTTTTAGTAATTTAATATGTTAATATTTATTTATGGAAAAAGGACATTTTAATAATAATTGAAATCGGAGTTAAATTCTAAGAATTATAATTTTTATAATAAAATGGGTTTTCGTGTGTCAGGTTACCCGAACCGGTTCGGGTGGTACGCCGAACTGATTTGCCTAGGTTGGAAGCTACAATATTTTAGTTTTAACAGGATTCTAAATGCAATTAAACCACAATCATTTCCTACTTTAAATTAATTCGGGGATAAGACTTTTAAAGCATATTATCACCAACTCAAAAAGAAGTATTCTCCTAAGATTTTCATCTCCTTCTACACACAAACCCTAGCCCCAAATTTACCAAGTTTAACTCAAAATTTGAAGGATTAATTGGTGTTTTCTCAAGTTTATCAAAGAATGAAACTTTGTTATCTTTTCGTAAGGAACACGACTTCATAATCAGATTTCTTCAAACAAATATCAGGCATGGTTACCTCTATTGCTTTCCTTTAGTATTATGTGTAGTAATTGTGGCCTACACAATAAATACACGTGTTTTCTTAATATAATTCAAAGATATTAGTTAGGGAAAGTGGAAGATAAATTGGGACTGTTTTTATGTGAACGAAGACTCAAAACCTTGTATGTTAGGGTAGCGATTTGGGTTCCGTAGTCATTAAGATGTTCGCTTTTTACGTAGAGATGCTAAGTAATAATTGTATGATGTTAAAACATGGAACTTTCAAGGATGTTGTGTAATAGTAAATTCTTGTTGTATAAATCCTATAGCATGTGTGCGATTATAAATTGAGTTATTTCATAAGAAAGTGTGATTTAATTAATATTATGATTAAAAGAAAAATTAATTGATTAATTAATGGTGGGTCGATTAAATTGGTAAAATTAGTGTAATAGATGGAAACTTAGCTTTATTCCACTTACTTATTTTATTATGTTCGACGCTGCGAGAACGACGGGGTTATGGTATAGATAAGGTTCTCACCTTTATTTGGGTTGTTTTCTAGGTACGGTCCTAGTTAGTAGACCTTTGGGTAGTGATCGCTTTCTAGGTATGGGACTAGATAGTGGCGATGGTTTACTAATAAATACTCCGGGTGGGGCCGATTTTTTACATTGTTCCTTGATTTAGAAAGTTTAGAAGTGAGCGGCGTTGGTTAGCTGGTTTTCTTCCTAAATGATAGGCTAGAAAATACTTGTGTGTTGGAGACCTTTAGGTGTGGGACTAAGGGTGTTTTAGGATTTTATGTCAATATAAAGGGTGGGGTTGATTTGAGAAATGAGTGAGAAAACATGAGAAGTTGAGAATTAATGCCTAAGATAATAAACAAATTTTAAAATATATTGGCGACACGAGTATGTGCAGGGCTGGCAGTTAAATGGGCCGACTAGCTATAATGACGTGGGGGGGGGGGGTGTGGCTCACGAGTATGTACAGGTTGGCCGTTAAATGGGATGATGGGCTATAGTGACGTGTCGTGCGTGAAACCTCACTAGTGTGTGCAGATCTGATAGTGAACCGGGCTAACTGGCCATAGTGAGGGGAATGGGTGTGGTGTAAAACTTGTGGGAGTCCCACAACCAAATTAATGTAAAATAAGCGGTAGTTCCACAATTAAAATGATGTAAACCTGATGGGAGTCCCACAACTAATATGGTGTAAGACTTAAATGCGGGAGTACCGCGACTGAGGTTAATAAAATAGGAAAGAGAATAAATTAAATTAAAAATAGGAAAATTGTTGGAGATTAAATTTTGAAACTTGGATTTTGGGTGGACCTTGTTGTGAGTAGATAATGATTTATTTTTATTGCATATTAATATATCTTGTTTAATTTACAATATTCTACTATCATGATTATTGCGTATAATGTTATTGTTTGGGTTCAAGGACCCTATCTGAGAGGAGTAGCTCATATCCATGTGGTGGGCTTCGACCCATTGTGTTGACTAACATTTCAGGTTGTGCTGGAGTCGCTGCATAGGAGTTATTAGAGATCGATTTGGAGGTGAAGCTGGTGTTCCATTTATTTATTTGCTTTATTAGTATAGGTTTACTTTTATTCATTCGCTTTGCATTATAAGACTTCATTATGGATTTTATTGGACCATTCGATTCCAAAGTTGTCTATGGTTTTAGTTAGTTACTCTATTGGATTATTTCGTTTGGAGTTTTGAATAAATTATGGAGTCGAATTATTCTATTTGAGTTTAGCATGGTGATGGTTTTATTTATTGCATGGATGATTATTTGTTGTATTAATCTAATTATTCTCTTGTCGATGAATTTTGTATATCTCATACCCGTCACATGCTAAGAATGTTATTTAATTTAGTGATACCAAACATAGTTTTGGTGATGGCCGACATCAGAATTACGCGGGGTGTTACAAAAAGAAAGAGTGCACTGCTTTAAAAGGTCCTGTTTAACTACATACCAGTAGGAGATGAAGATTGGCCATAAAAAACATCAATTACAGGACTACTCTTGGCATTCAAGCCTTTTACTACATTTTCCAACTCTTCGATAGTTGGCCACTGAAATAGAGCTATATTCATTTCCTCTATGACTTGCCTTTGAATATAGTCCATAATATTCTCGTGTCCATCTAGATTCATAACTCCTTCTTATTTAAACTGGTTTGAGAAAAAAAATTGTTACTTCTGTTTCAATTTAGTATCAACCCAAACTCCATTCATGTTTCTAATTCTATTCATGTTTAGCCTCTTTCTCAAGCCTCTCACAATACTATGAAAGTATGTTGAATTTTTATCACCTTCTGCTACCCATTTTTCAATGGCCTTTTGACACCAAAAATCATTCTCTACTTTAAGCTTTTGGTTGGATATAGTTGTAGGTCTATAGAGATCCTCCCTATTCTCCTTTGTTGGAAGTTTCTCATAGGTTACCTCTTCATTTAATAGATCATCCTCTCCATTTATAGCTTATTGGAAGATATCACTATAGGTGAATTACTCCATACACTCAACCTCTTCTTAATGGACTTTAGCTTTTGAGAAATAGTTGAAATGGGGTTAGGACATGTGGTCTCCTACCAAATATTCATAACTATATCACCACATTCTTTGTTAGATGTCCATCAATTGAGGAATATAAAACTTCTAGGGACAAAACATGATTGATTTTCTCCTATAAAGAGAAGAGGAAAATGATCTGACATACCTCTATTTAAATGAGAAACATTACAATTGAGATTTAAATCCATACATCATTAGTTCATTATGACTCGATCAAGTCTACACCATATATTGTGCTCTACATCCCTTTGTTGTACCATGTGAATTTTGAGCCCTAATATCCCACATTAATAAGCCCATTCAACTCTATGCACTCTATAAATTCGTACATTGCTCCCAGATTGACATCATTTCCACCTGCTTTATCATTTCTGCCTTTAAAAATATTGAAATCCCCTCCTATCCACTAAGGAATATTTATGCTGCTATCATTTAGATATTCCCACAAGTGTCTTATGTCAATTCTGTTACAACTAGCATACACCAAGCTACATTGAACAAGAATGACTCCCATGTGTTTGTTGAATGTTATGCATTGGTCATATCAGAAACTAAATCCCACCTCATTTCCTCCTTAAAGAAGCAAAATATCTTTCTGTTAATGTTTGATACATAGGTTTTAGAAACTAATTTTAAGTAGTATGCTTTTATCCTACTATTTTTATACTTTGGCTGAAGCATTACAATCATATGAGGTTTATGAATTTTATTCAATCTTTTTAATCTCCTGATTGCTCCTTCTTTGGAGATTCTTCTGACATTTCAAATCAATGCATCAATCATTAAGAATTGGTAAGAGATGGATATTTAGAGTGAGACATTGAAAATCCTAATAGATTTATATGTTTGATCTTTTATTATTTCTCTTCTTAATGATTTCTTTTTATTGATACTACCGTGAAATCATCCCCTAGATCATCAATCTTGTGAGTTAGAGGATCTACAAGACCTGGACTGTCATTACTGTTGTTGTGCACATCTTCATTACTGCTGACATTTGCATGCTCCTAATGAATTAAATCTACTCCTTCTTCTTGACTAATAAAATTTGACCTAATTACAGTTGTAGCCTTATGATTTCTATCATCTTGTATCCTCTGAGTCATGTTTAGGATAGATCTCCCTACTAAACTGATCAAACATGAACTGCTAACTGCTGGAGCTTTATAATTTAGATCTTCGTTGCTCTTCATAAATAATGTTGATTCTTCAAAACTTACTAAAATTTGCATATGATTTTGGGTCTCCTAGTTGTTTTCTACTTGTTGATATGGACACTAACTAGTTTGAACTGGATTTTCCTGGACTACCTCCCTTCCAGTGGTATCATCCACTTGAATAAAATTTCTACTATATTTTGATTCTTAATTATTCCTTACGAACACTGCCTGAACCTTGTAGTAATTTCTTGACCTTCTTCCTTTCCCGTGGTCTCTTCCACTTGAACATTGACATGAGTCTCCTTATCTTCTTGCCTATGGTCTTTGAGTATTTTCCCCATGAATGTTGTTATAAATAATTGCATTGCCACTATCTGATTGATCTTCTTAATGATTAGTTATTTGTTCTTCTAATTCTTGATTATGAAAAGTCTTTTGGACCCATTATTTTGCTGGTTATTTTGTGTGCTGCCCCACTTGAATTAGTTGTTTGGCTGTTGCTTCATCTATATTCTTCATGTAGCATTTGTCTTCAAGATGAACTTTCTTTTCACAATAAAAATAAAATGGAGGGAGGTCTTTATAAAAAATTGTTTTCCAGAATCCAATTCTTTTTTCTTTGTTACTAATCCATACCATAGATGGTAAGGTATTCTTTAAATCAAATTTTACGCACACTCTTTCTTGACTTGGTTTTGCTAGAGAATCTATTGAGGTGTCTGTTTTAATTGGGGATCAATCTAGTTGGGCTATTGAGAATAAAGTATTTATGTCATATAAGTGGATTGGAAGGAGGGGTAAAAGAATCCAAGACGGGACAATTGACGATTCTTTCTTAGGATGAAAGCCAAAATCCCATTTGAAGGTTATCATGGGATAACTGTGTATAAACCATATCTCTTTCAACCAAAGTCTATGATAGTCTTCTATGTGGTATAATCTTATAAAAACATGTTTTTGATTTATAAGACCAATATAAGGGGAGGATTTTAGGTGTAGAGAGGATAAGAATTTATGGATCTCATTGATTGTTGGTCTTCCATGCGAGAATTTCCCTACTATGGTAGGGTTAAACGAAGTTTCCATTTCTTTCATCTTGTGATGTTCGTAAATAATTACTGGTTCTCCTTTGTAAGAGGAGAGGCATAACTTCTAGTATATTGAGATCCAAGAACTTGAGTAAATGATCGTGGTTTGTTCTTCATTGTTTCATTGGTGACATGAGTAGTATGTTGGATATAGGCTTCAACGTTAGCTAAGAGGGTTGGAGGGGAAGAAGATGTGACTTCCCCCAGGATGGAGGTAGTTGGAACGACCATGCAAACCCTAATTAGGATTGACGTAGAGAGATATGAAGGGCTTCAAATACGAGTTTTGTAATGCAATCAATATTTAAGAATTTAGTACACATAATGTATACTCCAAATTTTGTTTCAAATCAGATGGTGTGTCTCTCTAAACACCTCAACTACAATTTTCAAGGCTATGTACCGATAAAAATTATAAAAGGTCTATACAAAACATCTGGCATGGTCGTAAATGCAGGGGGAAATTGAAAATAAAAATTTCTAATTAACTGAATTTTCATTTGGAACAATAGAATACATGATAAATATGATAGAAAACCATATATCACAAATTAAAGCATCCAAAGTATAATTATTTACCATTTGAGATCTAGTTAATGCAAATATTAGTATTCTAACATGTATGAAAAAAATGACACATTGAAAATAAAGAAACATGCTTTCCATGCGAAAACCTCATCCACACATAGAAACTTATTTCTCTACATTTTTTAACACAAATCAATAGGTTTTTGAGGATGCATCATTTTCTTTAATACAAAGAAAAGGTAAATTAAAATAGCAACATGGAGCATATTTTACAAACAAAATAATAAAATAACAATACAAAGAAAATGGAGAAAATATATAATCAAACAAATGAAGTAATGTGACAATGCCTTGGGACGTTCAGATATCATTTACTACCAATGTGTAGCTCACATCAAGTTCTTAGCATTTAAAAAGAAAAATAACTACTCACAATGGCTATAGAGCTTAAATTATCATCAACTTAATTTAAATGGAAGATAAGTCCCAATAAAAAAAATAACACTACATAGAAAAATAACCCAATTCTTATAATCATAAAGATGGTCTGAAATTTGGTCGACTAGTAGCAATAACCCAAAAATCTTCATTGCAAACAATAACACAAACTTAATCTCATAAAACTCCAAAATTAATTATACAACTTAGAAAAAAAATATGAATTGAGTAAGCAGGTTAAATGGCAAACCTTTTATCTAAAATCCAACAAAAAAATCACAAATAACTTTATATATATCTTATACACACATGCATGTTCTTTCGGTATGTTAAATGTTGTATGCTAGAATATAATTGTGTGTGTTTGCGTGTATTATTTTATGTATCTTTTTACACAAATATATATAGGAGCATATAATGTGATTTTCAATCTATAAGTTCTTAAATAAGAAAGATAAAGGGAATGTTTGTGGTTTGAAAAAGTGGGAGTTAGCAGGAATGTCTATTTGCAAAAGAATTGACTTCTTTTGCACCAATATAAAGTTTTAAAAATATATGCATAAGTAATAAACATCATCAATTACACTTAGGATACCCGAACTTTGACCCCCCATACTTCACCACCCTAACTTTTGATGTCTATACTTTACCCCGTACTTTCATTGCCCTCACCCAAAATAGCTGATGCCATCAGTGTTTTGGCGGGAAAAGGCCCATCTGTGTCCCACATGATATTTAAGTGGGGGTATGTTGGTCTTTTAAGGGATTCGGATCTTTTTCTTGTTGAAAAAATATATTTGGGGAAAAAATAGCAGACATTTTATACCTCCCATTTGTAACCTAGAAAATAGAAGAAGAAAGAAGAAAAAAGATACAAGAATGAAGAATACAATGGAAGTAATATGCTACTATGGAAATCATCTTTTTATTTGTACCTCTTGGATTAAATCAAACCATGGGAGGAGATTTTATTCTTGTTCAACTTGTGGGGACATTGTGTGAAACGATACTTGAATGTGTGCAAGATCAAAGAACATTATTCTTGATATTCTTCATCGTATTAGGGCACTTGAAGCTGATGTGGGTAGAAATAGGGGAAGAGATAGATTTTTGTTGATTTGATTGATGCAAGTCTTATTGTTTATTTTTAGTTCTTATTTAATGTAATTTGAAGTGGGAAAATATCATGAATGTAGAAACCCCAAATGAACTCATGCAAGTTTATGTAGTAATACAAAAGCAGTATTATTTGGAAGGCATTAATCTTTAGTTTATGTAATAATGAAGTTTATGAAACCTACATATAGTATTGAAACCATTAAATTACATGCTTCTAAATTAGACCTAACAAAAACCATTTGCAGTATACATTGTTAATACATCACACAAAAAAATGGTTGATTTACACATTAAACTAATGGCCTCACTACTAAAAAAGTGAAGAAAACAAAAAAAAGGCGACTAGGCTGCAAATAGAAGTGATTAAAGTTTATAAAATAATAAGGGTAGTTGAGAAACTTTTGAGGTCTCTCTCGGCGCCTTTTAGTGTGTAAGTTACCGTACTTATCTATTTGGGAATTATAGAAACACTTAGGCTAGAAGAGATCGTCGGTGATCTTCAAACTTATGAATTAGACATGCTCCCCGATTTAATAAAAAAGCGAAGCGAAAGAACGGTAGCTTTAAAATATAAATCAAATAAAGAAAAGGTTTTCGACTCTGATTTCGAAATTCACCATGATGATCTTGTCCTGTTTGCTCAAAAATTCAAACAGGGATGAATCACCATATGAACCTAATATATGTCACGTTAGCACTACTAGTATGTCCCATGCTGATGAGGACATTTCTAAACGTGATAGCCTTACCAATGTGCCAAAGCCATTTTAGAGAGAGTGAGGTTGATAATTTGTGTGACGGTGAGGATATGAGGGAGAGAGAATGAGATATCCAAAGTGAATACATTGAACTTTACACCGAAACTTTAAAAAATGAAAGGAAACATAAAAAATCGACTCTTAAGGTGTTTTCTTTAAAAACGGAGTTAATAGTTTCGAGAGATAGTGAGGCATCATTGAGTCAACTTGAGAAGTTAAATTTATTTGTGTGATAAACTCTTTGTGGTAGGTAAAATACTATTTTGACCAACAAAGTGTCCAGTCTTATGAGACATCGTCGTGCATAATTGGAGACTCATGAGAAACATGAAGATCATGTTTCCACATTCAAGAAATATCTCGAACGCGCCAGGGAGGCCAAGGTTACTTTACACACGGTATTTAATAAGGTTGAAAATATGTTCCTAGGTACCGCATTAGGTTTTACATGAGGAAAGTGATATGTTACAAAGGTGTATTCACTTTCAATATCGCACCAAAACTAGTTCCCAATTTTGTGATGAATTCATAAAGGCCTCGACCTGACCTACTAAGGAGAAATCATCCTAGTCATTTTAACCAAGGTCCTACCCATACCATCAATGTTTGTACACATTGAAAATGAAGACGGAACTTTAGGGAGTTATGTTTTAAGCTAGGAAGAGTCTCTCATAAATATTCTGCCACACACCACCATAACACCTTAAATGTCTTCGAGGGCAAATTGAGTTCCTTGTCGACGAAGGAATTTCGGATGATGTATATGCCATTTGAGAGCACCTCCAGAATAAATTATTATTGTCGGTACTTATTTCTATTATAGGGTGTTTTCACATTGAAATTATATGCTCATGTAAGTAGATTGAATATTTATATCTTGAAAAATCCAAAAAGATTTTACTTTTCTTAAAAAAAGTTTGAAATTTTCAAAAATATTTTTGTATTTTGTTTTTACACCATATATGGATGTGGATTTAACATGTTCAAATCACAATTTCATTCATCCATTCATGTGACTTAATCATGGTGTTATGAGACTTGGTTCATTTTATTTGTAGGGTTAATTATGGATTTTCAGCGTTGTGTTGTTCATTATTCATTACTTCCTTCATGCTAGACTCGTGATATCACCTTTATTGCACACATGCACAAAATTCTGAACATTGTACTTGCATGTCATATGTCAAATAGGATGTTCTCATTTCAATCGTGCTTAATAATAAACTGAATGTTCTAAGAACTAATTGAGTATGTAATAACCATTGCCCATTTTTTTTTTACCGAAAAATTGATTTTATATTAGCAATGGGAAGGAAAGATGCAGTCTGCTCTATGTTAAGGACCACCATTGGCAAGTGCCTAAAAGATTATTTTTGCGCAAACAAATAGAAGTGACAAGGTCAATTCTTTTCATTGATGCTTCCTTAACATGAGCACTATGATTCTTTAAAAAAAATAAGAGTTTATGATTAAAATATGAGATTTTGACGGGGTTATAATTTGAAAACCAATTGGCCTGCATAATGAAATTTCTTCAAAAACATTAAATAATTTGGATATATTGATTTGAGAAGCATTGAAATTCATGGCATTTTGTATAATTTGAGTCAATTTCACTTCATTTAACTATTTTCCACTAAAGATTGAATTGGCTTCTTAATTTAGGAGTGTTTCCTTGACTTCGTTTCCTTCGATATGTGTGTATTTGTTGACTTTCATGTGTCTTAACTTCATACCCATTCATTTCATTTTTCATGATTCGGATATTTTCATGTTATTCCATTGTGTGTATTTTTTTATATTTACACGTATATGTTCATACTAAAAAATCGAAAACAATTCAAAAATAGTTGGTTGGTTTATTGAAGTTTCATTGAATATTCTTAATTGTTTATTATTTGTGATGATATATCATATTTCGATTCTCGTTATGCTAACTTTTTATGATTATATTCCAATCCTTTGTCTATTTCAAACAAAAGCGGGGAGAACATAGGCAAGGGGAGGTTTTGTTTTATTTTCTTCAAACCCCATGTGTTACGTATATATTAGTGAAGCTTATTGCGTTCGAACGGGTTCGTACGAGAAGTATGGCAAATGAGGGCCATTGGATGGATAGCGGAGATCGTACTTAGGAGGTTATGAAGTATGTTCGAGTATGATGACCGTAGTCGAGGTCACCCCTATTATGGAAAATTGAGGAGAGACATCAGTAGAAGGTTTAGAAATGCGGGAATTATGTGTGTTACCTAACAAAGGCAATATATTCAAAGGCTTGGACATATAGTGGATTGTGGTTAACTAGAACTGAAAATTTGGTGTAAAATTTTGCTTGAATCATCGGAGCAAAGTTATAATTTTGGGATTCAACAACCACCATCCGCAAATGAGGGTATGTTTTCTATCTAAGAAATTATGAGGCGTATATTGATTTTAGTAGAGATTATATTGTGTGGAAAAAAAAAGGGTTGCTAAACTTAGTCTATAACACTGTTACTTACGTAGACTCACCGAGGGGTGTGGGATACCTATATTTTCATGTTATCACGTGGGTTTGATTTTTATCATGGGATTACTTACTTTGGGCATGTCCGAGCGTGATGTGATTATCGGCATACATTGACTTGTGGTATACGAGAGCGTATGTACTACTACTAACCAACATCTTGTCTTCTAGAGAAGAGTAGATGAGTAGACTCTATTTGAAATCAATAAAACCTAAAAAAAAAATTGTTTAAATCGATAAACCTGATATTTTTACGATAAACCAAATTGTTATATACTATTGACTAAGGACCTTAGGAGTTTCGATGACCGACTACTTTAGGAAGTAGTGTATCGGGGTGGTTCCTTGTTTGTATTTCGCTTGCGAGACACCCCACGCATGAAACTAATAACCGTTGGGAGTCGAAATAAGATAGGTCTTTAGGATATGAGTTTATAACCTTTGCGATATATATTATTATGAAAGTGGTACGATAGGGTGTATGGGCGCCCTGGATGGTTAAATGGTAGTAGTTTTCAAATTTGTGAAAGAGTAAGTAGTTGTGACTTGAGGATTTATTTGTTTAATAAGTGAGGATTATTTTTCCCGAACTTTGTATTGAGGACGGTATAGGGAAGATTGGGTAAAGTTTAAATTCGATTCAGTTGAAACTATATGGTGAGGCTTGGCGTATCACATCGATAGGGATTTTCGTTAATGTACTGAATGGGCGGTACGTCTTAGATTTCTTGCGATGTGAGATTTATACTCGGAGTTGACCATACCGGTATGATTTATATTCCTGAATTTCGGGACGAAATTCTGTTATAAGGAGGGAAGTATGTAATACCTCGTAATTTTTATGACTTTTAAAATGGGTTATATTTTAAATAAATGGATTAATTGGATTTTATTATTAATTAATTCATTTGGGTTTTATCCTAATTGTGGATATTAAAATGGATAACTCAGAATATTACTTAAAGATATTTAGGTAATATATGAATGTGATGTCATTTTTATGACGGTGTGATATAATTTCGGTAATTTGGATTTTTAGTCAGACGCGGTATGGGACGTGTCGGGACTACTTTGTAAAATTAAAAAGGAATTTTATTTTCTATCGACCTTATAGTCATTTCGACTGCGTCCTTGCGTCCGGAAGGTTTGAAATAGTCAAAAAAGTCTATTTGGATGTTAATTTTGAGTCTCGGGTCATTTGGATATGAAAAGACAACCCAAAAGGGTATTTTGGTAAATTTTTACAAGGGGGATAAATAGTGATTTCGGGTTTTGTCCTATTATAAGTATTGGTAGATTAAGTGAACGTGGGTTATACATCTCCTCTACACAAATTAGAGAAGTCATCTTCCTAGAGAGAGTGAAAGGGTGCTTGGGAAGGAAAAAGCCTACATGGGAAGGAGAAGAACAAGAACCAAGGTTCACCACCACCAACCACCACCGGAGGTTGATCGAAAAAGGGAGAACCACCTGTGATATACAACACCAAAGGATCAGATATTCATTAGAGGCAAGTGTTTAATATTTGCAATTTAAGTTTGTATATTGTCCATGTTAGGATAGTTATAAAAAGAGATGATTTTCATGCTTGGAAGATGAAAGGATATAGTTGTTAATAGATTTTTGGAATCTAAAAATATATAGGAATTAAACTCATGTTGTAGGTAGTTAGTAATCCAATAAATATTCATCAATCTGTGGAAGAAATTCTGAAAATAGTTTAGTGTTCTTGAAGATAATATGTTGATAATTTTCTGGAAAAAGAGGCAAAAACGAGTGGAATGAGAAGAGCCAATTTGGAATGTTTAGATCTTCTTTTTTAGTGCATTTGGATGAGATTTAAGAAAAACTCAAAACACATGCCAGACTCAATTTTTCGTGTAGAATCCAAATCTGAAGTCGGATTGATGATTCGAATAATTTTTTGATATGATTTTTCTGAGTATTGAAAATATGAGAATTCATGATGTTGTTTCTTTTTAATGTTGGTTCTTATCCCAAAACTTTTGTAGATCTTCGGTGATTATTAATTGGATATTATGGGACTTAGAGAAGATCGGTAAGCCCTAGTTAAAATTTGAATTAATTTGATTGGGATTTAATTGATTAGAATTATGATAATTAAAGTTAAAGAGATTTCGGTTACTAGATTTATGTGTTGGATTCTAAAATGTTTGTATGAGGATTAATGATAGTTCAAGTAGGGGAGATTTAATATAACACCTGGGTATCCTTAGGGTTACAATTTAAACATCAAGGACTGAGTTTAAGCTCATTATTTATTTCGCAAGGGCTGAGTGTAGTACAAGAGCGTAGTGGCATGGCTCCTGGATAGAGATGGGAGTTTAGAACACATTTGGTTGAAAGAGGGTATGAGGTTATTCCGATCGCATATTTGAAGTTGACGAACCTCCTCGATTGATAAAGTTAAGTAGTAGTATATTGGAGGGGTTCCTTATTTGGATTTCGCTTTGCGAGACGCTCCGCGCATGAACCTTAACGATGTCGGGAGTGGAGAGATGTTATAGGATGCGAGGATAATTAAATTATGAAGTAAAGATATGATATTTTAATACGTGGAATTTAAAAGAGATATAATGATACGTATGGGAATTATCTTAGGGTAGTGATATTACCTTATTGATATTATATTATAGGTATGATAATGCCTATTTGATTGATTGATGATTTATGTGTATGAAATACCTAGCTTACTTGCTATCGGTGGGAGGTTTGCGCATGAGGGCAGTCATATCCTGATGAATCCATGGGATCTTTGATTTGTCGCTCGAGAACATATGTCTATGAAAGACTTATCGGGGAGTTGATAAGTCCGCTAACTATGGGCACGTAGGTGTGTGCGTGACCCATTGGTATGAGAACTATGATCGCCTCCAATGATTGTGTTGTTGTTTATGGTTCGAGGTATCCTAACCGAACCTTTTGTCTCCTATTCGGCGACCAGCGATATTGGGACATGATAGCAGAGTAACGCATTGCACCGCAGCTGTGACTCGGGGTGCCGTATTATATATGAATATATATATATATATATATATATATATATATATATATATATAATGGATTAAATGAATGATTGGATTTATTGTGGTTAAATCATCTACTGTGTGATAATGGTAGATAACGGTGAATTGAGAAAGAATGAAATTAAGATAATGAATGTTTATTGAAAAGCTGAATGCATGTTAATGAGAAACGAATCATATAAATGAGAAATGTAAATGAATAATAATATAACGTATGGTATGGGACATACGGGGGTTATGATATGGGAATGGAATTATATTATGGAACTAGTAAGGAGGAACCATTAACTAGGAGGTTAATAGAAAACGTTAAGTGTGCACTCTAGTTGAGAGGTGAGAGTTGGATCTAACATGTACATAATAAAATATTTATTGCACTTGTTAAATACTTGTTGTTTTAAAAATCATTTACACAATCGGGCTCTGACCCGTTTCCTTGCATATTTTCTTTTCTATTGTATCTCCTATATCAGGTGTCCAGTAGCAGGGACGCCAACCTTAGCGGATTTTTGACAGGCTATGGAGCTATGGAGTTTTGCTTAGACGCCTATCATCTTTTGATTCACAGTATTCTTAGTTGGGGCATGTCACCCAAATGATTCAATTATCTCTTTTCTATCGGGGTCAAATACTATTGTATTCGGGTCTTTTTAATACATTTAATATTGTTGGGATTATTGTAATGGATTTATATTATTTGGGAATGTTTATTCCAATTGCATTTAAATTCTTTTATGTTATCTATTTGGTTATCAGTGTTGTAGAATAAAATGTGTTGTGTTATTCATAAACTGGAAATGGATTTTGTTGAATTAAAATTTGGAAAGTTTTTAACACCAGCTTAATTGGGTATTGGGTGAGTTGTAAATGTTTTCGACAGTGATGCTAAGAATGAGCCAACTGTATATTCTGTTTTAATTTGGTATGGGACTGGCCCCCCGGTATTTAATTAGGCGGGGTGTTACACAATGGTCTTTTACGTCTTGATGATTTCATTTATCACACGATGAAGATTTTCAGTTGAAACAATGTCACAAGTGACTTTTTCTTTTTTGGTTTGGGAGGGACATTAATTGAACTTGTCATAAGGGGTTATTTGTTTGCGTTTGTGTTTTGTACCTAAATAGCCAAAGGAGTAGATTAGCAAGAGCAAGATTTATAATTTTCATTATATTTTTAAGTTTGGATTATTCTATTACACCCCACTTCCACATAATGTACACTCTTAAGACTTTAACTGAAGATAATTTAGTGATCAAATGCAATAATCACTATATTTATTGGAGAAGGTATATAAGGTTGTTTTCGTATGATATTTTTGTTCGTATGTATCTTAAAAATGATTGAAAACATAAAATATTTAAAAATTTTGCAAAGTCGTTAGAACAACATTGGATGTCCCTCGAACGAGTAAATGTACCTCGTTAGAATAGCTTCAAACTTTGTTCGAATGAGATCAGTTTCAACTTTTGGTTTCCTCGGGAATTTTGTTGGATAAGTCATCTAAAGGATGTTAAGGCGAGATAGAATACATCGTTTGAACGAGTTGTTCCTTAATATGAACGAACTCGCAAAAAAATATTCCTTACTTGATTTCAAATGAAATCTTTTAAGTCTATCTATTAGAGATTTTTCTCCCTTTATATAGATATGTGGACCAACATTTTATACTAAGTCTTTTAGATACATGTTTTTTATCAAACACTTTAGTTTTTCATTCCAAACCCCTTGGATGATTGGAGATCACTTTATCAAACAAAGAAGAAGACAATTCTTGTCCATATCATTATAGAATTGATTCTCCACTGCTAAAGATAGGAATACGATTTCCTAAGGCCGATCGCTGTACACCGACGCAAGTGGCGATTGTCTTGGGTCATTGTTGCATCAACATAACTTGATGTCAACAATGAGGAAGGAATTTATTACTGCATCACTTAGTGTAGTCTAAGATTATGCAAGTCTATAGATTTCGTTCTATAATACCTAGTTGTAACAGGGCTAAAATATAGCCGTTGTCTGAATGGGATTTTTCCTCATCTCCCATCTTCTTTTGTTTGTCGTTTGTACTATTCAATTAATATTTATATATCTTGGATATTTAGTTTAACCTAATTTAATCAAGATAAAATTTGGACTAAATAGCTTTTTGTGTGTGTGACCTACTCTATGAGTTCTTCGTATAATTAGACCACTTGCTTTTTCAGATTATTTTATAATTCTGGTGGAGAAGGAAATAAGTTAAGTCTCAAAATCAATGAGTTGATTAGATGATGGTTAAAATAAATGAATGATAAATTTATTTGACCAATCAGGCATCGAGCATTTAATGTGGGGAATCATATTATAGTGTGAGAATAAAACACTGTCTGACGACCAGAGTATACGTCAAAATAATTTCTAAAGACTCCTGAAGGTCACCCAGGACTCAAGTACTAGGAAAGAGGTTATGTGGTATCTCAAGATCACATAAATTTGGCCCCACATAAATTCCAAGATCTCATTGATCAAATTAGAGACTTCTAAAACCAATATGGTAGGTCGGTGAAAAGCCCCACTTTTCTAAAGAATCTCAATTTTTAGAAATTATTCTCACCCTTCCCCTTTCTTTATCATCATCCCACATGGATACAATCGAAATGGAGAAGTTGATTGGGCCGAATCATTGCATAGAAATATCATTATTTGATTGATCTAAGTTCATGTAATTTATTTCCACTTACCTCCACCTTGTAAACCCACTTACATTTAAAGCTCCTATTCCCATTTACTATTGCCAACAATACCATACACCACCTATAAATCCACTTACCCACACTCCACCGCCTTGCTGACACCAGTAGACCTCAGGGATGTATCCTCCATACTACACTAGTTCAATCATTATCTTCCCAGATGATTGTATATAACAAGGGAGTGTTGGGACATTCAAAAGGATCCAGCTATTCGCATTTTATAAATAACATAGAGTTTAAGGATTCTCACAAGCCTTAAGCCTTTGTTCCACACTCTCGACCCACTATTTAGATCTTTACTTACAATTTCAGACCATTTCCTATTGTAACGTGTGGTGTATTCCCAGTTGAGACAAAATATAGAACCCAGACACCCTTATCGAAATCATTTAGTTACTTCTTAAGGGTCTTTGAATTATTGACAAAGTACGCATGACCTCAAACTCCCCTAGCCAATGTCCAAGGGTTTACTATCTTGTAATACTCATCAATATTATAATATATATGCATAACAACTTTGAATAACAAACATTTTATGATCTCCTCACGGATGAAGATGTTTAAATCTTTTTCAATTTGACACTTCTCCCATCCAAACCCTCTAAGGTATTGGGTGAGCAAGGCTGAGTCATTAGTCTTAAACAATTTTTATACTCATCAGTTTGACATCATCTATGGGTATGACATGTGTTATTACCCTCAAAATAAACTTTTACCCTTTTCCAGAAATAATAACCAATGCCACTTTGGCTAGTTATTTCAAAGAAATTAAAACATGACAAAAAGAGTTATAAGTGCAGCTAACTACCATCCTTAGTCGACGACCATTACCTTGAGTGGTAGAGGAAGAGTGTTGCCATAACTCAGTGGCAATGGGGAAAATAATAGGCCCCAAGTGGAGGAGGGGAATGATCAAGAAGCTATATTTAGGTACCCTTAATGATCTTCCACCCAGATTAGCATCCAGGATAGGCTATCAATCCTCAAAGATCAGTTTCAGGGAGGCTCCAGGGTGATCATGCCCTCAGACGGTGAGATAAATAAAATGCATGATAAGTTAGGTAACTTCCTCAGTAAATATAAGACTCAGACTCCAAACCCATTGAGCCGACACTCCAGAAGATGTTATACCCTTATTCTTAGTTCATTCAACATTATGCTCTTCCCCCTAAGTGGATGATGCCTAATATAAATCCATTTGATGGGTCCAAGGACTCCATTGACCATGTTTAGACCTACCGGTCCCATATGCTCCTCCAAGAATGCCAGATGATGTCTTGTGTGGTGATTTTACCATTACTTTGAAGGGAACTAGACTATATTGGTTTGGCAAGATCAAGCTAGGGAATATTTGAACCGAGGTGGCAAAGTCTTAGTAACCTATTCATCGGGGCTCAAAAAATGAGGAAGCTTGTGACCTTTATCTTCCACTTTAGATAAAATCATCACAAAGTTTTGAGAGAATATTCCAAGAGGTTTAACCATGAGACTCTCTGAGTGGATTATCTGAATGATGCAATTTGTGTATCCATTTTCATCTCAGGGATAGTGTCTGAGATTTTGTTGATGTCATTTAGAAAAAGGACACTCAACACTACACCAAATACTGCACATGGTCACGACCCAAATCCTTAACCATTAGTGGTGGGTCGCGGATTTGGACCGTGACCAAATCGGGCATGACGATCATCGGTGGTCACGGACCAAATCCCTAACCACCAACATTAGTCACAGACATAGTCACAACCTATGTCCATTACCCACAATTTTGTGTCCACAAAACATGTTTACAACCCAAATCCATGGCCACCATTTATTTTAAAAATAAAATAGTCATGGACCAAATCCATGACTATTTTTAATAATAATTAAAAAAAGCATTTTGTCCTCAAACCGAGAGTCTAGTCGATCAGTTGTTGCGATTTCCCCTTAGGTTACATTTTCCCCTTGGGTGACTATGCGGTCGGTTCCTACAAGTTAAATTTTTCCCGTAAAAGTCCTAACAACTTGCAAATTTTGGCCATGCTCTCTAACCGAGGGTCCTCTGACTATGCGGTCGGTTCTTGCGGGTGACATTACTCCCATGCGAGATCTTCATGCCTCTTACGGGGCTGTTTAGTGAATTTTTTTACGTTCTCACCCTTTGATGACATGTTTTTAAGACTAAGTCTAACAGTTTGCAAATTTTGGTCGTGCTCTCAAACCGGGGGTCCCGTGACTATGTGTTCAGTTCTTGCAGGTTACATTGGTCCCATGAGAGGTATTCGTGCCTCTTACGGGGCCATCTAGTGGATATTTTACGTTCTCACGCTTTGACGACATCTTTTTAAGCCTAAGTCTAACAATTTGTAAATTTTGGTCCTGCTCTCAAATCGGGGGTCCCGTGACTACGCGATCGATTCCTACGATTACATTGGTCCCATGCGAGGTGTTCATACTTCTTAGAAGACCGTTTTGTGGCTTTTCTATGTTATCACCCTTTGACGGTATGTTTTTAATCCTTAGTCTAACAGTTTGCAAATTTTGGTCATGCTCTCAAATCGGAGGTCCCGTGACTACGCGATCTATTCATGCAGGTTACATTGGTCCCATGTGAGGTGTTCATGCCTCTTACGGGGCCATTTTATGGTTATTTTATGTTCTTACCCTTTGACAGCATGTTTTTAATCCTAAGTCTAACAGTTTACAAATTCTGGTCGTGCTCTCAAATCGGGGGTTCCATGACTACGCGATCAATTCCTGTGAGTTACATTGGTCCATGAGAGATGTCCGTGCCTCTTACGGGACCGTTTAGTGGTTGTTTTACATTCTCACCCTTTCATGGCATGTTTTTAAGCCTAAGTCTGACAGTTTTCAAATTTTGGTTGAGATCTTAAATCGTGGGTTCCGTGACTACGTGGTTGGCGGGTTACATTAGTCCCATGCGAAGTGTTCGTGCCTCTTAGGGGACATTTTGGGGATGTTTTATGTTCTCACCCTTTTCCGGCATATTTTTAATCCTAAGTCTAATAGTTTGCAAAGTTTGGTTGTGCTCTCAAACCGAGGGTCCCGTGACTACGTGATCATTTCATACGGGTTACATTGGTCCCGTGTGAGGTGTTCTTTCCTCTTTCGGGTCATTTTAGTGGATGTGTTATGTTCTCACCCTTTGATAACATATTTTTAAGCCTAAGTCTAACATTTTGCAAATTTTTGTTATGCTCTCAAATCGGGGGTCCCATGACAACACGGTCGGTTCCTACAGGTTATATTGGTCTCGTGCGAGGTGTTTGTGCCTATTATGGGGTCCTTTGGTGGCTATTTTTTGCTCTTACCCTTTGATGGAATTTTTTTATGCGTAAGTCTAACATTTTGCAAATTTTGGCCGTTCTCTAAAACCGGAAGTCCCGCGGTCAATTCCTACTAGTTACATTGGTCTCGCGCGAGGTGTTCATGCCTCTTACGGGGCAGTTTTATGTTCTAACCCTTTGACGGAATGCTTTTAAGCCAAGAACCAATAATTATCCCATACTTCTTCTAACATACTATCCAATAACAAGCCAACAACCAATAATTATCCAACAACCAAACCAAAAATTATCCCGTACTCCTTCTATCATCTAAAAGATTGAAAAGATAATGCATATCAATTACATAATTTAACTTCATTTTATGAAGATTGCATCAATTAAAATGATAAACAAATGTATATCAACTGAACATTCAAACATTAAAGTAAAGCCTTAATACAGTGTCAATATCATAATATGATACAAATAATAATGTCAAGGATAAAATTATATTTTGATACTCAATCTTCATCTAATTCAATTAAAAGATCCTTCAAATTAGGGTTGTCATCAAGAGCTGACTAGAACTCTTTTGGAGCCTTTAATGCATCCACTTGAGTATTCATACCTTTGGTGATCTTGATGTCATCTTTAACAGCTTATTTTTTGAGTTTGCGAAAAATTAAAACTGGTTATTGAGTTGCTCGTAGATGTCATCTTTAACAGCTTCATCTACGAGGTTCCAATTTTCATATCCTCCCACTCCCAAATTCATTTTTTCCAAGGACAAACACTGGGCTTAAATAGTTTAATGTGATTCTTATCCCCAATGGGGTTATTTCCCAATAGAGATAACCCAATGGGCTTCTTCTCAACTGACCCAACAGTTTCAAGAGCAGTGGGCATGTCTGTTGGATTAATAGGAGTACCTTGTCTATTGCAACTCGGAGTAGTGGAGTGAATAATTGGCGGAGTTGTGTATTGCTCACCAATTGGTGATGAGAATTCTCCTTAGGGTGGTGTCATCTCGTCGATTGGAGCATTGTGTCCATTACCGCCCGACATTATCTAAAAAATAATAAAAGATCAATGTGATCTATAATAGATGCATAATTTCAAAGTTCAATATGAAATTATAAATAATAAAATAATTTTTTTGACCGTATATTATTATCTTTTTCGTAAGACTTTAATAAAAGTTCAATGTGTCTGATCTCCATCCAGTAAGGATTTGTTTTTAAAAACATGTGGATTTTTTCACGTGGCCAATTAGGAGGAAGCATATCTATAATGGATGCATTATGTCACTGACATGAACTCGAAATATCATCCTCTTCAACCTATTGGCAGGATTGAGTTTGATGTGTATATGTCGCGAGACATCACAGTCTTCGTCAATGGTCTTTGTACATAATTCCATCCATAATGAGTGAATTTTTTTCTGCCTTCTCTAATAAAGAAATCAAAGTTAGTGCTCTCTCAGGATTATGTACGTGAAATATATATTGTACAGCTTCATTCCAGCATTCTGGTAGGGAAAACAAAATATGATTGAACAAGTTCTCTTACTGGAGAAGAACTCCATGATTTACAAGGTAGTTAATTCCTCTGATCTTCCTATTCCCATACCAATAAACCGGAGTACCCTTTGAATAAGGCTTATTAATGAAATATGTATGAGTGCGGTCCAATTGCAACCTTTCACACTCGTTGCCATTTATTATCACCGTGACTTATTTTCCTGAGAAAAATGAACGAGGGCGTGAATATGATTTCTATAAATAATGGATCTAATGAATCATTAACTAGTTAGGTTAGTTTGATTTAGGTTTTAAATAATCACTACCCTTCTATTCACCCAGTGCAATTTCAATTTAGGGAAATTTAGAATTACGTCCCTTGTTGACAATTTTTAAACATTTAAAGGCAATTTACAATCAGGTCCCTTGCTGACAATTTTAAACATTTAAGGGGAATTTACTATTAGTGGACCTAAGTGTGTTCCTTTAGTGTTTAAAATTTGCTTATGAGGGACCTAAGAGTACTTTGATATTTAATTTATTAGTTATTATGTACGAGGGCGTGAATCTCGTGCATGTTGGATCTCACCGATGTGAAATTCAAACAACAACTCACTGTATAGGACACAAAATTGTACCGTATGATTTGGTTACTTTATTTCCATTCTAAGATTTCAAAATGACAACACTCGGTATACACACAGAATACATACAAATATTATGTTAATAATTATCCCCAAAAGATAATAGCATATCAAACCATACACATATAAAATTCTAATAAACCAAATTTCACATCAAACCATACACAGTACACACACAGAGAGAAATACACAAACACATGCAATATATACAATGTGTGTGTACACAAAGACACACGTATACATAGAAATACACACATACACACAGAAATACACACACATAAAAATACACACATAAACAAAGATTTCTGTACAAAAAATTAAAGTTTGGAAGTGTTACCTTTGAGATTAAATTGAAATTAAGTTTTAAGTTTTGAAATCGCCGAAATTTCCCGAGAGAGGGAAAGTTGAAGGATTTGGAAATTCTCGAGGGAAAGTTGAAGGGTTTAGAATTTTTTTAGGGAAATATTAAAACTGGTTTGGGGATTTTAGTATAAAGACATTGGTCACAGCCCTGAGCCATGACCACATGCCATGACTCCTTTAAAATTGAACACGTGAGCCTGGAAACAAGCACATCTTCATGCCATAACACCGTGACTACTAAATTTGGATAGCCACGACCTAAAGCCGTGACTTTGGCACGAATTTGGCTCCATAATGGTCACGCATAGGCTTGTGAATGGATCATATTTTATCCAAATCCGAATCCGAATCCGATCCATTTAAGAGGATATGGATCATGCCTAAAATACATTTATCCAATTACCTGATTACTCAATTACCAGTTTATTAAATGGAGCGGATTTGGATTCATATACTCCGATCCGTTAATAATCCGATCCGATTAATATTTTTAATATATATATATATATATATATATATATATATATATATATATGTAAATTATATATAATATATTTTTAATTAATATATATTATATTTAATAATATTTTGAATATATATTATAATAGTTCTTTATTTCATTATCTATTTTTTTGAAACATTTGCAAAATAAATTTATGAAATAAGGGTTGAAAATAAAAATGTTACAAATCAAGTTTAACATAAACAGATAATCATATCGGATCCGAATCCGTTTAGCATGAACGGATATGGATTTGGATTTGCTTGATCCGATCCGATTAATAAACGGATCGGATCCGAATTCGTTTAACATAAATGGACATGGATGTGAATTTTCCTGATCCGGTATGAATCTGATTTGTTTACAGGCCTAGTCACACGTATGTCACGGCTATGGTCCGTGACCCATGGTGGTCACGAACTTCGTCCGTGATCAACTTCAAGAGGATCCATGAGCTCACTAGTTCATGGACTTGGTCACGAAAAAGTTTGATGTGGTCACGACTTTTGATCGTGACGAGATGGTACTATATTTGGGCCGTGACCCCAATGCCGTGACCATGTACTGGATTTGGTGTAGTGCAAGTCGATGACAGAGCTGCATGAAAAGGCCCATGAATACATGAATGCAAAGGATGTTATCTTAGGCAAACAAGACATGGTTACCCCTCATTCAGGGTTGTTCGACTCACGTTCATATGTCAATTTGAAACTCCTAGTCTCGAGGGTTCTCATCATGGGTGACTCATATCACATTTGTCATTGTTTCCCGCTCACGAGGCCTTAGTATATTAATTTTCATTATGGCAAAGATCGAGGCCAAGTTCTTGCTCGTTGGCCATGATCAGACATAGCAACTTCTCCCCTAGTGGTTTTTTGAGAGCCATTTTGGGTGACCATTCTCAACGACTTGCCTCCCAAGGTGGGGAGTCCATCAGTTGTTGTTTTTTCTCCGTTGTTCCAACTTGCCATGCTTTGGTGGAACTTTTCCAATTTGATAGAATGAGGTGTACATGAGCCACACAAATTTAATTGTAAAAAAGGTCGTACCCAGTGCACAAGGCTTCCGTTTAACTAAAGTTGCAGGGTCTGGGAGAGGAGAGGTGGATGTTGACTGGCCTTACCCCATATATGGAGACTGTTCTCATATCTAGAACCCGAGACTAACCGTAGTTTGGGCGAGGGCACGTATCATCGTGAAAATTTATTTGTATTGTTATTTATTTTACTTCATGTCTTGTTTGGTCATTTTCTCTCTATTAATCAGTATTATAAGTGTAATATTACCTTGCAATATAATAATATGCCCTCTTTAATCATTTTACCTTATAGGTTATTTTGTCTAGCAAGCTAACTTAGCGTATAAATTAGGCCATAAGCCCTATATTGTAATTACTATTAGTACTTTTGAGATGATAAATGAGAATTAGAGAAAAAAAAGTGGCACTTAGCTTTATTTACTGTTCTTGTTGTTATTTTTATATAGTTTAGATTTAACTAATACACAACATTCACATTTACACCATTTTTTATGATTATTTATTTAACTTGTAAGGATCCAAATTTACGTCGTTCATTTATTTTTTGCAAATTTCAAACTTGATAATGTGTATTGAATTTTGTATATAGGTACTGTGGGTACCATTTTAGCCACCAAGGGCCCAGACAAGTAGCCCGGTAAAGGCCCAAAGTCTGGGAGGACCGCATCCCTATCGAAATTAATTATGACTTAGTCTCTTCCTAAAATCTCGTATGGAGATATTCTAGGAAGTGATGGACTAACGTGGGGGAGTCCAACACCCCCACTCCCCGAGAACAAGCATGTATATAACAAACCCTAAGCCTGGGGCAAAAGGCACGTATTGTATTCACCAGTAAAGCACTCCCCATAATACAAATAAATAATACTGAGAGCACCACCATGGCTGTAGGCATTCTTCCTAAACCACGTAAATATTGTGTCGTGTGATCTTGCATTCTTTACATTCTTTATTTGCTTCGGTGATTGTCTTTTCTTATTAATTTGTGTTGAACTTAATTGTCACCACAAGTGGCGCCATCTGTGGGAAACGTTTGTCTTTCTTTAAGAATTCCCTCACCAATAAAGGATCTGGAGTGTCTGGACACAACAGCAACACCCCTCAAGCAGGGGATATCCAAGACCAGCCTGCCCCTCACAGGATCAGATCGTAAGTTTGACATACATATCAAAGGGGTCGCCCAGAGCGGCAGGCCTCAGAAGAAAGTCAGGGACTAGAAAGGTCCACACAAATCTCCAGGTTGATCGATGCCTATGAGACAAGGCTCCAAGGGAAACGAGAGGCTGCTCGTAAGAAAGAGGCTGAGAAAGCTCGCCTCAAAGCAGATTGGAGAGGGATCTCCATCGCAACACCAGGCAATGTCCATAATGCACTCCTAGTCCTCGGGTGAGCAAGTCTCGCAGCCGAGGAAGGATACCTAGACGCGAATCCTAGAGATTTGAGGAGCACAAGTCAGATGACTACTTGCTCGAACAACAACGACCATCTCGCCGTCACAGAAGCCCCCAATAAATTTTTTATTCTGAGATTCAAGATCTATGATGGAAAGACCGACCCTATCGATCACGTTAGGCAGTACAGGCAGGCCATGACCCTCTGGAACCACAGGGATGCACTAATGTGCCGGATTTTTCCTTCGAGCCTACATGATGTGGCCCAGAAGTGGTTCGAGCGGTTCCCTCATAGGTCCATCAAGATCTTTGAGTCCCTGGCCGAGCTCTTCATAGCTCGCTTCATTACCAGCAGCTCCCATCCAAAGAGGATGGATGTTTTTCTAGCAATCAATAAGACGCTTTAAGAGAGCTTCTGAGACTACGCAAAGAGGTACTAGGAGCTGTTCAACGAAGTCGAGGACTGTTCGAAACAGGTAGCAGTGGCCTCTTTCAAGATTGGCCTACCTAGCTCTTTCCTTCTGCACTAGTCCCTAACAAAGAAGGAGGCCACAACCATTGATGATTTGATGGCTCACATCGAGAAGTGTGCCAAGGTGGAAGATGTGACCCGCCTCAGTACAAGGGAGAATGGTCGGTCTAAGCTCGCTGCCAAGGGGAACGATAAGGCCGAAAACCAAAAGAAATAAAGAAATAATGGGGGCAAGGGTAGCTATAAGAATAGAGGCAAGAACGATGTTTCAAAAGCATTTCAGGCGGTAAACATTATCTTTAAAGAAAAAATCTATAAGATCCTAGCAAAGATTAAAGACAAACCATTTGTTAAGTGGCCCAAAAAGATGGGGGAGATCCCTCAAAGAGAAATAATGCGTTGATATGCTCTTTTCATAAAGAGGGAGGACATAAGACTGAGAACTGCAAGGCTCTTAAGTCTCACCTTGAAAAATTGACCCAGACCAAGCATCTGAACGAGTTTGTGGAGAAGAAGGCAGAGAAGGCTGCTGCCAATGGAGACACGAGGCCCGATAACGTACTCGAGGATGATGCTGGCCATGAATTCATAATAATTCATAAGGCATCTAATATGAAGCAGATTCAACGTAATTCAGCTCGGATGGAAGTAAAAAAGCTTACAACAGTCTTTCAAATCAATCCAGTGAAGACACAGTCAGGAAAATATCGGCGAGTAGATGACGTCGATTAGAGAAAACACATTGTGTTCACAGATGAAGATCTGGTGGGAGTGAGAACCCCACATCATGATGCCTTGATCATTACCCTCAGAATAGACAACTATAACGTCGATAAGTTGCTCGTCGACCAGGGAAGCTCATCTGAGGTAATGTATCTCGACCTGTTCAGAAAGTTCAAGCTAAGTGTTGGCGACCTGAAAGAAGACATTGTCCCTCTAGTTGGCTTCGCTGGAAAAGTAAATATCCCATTGGGAAAGATCGTGTTGCCAGTAAGGGCTGGAAGTGTCTCCAAGATGATCGAGTTTTTGGTAGTCGACATTGACTCGCCATACCAAGCTATCCTCGGTAGAGGATGGCTACATGCAATGAGGGCAGTCCCGTTGACCTACCATCAGAAACTCAAGTACGTGACTGAGCGAGGAGTAATGAAGATCAACGGAGATCAAGCGATGGGAAGAAGGTTCTTCATAGCGGCCATTCGCCCGAAACCATAGAAGAAGGTCGAGAAGGCCAAAGAGAAGATCGAGGAGCAAGAAGGTTTGATACCTTCAAAATAGCAACTACAGTATGTAAGACCCGGGGTGGAGGAGACAGGGCTCCTCCCCTCTGAGTGGGTCGTTGAAAACCTGGAAGAGATCGTAGTTGGGGGGGGGAGCAATAAAGACAGGATGTTCTTGATTGGAGCTTCTCTCACAAACCAAGAAAAGAAGGAATTGACGGTATTATTGAGAAGCAATCTAGACGTTTTCGCGTGGGAACCATATGAGCTGCCTGGAATTTACACTAGTGTGGTTTGTCATCGGTTGCACGTCGACCCCACTTTCTGGCCTATCACGCAGAAGGCACGGTGAACTACGCCCGAGAAGGCCAAAGATGTAGAAAAGGAAGTAGAGAAGCTGCTGGATGCAGGATCCATACGAGAATTTCAATTTCCTAAATGGTCCAACCAAGTAGTAGTTCCAAAGAGCAATGGAAAATGGAGAGTTTGTATAGACTTCACTGACCTTAACAGGACATGCGCTAAGGATAACTTCTCCCTCCCAAAGATCGACCAATTGGTGGATGCCACAGCAGCTCATGAGAGGATGAGCTTCCTGGACACATACTCCGGGTACCACCAGATTCCTCTGTATGCGCCAAACCAAGTTAAGACAGCGTTCATCACCACCGTCGATTTATACTGTTATAAAGTTATGCCCTTCGGGATCAAGAATGCAGGAGCAACTTACCAGCGGATGGTCACCAAGATGTTCAAAGACCAAATGGGAGATACCATGTAAGTCTACATTGATGATATGCTAGTTAAGAGCAAGAACAAAGAGGATCATCTCTCAGACCTATGAAGGACCTTTAAAATCCTCAGGAAATACCGAATGAAACTCAACGCGAGCAAATGTTCTTTCGGTGTCCAGTCAGGAAAATTCCTCGGGTACTTGGTTAACGAGAGAGGCATTGAGTCCAACCCGGACCAGATCGATGCGATCAAAAGGTTCCAGCCCCCCCCCCCCCCAACACACACACGATACAAGACGTACAGAAGCTCACGGGCATGCTCGCCGCTTTGACTCGTTTCATCTCAAAGTCCTCTGAGAAGTGCAAGCCATTCTTCCAGCTCTTGAAAGGAAACAAGACCATAAAGTGGAATTAACATTGCTCGAAAGCATTGGAGGAACTCAAGGCTTATCTCAGCACACCGCCTTTACTCGTCATACCTCAAGAGAATGATTCCCTGTAATTATACCTCGCAGTCTCCAGCCACACCATCACTTCTTCACTCGTATGCGAAAAGTTAAGAATCCAACACCTAGTCTACTATGAGAGCAAGACCTTATTAGACGTCGAGCTGCGGTACCTACAACTGGAAAAGCTCACCTTTGCACTGGTGGTAGCCTCGAGGAAACTAAATCACTACTTCGAAGCTCACACTGTCATCATCTTTACATCACGCCCCCTTAAAGCAGTCCTACGAAAAGCGGATCTGTCTGGAAGACTCTCTAAATGGTCAGTCGAGATTGGATGATTTGCCATCCAATTTTAACCAAGGAATGCAATCAAGGGGCAGGTGTTCGTCGACTGCATTGTGGAATTCATAGGAGAACAGCCTCGCGACCAACTCCAACCCACGGATCAAAGGGAAAATCCCTCAACAGAAGGAATTTGGTGACTATTTATTTATGGAGCCTCCAACTCAAAGGGGGCAGGAGTAGGCATTATGCTCATTACTCTGAAAGACATAATTCTCAAGTAAGTTATCAGACTTGGATTTGAAGCCTCGAACAACGAGGAAGACTACGAAGCTTTGATAGCAGGCCTGCAGAAGGCACATGCATTGGGTGCAAAACAGCTACAGGTGTTCGGTGACTCACAGTAGGTCTCCAATCAGATAAGTGGGGACTTCAATGCGAGGAATGAAAGAATGGCATCCTACCTCGCTTTAGAAAAAACATTAATGTCCAACTTTGAGGAAGGCAATGTCCAACAGTTTCCCAGAGGACAAAACAGTCATGTCGACGCCCTAGCAACCTTAAGTTCATCAATCGATTTTTACTTAAAGATAACGATTCCCCTCGACTTCCTCGCCCATCTGAGCATCAGCCAGAGCGACGAGCTGCCAGACATGGGTTGTATTCTCCAGATTGAATCAGTACCTAGTTGGATGGACCCCTTGAGGAACTATTTGAAAGATGGTGTACTTCCAGACAACAAGAAAGCCTCTCATCAGATAAGAGTCAAAGTTGCCCGCTTTCACTTATCCCCTGAAGTCAAGCTATATACGAAATCATTCACCGGCCCTTACCTCCAATGTGTTCACTCAAAGGACGTCGAGCAAGTGTTGCGTGAGATCCATGAAGGAACCTACGGAAGCCATATTGGAGGAAGATTAGTAGCTTTCTTAGCAACGAAGGAAGGCTACTTGTGGCCATACATGAAAAGGTATTTTGGAGTATATGCTCGCAAATGCGAAAATGTCAGCTACATGCCCCTATGGTTCACAAACCTGCCAGTGACCTAAGATCACTTACCAGTCCTTGGCCTTTCGCCCAATGGGGAATGGACATCGTGGGCCCTCTTCCTATCGCCATCAGTAATCGCAAGTATCTGTTGGTCGCCACAGAGTACTTCACCAAATGGATCGAGGCAGAGCCGCTGGAAAACATCAGGGACGCAGATATGATGAGATTCATATGGAAAAACATAATTACCCGCTTTGGGATCCCAAAAACCATCATCACTAACAACGGAATGCAGTTCGCGAGCGGCCCCTTCCAGAGTTTTTGTAACGACTATGGGATCAGTCACCATTTTAGCTCGATTTCCTATCCCCAAACCAACGGTCAAGCTGAAGCTTCCAACAAAATAGTGATTGATGGCTTGAAGAAACGACTTGAGCGAGCCAAAGGCCCATGGTTGAGCGAGTTTCCACACATTCTGTGGGCTTACCGCACTACCCCACGATGAGAAACGGGGGAAACCCCATTCGTACTAGCATATGGAATGGAAGCAATCATCCCTCTAGAAGCTGGATTCCTAACCATGAGATCCACCTTGGTCAACCAAGGCCATAATGATGCAGCATTACTCGCTGAACTTGACCCAGTCGACGAACGCAGAGAACTAGCCCTAGTAAGACTAGGGAGCTATCAGCAGCAACTCGCAAAAAACTACAACAAAAAGGTCAACCCAAGGACATTCCAGGTTGGGGACTACGTCCTAAGGAAAGTTCTTGGCAGCTCAGTAAAACCATTTGATGGCAAGCTGGGTCCAAACTGGGAAGGACCATTCAAGGTAAAAAGAGATGATCTACAAGGAGGTTATCGCTAAGAAACGCTGGAGGGAAGAGAGATACCCCGAGATTGGAATGCTGCCAACCTGAAAAAATTCTATTTCTAGCTTTTCTTCATTTATCTTTTATTTACAGTATTTGAAGTGGCAACTCATTTTCTATTTTGGATTAATAAAAAACTGTTTGGCAATGGCATTTTATGAAGTTTTAATTCTTTATTAGGAACATTATGACTTGCACATGTTTCCCAAGCGATATGAACCTTACTCCAAGCATAAAAGCACGATCTCACCCTTCTCAGGTTTTCGTAATGAAATACGAACAACCTCCTAGCATTGCCCTCAAAATATATGAAGCCCTACAGGGGACCCTTAGGCAGCTCGACGAAATCAAATTAGTCACCAAACTATGTTTGGTTCAGAAAACCTGATCGGATAGAACATCCAACACTAGGTATGTCCTCGCCATTGCCACACTTAGGCCTAAGGTAGTGTGACGACACGACCTAAAAGGTAAAGTGAGGAAGAATGGTATCCCAAAAGAATACTAGACTGGGAGGATACTCACTCAAGGAAATAACCCTACAAATCTAATCAGCTACGAAAGGCCCAAGATAATCAAGTGGGAAATAAATGAAGTAAAAATATACAATGCATGTCTAATCGGCAAAATCACCCAAGACATAAATATTACATTACTTCATTACAAGTACAATGAGTTACATTCGGTAAAATATTAATGAGGATTAGTCCTCTGAACAAGATAATCAGCCGCTTGTGCTCTTCGGTCGTCGTCCGAATGAGGAGCCAACTCCTCCCTGACCTCATTCGCATTTGACTCAGCTTCCTGGGGATAGCATCTATAGGGATCCACTGGTCTTCCCTCCTGAAAGGATTAGGCCTCAAAGTTTAAGGAGGGATCTCGTGATGGTACCAGAGTACTGAGTTCCTTAGGACTTGCAGCTCCCTAAGAGCGCTCAACCATCCCCTAATAAAGGATAATTCTTCAAACTTTGTCAGCTTCATCGGAGCAACTATCCAACCTTTCCCATAACCGTCATCCCACACTCGCCGAGGACCTTTCTTGAATAGATGCCTCAGTTCTGTGACGTCTCTTTAAATCCCATCATCAATAATGTATGCTTGACAAACATCTTCTCGAAGCTCGTCCATCTCCCTAGCTGGATCCCCTGCATTTGTACCAGCTTACGGACCAGCCGATGAGGTAGAACCTCGTAAAGCTTGAGGGGCGATGCTCGGCCTTGTGCCAGATCGCGGAACAGCCAGTGAAGAGAAACCTCATAAAACTCGAGGTGCGACGCTCGGTGCATGCTCCCTGAGTTGCGACACCTCTCTCCTCAGTGTTTCATTCTCCTCTTAAAGAAATTATCCGACTTGGTTGTTTTCGGAGGCATCTAGAAGCTTGGCTCTCAAAGTATTTACTTCCTCTTGGACAGAGGTGCAAACTTCTTCCATCTTTTGAAGTTTATCCTTGAGTTTGGTGACGAGCTCAGGATGGTCCTTAAATCTCTTATTTCTCGACCTAAGAGACTTACAAATCCTAACGAAGGCCTGACGAACTTGGGTGCTTGCGTTAGGACAAAAGATCCTTCCCATTTGAGAGGTGGAGGGTATATACTCATATACATCAATCAACTACAAGACATACAAGAAGTAAGAAGCAGAAAAATCAGTGGGCAGAAAAGAAAGTATTTTCATTTCATTCAAACAAAGGGGTCCAAGTACATAGGTAATTAAAAAGGAGCAGTACAAATAAAGCAAAACGATAAAGAGGAAATCCTAAGAACAGGCTAGCTAGCAACCTCAGTTTTTTCAGAGGTCGCTGGTTGTTTTCCTTTATTAACAGTGGCAAAGACAGCTCCATCGGATGAAACAACTGCTATTCCCTGAGTAGGAGAAGCACCAATAGGAACGGTCTGAGAGGTAGGGAATACACCTTCAACGATTGGGGCAGGTGCATCATCTATAATAGGCTTTGGGCCTAGATCATGCTCATCAAATAAGGGTGAGTCAATATCTATCATGGTAGCCAGAAGAGCCTTGTTCCAGCCCTTTTTGAAGTTTAGACAACTGATGTAGCTTATATGAACATCAGCATCCTCATATGCAGCAGCCCACCCAGAGTTGTACGAGCTTTTCTTAATAGTGGATGCCTTGGACTCCATCTTCTTCACCTTCTCTGCCAGCACCTTATTTTCCTCAACTATGACCATCTTTCTCGTGCAGACCAGATCGTAGGACTCTCGCAATTCATTTAACTCATTGATCACCGCATCCTTCGCTCTGTTGGCTTCAGCAAGGGAGATATCGGAGGACTTCTAGGACTCACTGGAAGCCTTCAGATTAGCCTCCAGCTCAACGCCTTTCCCCTTCAGCTCAGTGTTCTGCTTCTCCAAATCCACATTCATACTCACCAGCTCGTCGCGAGTACGGTAGAGAACTGCAAATTCAATCACGAACTGCAAGTAAAAAGAGAGCATTAGAAGAAAGCATTGAATAGAATATTACAAGTATTGAAAAATGGAAACAGACTTACCGAGGCTAGCCTCTGACTCGCTTGTAGGGCTAAGTGGTCAGTCCCCATTGCCCTGTGTCGATCAGCAGGCAAAACTGCTCTCTCGAGCAGCGGAGGAGCCAGTTGGGGGAGAGGTGGTGACAGAGACCCCTCGAGCAATGCGGACACGGGCACTAAAGCTTACCTGACCTTCGTCCTCGCTTCCAACCTCCTTCTCTCCTCTTCCCTATCTTTCTCCCACTCAACTCTCTTCCTCTCTTCCACTTTCTTTCTCTCTTCAGCCTTCTTCCTCTCCTCTTCTTTCTTTCTCTCTCTCTCTCTCAACTGTTTTTCCTCCCTCCTCTTCTTTTCCTGCTCGATGGCAGTAGGATGTGGACCAGTGGTAGCTTCTCCACTACCAGACTTTTGCTTCTTTGACCGCCTAGAGATGAGCACATCATCTTCATCAGTATCATCCCTGATGAGGTTCCTCCTGGAAGGAGCCATATCTTCCTCGCTAGAAGTACTTAACTCACTGGAAGAATCTCGAGCTTCTAAAACCTCTTTCGAGCTAGAAGACTCTTCACCACTAGAGCTCATCTCACTGGCACCACCTTCAGCAGTGCCCCTAGTATCACCTTCACTGTCCTCACCAAAGCTTCTCTCTTCCTCATCCAACTAGATGGGATCTGCAGCAGCTTCCTCAGTAATGTCTAACTCAGGGATGCTGTCTACAGGTCGTGCGATGAAACTAGACACAACATTCTTATACTCTAGAAGAAAAGCAGCTGATCGAGGATAATCACTGTTAGCCAAAGGTTCTCTGATGTTCCAAGCTTTAATCATCTCGGCAGCTCGAACCTCACTGAGAGAAGGTTCCAAATTCTTTGTCCTCGTTGAAAGAAAAGAGGAGAATATCAGAGAAATCAAATGTTAATAAGAAGGTCGAAAAGCAAAACAAAAATTAAGACTACCTATGTACTACTCACCATAAAAGGGCACCGTGAACCTGTCAGACCTTGACCCCTCAGTATGGGGGGAAATTGCCAATTTTTAGCAAGAAAACCCTCTTGCCAGTAATCCTTGTGGGAATCAAGTAGATTTACTACCAATACCCTATCAGGACTCGTGGCCTTGAGGTAAAGAAGACCAAAACTTGTTCGTGAGAAAGAGTAGCAGAAGCATATCTCAGCGAGCCCTAGATTGGTGCCATAGAGCTGATTTATTCTATAGACACCATTAACTATCTTCCAAACATTTGGCGAACACTGTGCGGGGACAATATTGAAGTAACCAAAGAAGTGCAAAAACAAATTACTTGGGGGGAAACTGAGCCCCCCTTAGGACAGTAAAAAAACGTGAATCCAGTGAGCACCCTCTATTTCTCTAGCACTTTTAGGGATAGGGGCACACTCAATGTCTACCCAATCTGGGATGTTGTAATATTTCCTAAATTCAATAATCGACCTATTGCCTATTTTCGCCATTTGCAACCCTAACTACAAATGCGAGGAAACTGCAAAAGAAAAAAACACAGAGAGAGAATAAGAAGAACTTAGGAAATAGAAACTTGGATTGGGACGACCCGAAGTCATAAGCGAAGACGATGGAGGAGATTGAGATTGAAAGATGATGACCTGGGAATGAGGGCGTGAAGGTAGAAGCTTAGAGAAGATGAGAAAATTTGAAGAATTTTGAAACGACAACTACAAACTTTTGTTCCAAAGGACTTTTAAATGCTTCCAATCATCGCGTACAGGACACGAAGCAAGCTGCCGCCTAAATCAGTTTTGAATCCTGTGAAAAGCTGCACAATTTACAAGGAAATCATTATGGCAAATCATTTAAATTTATTGAGCCCAAATTGTGTCCTAACAACTTTAGGGGCAATTGTGCGTACCATTTTAACCACCACGGGCCCAGACAAGTAGCCCGGTAAAGGCCCAAAGTCTAGGATCACCGCATCCCTACCGAAATTAGTTATGACTTAGTCTCTTCCTAAAATCTCGTAAGGAGATATTTTAGGAAGTGATGGACTAACGTGGGGGAGTTCAACGCCCCCACTCCCCGAGAATAAGCATGTATATAACAAACCCTAAGCCTGGGGCAAACGGCACGTATTGTATTCACCTGTAAAACATTCCCCTGAGTACAAAGAAATAATACTGAGAGCACTACCGTGGACGTAAGCATTCTTGCTGAAACACGTAAATACTGTGTCGTGTGGTCTTGCATTCTTTACATTCTTTATTTTCTTCGGTGATTGTCTTTTCTTATTAATTTGTGTTGAACTTAATTGTCACCACATGTACTTTGATACCCAGTATATTTTATATTTTAATACTCAAGTTGGTCAAGTCTAATTATTAAATTATATAGGCTATTAAACAATTTAATACCATAATCTATATAAAAGAAACAAATGAAATATATGACAAATATAAGTTTGCGATATGAACGAATAAAAATTTCAAGATAAAGAGTCCACAACCATAATAGATAGAGAGAACAATAACCAGAGATAAACTAACACAGAAACTCAAAATAATACATGCTAATACCTCTAAGAAAAAGTACATGCTACTAAAGGTCTAAAAGCACAACTCACTCTACTGAAAGTTAATGATAGTCTACCGAAATAAAGACCTACATCTGTCACTACAGATGGTAATCTTAAGACAGAGAGTGGAGGATGAGTGCTAGCTAGATAAGAGGAAGACTAAGAGGGACGCCCAACTCTAGCACCTAAAAGTCACCATTAATATAGATGGGTCAAAACCCTAGAAAGTCATTAAGTTACGCAACTAAAAGTAGTTATATATGAGAATGGTAAACCCACAGTTTCTATAATGAATAAGAATATCCCAATGTATACGAAGTAAACTCATAATGCATTCGAATTTACTCAATTCATTTCATTAATTAATTGTTCTCTTAATTGATTAACACGTTATCGACATGCATCGTTTCTCCTCGTCAATCTGAAGATCTTGAACGGCCATAAAAAACCTACACACATTCCGTAGCTGCCTGATTCACAGCCCATAATACTTGTAGTTGCTTACTTCACAGCCCAAAATACCCATAGCCACCCTACTACATAGCGCCAAAACTTCATAACACCGTGTGATGTAACATTAGTCTATAGAAAATCATATTCTTCAAATATTCCAACATGAAGGGTGTTCCTTCTCGGCGTTCACCCAATAATTGACATTTAGAATATTCAATTATCAATGAATTTTTCAATTTTAATCGTATTTTATTACTCCTCGTTATCTCCTCATTACCCCCATTACCCCATCCCTCTCGTCATTTTCAAATAAAGCATGTAGACAAGTATTAAAACATTACGCTCAGAGGAAAAAGGGATAATAAATCTATATGGAACTACTCATAATCGAAGCATTAAAATAAGGATTTATTTATCTTATTAAATGTTTTTATTTCATTACTCCTACTCATCTCTATACTTCGTGTGTGGATGTCTAAAAAAATGAAATACAAGTAAGGAACCACCAAATACACTTATGTTTAAATAAGGTAGTTGTTAAGATAATTAATTAATTAAAGGTTTATTATGAGGAAATATAGTAAGGGACTGAGCATTTGAATATCTAAACCCCGTAGCCAACCATCATATATCCAAAACAAGCCAAAACAACCATAAACTACATAATAAAGGTTGTACCCAATGCACAAGACTCTCGCTTAACTGCAGGCTCTGGTAGATGTTGATGTCAACTGGCCTTACCCCAATATATTTATATATCGAGAGGATTTTCCAATGTCTTGAAACCGAGACCAATCATAGATTGTTCGAGGGAACTTTCCATCGCACCAAGGTACGACCTCTATCAACTACACAATCCAACGGAAATTTATCCCATACTCCCTTCAAATCATCCAATACAATAAATTCCATTAAGGACGAGATTAAATAAATTCTCATACGATTGCTACGTTTCTCAAATTTGAAGAACATATTAAATAAGCCTTAATTATATTTTCAAGGGTATAACAATTGGTAAACAACACAAAATCTTCACATGAATAATTAGAATTTCATAAATCAACTGTTTAACATCATCAGTACTAATCATGGAGATAAATGTGAAACTCTACCTAACAAGCACATTCCCAATTTCAGTTTATCAACTACATCTCAATTTATATTCCAATAATCATGAGCCCAATAATTGACCACAAAACCCTAACATGTCAATTTCGATAACAAGGGATACATATTTAATTTCTAAGCATTATTAAGACAAAATTTCAAAATCAAGCATGCGAGGTTAATTAATTTCACTTTATGTATAACATATACTAGGAATCTTAGAAATCCTGCGGGTTTCTAACTCGTTTTAATCCTACACTTTAGGTTTACATGACATTTAACATGAACATATATAAAAGGATAAGTGTATAATGCAACTTACCTCAAAAGATGAATTAACATGCATTGAATTGAATGGAAGAGTTCTTGAAAAGTTTTCTTTGAATACACTTGAAAATCTTCCTTTAAACTTTGATTTAAAAGCCTTGATTTGATTTCTCTTTGAAAACCCCTTTGCAAACTTGATTAAAAACTTGAAACATATTTGGTTTAATTTGTGGTAATCATTTTGTTTAAGAGGGAAATGAGGCTTAAGGGTTTCATTGATAATACGAAACCCTTGCGAATACAAACCCTAGTATCTTTGAGAATATGAAAACCTACTTGCTTCCAAGTAATGAACAAGTACACAAATGCCCCCAAACCTTTATAAATATTATCCACGAGTCTAAAGCCATATTGTTTGCTTCCCATAATTCCAATTTAACTCTAAAAATCAAACTTTAGCCCATAAATATGTATCAATTTATCAATTAAACTCTAAAATTCGAGTTGTCTTTTATTAATTGAATCACTTTTAATTGGTCGATCTCTTAAAAATATGGGGTATTACATGTACTTTTACTGGACTGATCGAGGCATCGAAGTTCCTCCTGTTTGAGTATAATATTTAATTCTTCCAAAATAACAATATTAAATTTAAAACGATAGTGATCGTTTGCGAAAATGTGACCCCCCTTAATTTTCACCACATAAGGTGGGTAGTCTTATGCATAGAAAATATGAGCCATTAAGCATGTGACAAACTAATTCCATCACCATTATAACAATACAATTAAGCATAAGGTAATTGGAATAATTCCCCAATAGGATATAGTCCAACACATAACCTATAAAATGCGATTGTCACCGAATATAACTAGGAACTCACTAAAGGGTAATAATAAATTTCAAACTAAAAGGCAATAAAAAAATAGTCCAACTACTGAGCCTACATCTTAAATGAATACGATTGTAAATGCTAAAGTTAGATTTCAAGAGAAGATGCAATATCTACCTCTATGTCTAGGTCTTGAAAAGATATCAACCTAATGTTAATCATACCACATTAAGGAATCTTGTACATGATCAAAAAATCGATAGGAATATTATAAATCATATAAATACCATTTTGTCACTTTATGTAAAGGTTTGAAAGTTAACACTATCCAATCATGACCACCCTAAATATAACCCATCGAACATTCATAAAGATGTTCGCAATATAACAATTCATGAGTTTATATCGCACGACAGCAAGTATGCCTCAAGATGAAATAAGTGTCATAACTAATTAGAGTTGGAAAAATTAAATTGACAATAGTTCATAGTTACGTTACCACAATCTATCAAGTATATCACGAGATGAATAAAGTCACACGACAATCAATCAAATCTATATGCACAACCATGCCATATATAACAAAGATTGATCACTAAATCACCCCCAATCAAAAGACCACGAAAAGGAATCACGCCAGTATCCCTCAATGCCCAATCACAACTAAATATCATTCTGTATCGACTAATCAAAAGAAGAAAACCATAATAAACACTACTATTTAGCCCAAAAAATTAGGTTTTCAAAATTTAACCGATCAGGGAACCATTTAAAATAATATTTACGACCATAAATATAACTCTATAACCGATATTATTCATTGGGCCTCAACCATACTATCTTCCAAATTATACCACAAATTAACCATAGGGAATTCATCTATCTCACTAGGCCATTTAATATTAAATTGTTTGTAAAACACTTAACCAACTCACAAACCAATTATAATATACTAAATCATACGACATTCAACCAACCCCATGCAACTTGTATAAGAACCACATGCAACTTATAGAGCCACAGGGCACTCAATCGACCCTCTCACCAAAATAATTCCATGAGCTATATGTCACTCAACTAGATCACTAACTAAACATTCATGTAGTGTTTTCAGGAACATAGTACCATAGAATAAAGGTTCACACCTATAAGTAACAGTAGTCACCTACTACCGCTTTTATCCACCTACCTCATTATTGCGGTTAGATTTAACCCTCACTAAGCCCTACTAAGGGAAATTAATTTACCAAATATATATGGAATAGTTTCATATAGGTTTAGGTTCAAACCCCAATCTAAACGAAACTAAAATCTTCCTTAAAAGAAGAATTGGCATTTTTGCTAGGACTGAATTGATTGGGGATCTGTTGCCCAAATCCAAACTCAAAAAGTTGAAAAGTTAGAAATCCTGCATTCTAGATAATGAAAAAAAATAGTCAAAACTATAACAATCGTCCTCAATTGGTTTAATTTACAATAGATATTGAAAATCCTGATTGATTCAAAATACTAGATCCAATGAATTGATCATAATTCTACAACCAAATTTCATACTAATCATCAAGAAACCCTAAGTCTGTAATCATGGCTTTTGATTATCAATTCTCCAAAAATTGAAAGGTTTGATCTGAACATATAAAACCAAAATTCCCAGTTTAACAGAAATCACATCATTAGATTAATATATTTACATAAATTTTGATATAATCATATTCAAATCATAGGAGAAAGGTAGACATAATTCCTTGCCTATATAGAATGTCTTCGTCCTTGAGGACAGTTCCCAAGAATCTTTCAAAGTTTCAAACTTATTTTTCCTATCTAAGCCTCTCCAATTAGCTAGATGCTAGCAAGTGTAGTTAGGGTTTGTTATAAGGCTATTAGGTTAACTATTGAGGTTGTGTTATATTTGTAATGCTATTCTTTCATTTATGCCTAGGGATAGGCTAAAACCCATTAAAAGGTCTCAAACCATTATTTAATTAGTTCCAAAGTTAACCCAATGGTTTACCAAATCCATGGAATCAAATTCACATATTTTCTGCACTATTTCGACACTCTAAACCTATTTAGAGTCCAACCGATAACTAAATATAACTCTCATTTTGTATGATAATAAGAAAATAAAATTAAGTTACACAATACAACATTTCTATTTAAATAAATTAACCAGGTATTATAACAGTATTGACTCCCAATTAATGAGCCCCAATACATATGGCAAATATCCAAATAAGGAAACCCCATCCCTATGTATATGCCATTAGTCTCGATGATGACTTCTTTGAAACACCCTAAATCTTTGACTTACTTGAGTTTATATTATTTAGGCATTTTAACTAATTTGGATATTGTGTCAAAACATATTTTTAGTATGATCCTTCTCCATGTTACATCATGCAACGTTACTCGATGACTCAACATGCCTCGACTCTACTGAACGACATATCCGGGTAAAGGTATTCACGTGTAGTTGCACATATGCTCTTGACACATTAGGCACTCATGCATATATTGATTGTGATAATGTGATTAGTTGTGTAAACATTTTCTAAAATTGAAATTAGATTATTTTTACTAAAAAATAATTTTTAATAAAATTAGTATAATTTTGTTTAAAATGAATTTCTTATTCTAAAAATAATTTTTGAAATTTAGTGATAACAATAATTTTTCAATTTGAAAATAATTTTTCGGAAATTACATTACCTATTACATTTGGTTTTTGTTTATTAGTACCTAGTTATTTTAAGACCTTTCAAGGACTTGATTTGATTAACTATTTAGGTGGTTCCATCCTATTACTCCTAGTAGATTTCATCCTTAGTAGTCCATTGTTTCGGCCATACCTGTTGGTTGTTTTGTATTAGCTTTTAGCTTGCTATTAGTCATAGGTTTATTTTTTAAACCGTAGGAGCTCACTTCATTACCCACTAGTTACCATTACTTACTAGTATAAGCCTTCAGTTTTAGATTTCGTCCAGTACCATATCATACCCACCCATATAGGTTTCCTCCCTATTGTACCTTTGGAGAATTAAAAATCTTATATATGTAATACCTCATATTTCTATGTATTTATGATTTAATTAATTGAGAAATTAATTTGGAAAATACGTTTTAATTAAATTACATGTGTGACGTAATTTAGTGTGATTAAATAATAAATGTGATAATTAAATATTAATCGAGAGATAGAGACTGATTAATATTATATTATGAGATTTACTATGTGTGTGAATAGTAAATATTAACAGTAAATTTGATATACGTCGTAGCGAGTGATATGGGTGTATTTGTTATTGTCTCACCGGGCATAGCGTGTAGACTATTTTGAGGTGAGAAATGAGAAATATTTTAATGACTCAAATGATAATTTAGAGGTCACGGATGAGTCCGTAAGGGTCAAAATACTCAAAATGGTATACCTAGGGGTAGTAGTCGGGTACCGGGGCATTTTTGGGCTAAATCGAGACCATATGGGGGTGTTTTAGTCTTTTGGCATATGCCGGTGAGGAGACCTACGAATTTACAAACTCTAAATCAGATTATAAGATTTAGAGGCTAAGTCCAGAAGAGAGAAAAATAAACAAAAGCCATTAGAGAGAAGAGAGAAACAATTCTCAAAGCTTAAGGAAGAATTACTAAAGGATTAAAAGGGTTCTTGCACCACAAAGTAGTTGGAAAGGAAGATTGGAGGAGAAAGACAATCAATCACCAACAAAAATCACAAAATTAGATCAACACTGAATAAGGCAAGTGGTTATTTGAAAATTAAATTGAGTTAGTAGGATTATGAATAATATGATTTGATGAATATTTTTGGAGAAAAAGAATGAAATAAAATGCATCATAGTTAGGGATTTGCATGTAGAATGATTTCAACCTATAGATGATTTGAAATCATAGAATCTGCATTTGTGATTTAAAATAAGGGAAGAACGTATTTTTGGGGTTCTTGAATAATTATAAGACTTGAATTATTCTGGACAAAATTGTGAAGATTTATGATGTTTAAGTCGTTGGAAATCCTCCTAGAGTATGTAGGAATGGTTTGGTATCAATGGTTGCAAGTTTGATGTATTACCATGTGAGTTAGATAATTTAATATGGTGAAAAATGCATGAAGTAGTAGAAATGAGTCTGTCATTCCTCGATCGATTAATCGACCCTTGAATTTTGATAGATCGATGGAGTCGATTGATCGATGCCCACGGTCGATCGATCGACCCAGGCTGATTTTGGGTTCTTTTGTTGATTGAGCACTATTTGATTGCCGACGCTTGAAGAGAACCTTATTGATGATATTATACCTATGTAGGGATTTACAGTGTACTAGTAGGTGTATAGTGGGGGTCCGTTATAAACATTGAGAGCAATATTTGAAGAGATGGATCGACGAGGATAAACCGATTGAGTAGTGCATCAGGAATTTGGGATTTGAGTAGGGAGAGAGTTAACATCATTCCATGTAGTATACCAGTGGGTTAGAGATAGCTTAACTACTGAAATGAATGGAGGGGTAACTACGGCCCTTAGAGTTGTGTGAATACTCAATTAAAATGCGATAGCGAGATAAAATTATAATTAATAAGTACGGTGAATATCCGAGAGAAATATTATGTACGAGCATGATTATTAGGTTGAGTCTATACCTACTGAATTATATAAATACTTAGGTGGAGTGAATACCTAAAGAACATTTGATTATACTAGGGTCGAGGTAGGATTCCGAACTAGTATGTGAAAATAATGTAATCTAAAGAGTACGGTGAACATCCGAGATAAATATTATGTATAAGAATGATTATTAGGTTGTGTGTATACCTACTGAATTATATCGATACCTAGGTGGAGAGAATACCTATAGTATAATTGCCTATATTAGGGTCGAGGTAGGATTCCGAACTAAATATGGAAATATTGATTTGGGGTCGTGCTGAAAGAGTTTCGAACCAATACATGTATAAAATTTCATGAGTGGGGTCGAGGTGATTTTTCAAACCAATACATGAAATAAACTTGGGGTCGAGGTTACATTCCAAACCAATCCTTTTACTTGGTGTCGATAAACCATTATGAACGAAGAGTCCTTGATGTGTGTTATGAGGACACATTAGTGATGAATGAATTTATAAGTATATATTGTGTGTGAAATACATATTGTATGATAATATACTTATATGGGATAGTAAAAATTTAGATGGCGTGCATACATCTAAAAGTAAATTAAGTAGAGAGAATTAATTAGAAGAATTAAACGGTAGATAATGATTATCTTAAAAAAATTAAGCAGTGAGGCATAATTGTAAAAGTAAGAGAAAACAAGATTGACAAGTTATTTAAGTATATGACATATGAGATATGTTACTGTTAACATATTGTATGGGAGGTATGGAAACTTAGCCGTGTAGATAAGTTCAGTTGAATACTATAGTCTAGTTAGCTTGGGTAGTACAGCTAGGTGGGATAAGTATAGGACGTTAGGCGTGCACTATAAATGAGGGATGAGTTAACTCAAGAGAGTATACGGAATCTTAACATGTATAATCAATAACTCATCTTATTGTGATAAACACTTGCTAAATATTTCAAAACGTTTTGAGGACTAACTATTGCTATCAAAATATTTTCAAAACCTTTTAGGTGTCCAGCCACAGGGTTGCCAGACTTGAGGATTCAATCCAGGGACTCGTAGCTGCAGCTTTGTGGAATCTGGAAGGACCTTGCATAGACGATTCATTCTTTTAGATATAGTGTAGGATCTCATTTTAGTACTCTCTATGGGGACATGTTATCCCTTGTATTTATTGTAGATATTCAGTTTTGGATTATTTTGGCTTTATTTAGCTACATTAGATTTTAGCCGATTGTTGACTCGGGAAGACTTTATCCTTTATATATTGCGTGATGGTTTGAATTATTATATATTGTGAATGTTTAATTACTTTCCGCTTGAGTACTGTTCTTGGGTTAATGAAAGCTAAAAATTTCCATCGATCTAATTTCACTTAGGTGATTAGTAATTAAAAAGTTTTTGACCGTGATGCTGAGAATGAACGAACTGAGAAACCTATTTTAATTTAATTTAGGACTAATCACCCAGGATTTAATTAGGTAGGGTGTCACGGATGTTATCAGAGCATCAGGTTCTAGTGTCCATAGGATCTTTGCGGATGTACTACGTTTTCAACATTTCTTTGTATTTCATATAGATCCCTATGCTTAGGATTGTTGATTCCTATTGTGAGATTTCATTCTCCTGTTATAATGTATTATTGTAGTGAATCTTATGCACGTTAGAGTATGCTGCGTAAGTCGAACAATGAAGGACAACCAGTGAAGACCGTGTAACACCCCAAGATTTTGGGACTGAGAAATTTAATTCTGGGAGAAATAACATTTATTTAAATTGGGGAATTTTAAAATTTGGAAATCGAAGTCCAAAAATTGAAGATGTTTTAAAGTTTGTCGGATGAGGATTTTGAGTGCGCCATTGACTCCGGATGGGTCGAGATAGTCAAAATGACTGTTATTGGGTTTTATTTCGGTTCCGAAATATTTTTAAGTTAGTTTGGCTCGAATTGGAGTAAACGAGTCATTTAAAGTGTGTATTAACATTTAAAACTGAGTTTATTGTTTTAAGGGATTTAAGGGCTTACGATTTCAGCCCTTCTCATTTAGAGAAAGAAAGAAATAGAAAGAAAAGAGAAAGAAGAAGAAAGGAAGAGAGAGAGAAGTGAAAGCTTGGAGATTCCGGCCCATACGCGATCTCGAGGATGATCCAACCTCTACAAATCTGAGGCAAGTGTTTAATCTTGCTAAATATTTCATTTGTGTATTTCATTTCATAATTTGTGGATAAAAGAAATGGATTTTGGATATTAATATCAAAACCTAGATTTTGTGGTTTAAATCTTGAAATTGATGCTTATATATGGGTTGGTTGGTTTAGAGATGGTTGGGATCAGATTTGGGATGATTTATTGGCTTAGGATCACAATATGATGAAGGTTTAGTGGTTAGAAGTGAAATTTTAGGGTTTAGAATTCGTGGGTTTTATGAAGAAGAGACCTTTTTGGTTCTACAGACTCGAATCGATTCGCCCCTTAAGCGAATCGACTCGGTTTAGGCAAAAGTGGCAGGTCTGCATGACCAAATCGATTCAGACCCAAGGCAAATCGATTCGGCTTGAGACAGAGTCCTAGGTCCTTTGGACTGAATCAATTCGTAGTTGGAGCGAATCAATTCGCCCTTGTGACCAAATTGATTCGGGCCAGGCCGAATCGATTCGAAAATAGGGCTATTTTATGGCACTTTTCTAGAATGATTTCTAACATTTTTTGGTTGGGTTTATTGATTCATGACCTTTTATGATGTAAGAGATATGTTGTGGGAGACATATCAGGGGTTTCTCACATGTTATGATTATGGTTACTTCTTGAAATAATTTAGGAAGAAATATATATACGTATGCATTGGAGTCGTGTATAGATATAGTCAGAAACCTCATTAGGGATGCGAATCCTAATTATAGATCAAAAGTGAGCCTAGTCATGATGTAAGGTTAAGGTCCCTTCGAGAGAGTGGTGAGAGTACGACATGAAATCGTCGGCCGAGGTGTGTGCCGAATCCTTATAGTGATAGGATTCTATTTATATTAAGATTGGGGACCGACGAGAGAGAGTGGTCGTGTATCCTTAGTAATGCCTAACTTAAGGAATAGATTGAAAGAGCAACAAGAGTTAGGGGTTCATAGGAGAAATTGAACCGTCGTTGGGATAGTGATTATATATCAAAATGGTATTCCCCTAAGTGATGAGATCATGATATGAAATTAAGTTAAACTTGAGGTTTGTAAACTATTAGTCATGTGCATACAAATAGTCGAAATTTGTATTGGAGATATTGATGTACTTTCGGATACAGATGTGATGTGTAGTTATTGTTACCTACACTCAACTTTGGGTGATAACCTTAATGTTGGAGATATATAGATATGTTGGAAGATTATTTATATCATAGGAGAAATGGATGAATATGCTTCAAGTGAGAGATCGTATTCATATAACGAATTAAGCTATTATGATTGGAGTGATGGCCAGTATATTGAGGATTTTGGGATGCTAATAGTCGAGTTTGTAAGCTTTATACATACAATGAGAGATAGTATATGTATATGTATGAATAGATATTTGTATAGATATGAATATATGTGTATACTCATGGTGTGAATAGCTAAACCGTATATGAAGGTTTAGTTATATGATGTAATTATATGGATGTATATATATTATGCATGTGAATGATATATATACTTGTATGGTTAAGCATACCCCGTTCATGCTATCATTGGGAAGTTGCGCGATGAGGGTGAGCACCCTGGCTCGATGAGTAGAGTGTGGATATTCCCCAGGTCATAGCGTCTATTGTGTTATTATGTGATTTACATTTTGTTTTGGGGTGAGACGTGGTTGGTATGTTTCGTCTCATTGACTAGTTAGGAACTATGACCGCTTCCCGGGACGTCGTGTGTGTGTGTTGATCACGAGGTAGGTGTCATTTAGTCCTACAGGTGGTCCCCAGTATGCTACGTGAGTCGAGCACTGGAAGATGATAGCATGGTGCAGTATATTGGCAATATATATAGCCGGTTATATTATGTGTATGGACATTGTATATCATATGTGGTATGTACACTTGGCTATGGGAATAAATGATTGTATCTATATATATGTTTAGAGTAATTACATATATACTTATATATATCCTATAGGTGGAAGGATATAAAAGTTCTATGGTGTACATCTTGGGTGATTATGGTGTATTAAATTGTTAGGGGTTGATGTATCGCATTTAAGGAATATTTCGGTTACATCATCCCAAGGATGTTTATTGGAGATATTGAGGTCACTCTTAGAGAGTAATATAATTTCAGTAGTTTCAGAAAAAAAAAATTGTGTAGATGACATAATGGATCCCTACAATCAATGTGGTCAAGGAGTAGTGTGTTGGGGGAGTTCCTTGTTTGGATTTTGCTTTGCGAGACGCCCCATGCACGAAACACAGTGCCATGTTGAGAGTAGAGAGAAGTTTTATCTTTGGTACTTGTAGGTATCAGTAGTATGATTGTGTAGACGACATGATGGATCCCTACTATCGACATTGTCAAGGAGTAGTGTATTGGGGGGGTTCCTTGTTTGGATTTCCCTTTGCGAGACGCCCCACGTACGAAATGCAGTGCAATTGTTGAGAGTAGTGAGAAGTCTTGTCCTTTGTACTTATATGTAATTATAGTAGTATAATTGTGTGTATGACATAATGAATCCGTACGATCGACATTGTCATGGAGTAGTGTATTGGGGGGTTCCTTGTTTGGATTTCGCTTTGTGAGATGCCCCACGCACGAAACGCAGTGTAATGTTGAGAGTAGTGAGAAGTTTTGTCCTTTATACTTAAGTATTAGTGGTATGATGGTGTGGATGACATGATGGATCCCCACGATCGACATTGTCAAGGAGTAGTGTATTGGGGGGTTCAACCTGTGACACCCCGACTAATTAAATACCGGGTAGCTACTCCTTTATTAAATTAATTCAAAATGCCAAGTTGGCTCAGTTAATAGCATCACTGTTGAAAACATTTTATTATTTCTAACCACCTAGTATTTAAAAAGTAAGTTGTCAAATTTTAATCTAAGTCTGATTAACATGCAACAAGTGTAATGAAGAATAATAACACCATTCACCATAATGAAGTAAATAGAATAACCAACACATGCTATAAATAAATATGGAGGAAATACTCCTCACAACAAATCCCACAACTGAAATAAGTAAGGAAATACTAAATACTAAATTAATACATGCCAGAGTCTGAAAAACTGAAATGGAAATGTCTCTAATAGAATTTGGGCAACATGCCCTACAACTGAGGAATACTGAGTATGGAATCCAAATGATATAAGCGTCTAAAAGCAAATCCCTGTAGCTTCCACAAGTAGCTACAGCTCATCATCTGAGTGAGAATCCTATGCATGGTGTCCTTGTGGCTGGGCACCTAAAATGGTTTTACAAAAAAAATAGATTTGAAAGCAAACGGGTCAGAGCCCGAATGTGGAGATATTTTAAAACCTGCAAGTGCTTTAAAAACATTTAAAACAGTATACGCAAAATACATGTTAGGACGTGCTCTCACATGAGATACTCACCTCTCGTCTAACTGTGCACTCCTAACGTTCCTGTACCCATTCATGTGTTAACTCATAACTATCTACTTCTAAAGAGTTTCTAACACTTCTACTCGGTTCACGTTCAATTTCCAATCTTAACAATTAAATAGAGAGTTCTACTTTAATTCTCGGATTCCCAATTATTAACAAAACCCTTTATTGATAAAAGTTCCCTTTTTATCTTTTCATAACATTACCATAACTATACTCACAATTAACATAGTAAATTCCTTCTCATTTAACCGTATATTTTCACATCATAAATATACAATACAAGCACCCAAAGGCTAAGCTGTGGTGCACACATACTCTGCTATCCATCCCGGTACATCACGTACATAAGGATCACGCATTCCGAATCTCTCAGGAATAGTTCAGATAACAACATCACAAATAGTGGAGGCGAACACAGTCACCATCACATGGGTTACGCACATACCTACGCTCCCATGATCAGCAAACTTATTAACATCCCAATAAGTCCTTCAATGACCTATGTTCATCGAGGTAACCAATCTAAATCCGGGCAACACAAGGATAAGAAGGCCCTAAGCGAACGTAAACCTCCCGTGATAGCAAGTATGGTAGGTATGTCATACACATAAAATTATATACTAAGCATTCACACATCTTAGATATCTCAATATTAATAAAGGTATACTCTACATAATTATACCATTATTCCAAATTCATATATTTCAAGTATCCCGATAATATAGAAATTAAATTGTTGACACGTCTCACGTCGTAGTTTCCTTAAACTTAAAACCTATCTCAAATAGACTATTAAGTTCCCATTATTCTCACATATAACACCTTTACACCTAAGGTCTTTACTTCTGCCCCAAACCTTATTTCATCAATTTATTCAAATTGCACTATTAACCCAAATATTATCTCACATAATGAATTTCATTAATTTAAAATAATTCCTCAAATTGAATTCCAATTAAGGTCCAATCTCATAATCATGCCTACTGGTCTTCCTTAAGGTTAAGGGTATTCACAAGGTCTCCAATAATATCATTCAAGGATTAACACCATTAAAATTTAATTAGGGAAAAACTTTACTCATTCTGGGAAGGTCGATCGATCGACCTTTACCTTCGATCGATCGATGGTGGTCGATCGATCGACTGAAGAACATCGATCGATCGAACGCACCAGGTCTGGTTACGGACTGCTTCTTTTTGCAGTTACCAATTCGTCCAAAAACACCATTTTTAAGCATGAAACTCTAATACAAGGTTACAATATCATCATACTATCATCCTACAACAGTATTAACATTCTAAATCCCATAATTCATCATTTAAAGGCTTTGTTTTAGATCAAAACTACATAAAGATTTCCAGATTTCTTCCTCATTCAAGAACATCAATAAACTACTTCTAAATTCCATTTTTAGATCATCAATGGTTCTGTTTAGAACATAAATTTCGTCCAGAATATTACTACATGAAATCCCTAACATAATTCCAAGATTTTAACTTCCAAATTTATGGGTCTAAATCATCTCCCAATATTAATTTCGAAAATTCCTAAACATGGAAAAGCATAGCTTGAATCAAATGAATTTAAACCACTTGCCTTAATCTTTCTCTGAATTTGGTGTTGAATATTGAAAGCTAAGTTGTTCTCCTTCTCTCTTTCTGCGGAATTCTCTTCCTTCTCTCTCTCTCTCTACAAGTTCTTCCCAAGGTTGATGACAATGGAGGTGTGTTTGGTTTTTTTTGTAAGTTGGAACTATATTTCAACTTCTCCCGTAGCCCATTAAGTCTCTTAGTGTAGTTAGTGGGTTAAGTGGGTTAAAGAAGAATTCAGATTTGTATTTCCAATTTTCGTCACTTTTAATTCCCAAAAATACAAAATTACCAAAATGCCCCTATAAGTTACCGGTATGGCCCAATAATGCCCCGGAACCCAAACTTAACCCCCAGCTAGTGTTTTCAGACTATTTCGACCCTTTCGGACGCGTTGGCGCACTCAAAATGACCATACGGGTGATGGAACTAAAATTCACTTTTTAAATATAATAATATATACCATGACGCGGCGGTCACACGCGTCTCAACAAAATTCCCAAATTGCCGTATTTAAATCTCACGACAATTTCAATATTTCCAATATTCATATATTGCCATATATACACATTATAATCAAATACTAACTCACATCTCGTTAATATTTTTATCCGGATCATTTAATTCAATTAATCCCAAAAATAAATATCACAGAAAATACGGGGTATTACATACTCCCCCCTAATAACTGAATTTCGTCCCGAAATTCGGAAAAGTAAGGTACACCTGGAAAAATAGGTATTCTCTAGTGTTGAGAACAATTATAAAAAGAAGTCCAAATTACTAAAACCCTCTCTACACAATGAGTTTGTTTAACATACTTGATACCTTATCAGAATAATCTTGATAAATGCACTTCGCGTTGTGCTATTATTAAACAACATTCTAGTAAAAATACCTTATACATCATTGGCCATACTGCCTTAATATCATTACGAGTCCGCACCTCACCACGCATTAACTCCCGCGTTTATCAACACATGAAACACCCATTCTGGAAGGACTCAATAACACATCTGACTACTCTTGACCACTCTTTGAATCTCTATTCCGACATTGTGACCTTTACACAAGGGAAAACCACTTCAGCCTGTTGGTGTTACACCAACCTTTATAAGTACCTTGTCCACCATAAATATATACGGGTGCTTTTCCCCCAACGCTATCATTTGGTAATATATGCTCCTCATGTCTACAATGTACCTCACTAGCTATACCCGATTTGGAATTGAAAATATCGCAATGGATCCAAAAAAAATTTTTCCATACAATCCATCAGTCTTTAGTCACCTTGTGCCTACACCTCGCGTTTTAGGTGATACAACCCTCAGTTTGAATCGTTGTTTCTCATTACTTATTGTCACCCCACTTGAATGTGGATATCGGGGATTTCATCCCAGTTCTAAATAGTATCACGTCGAACCACGTACCGACGTGTTCACTATCTAATAGTGTAAATTACCCCAAGTATATAACCATTTCTCTCCTTCTGGACCATGTACCACATAACCATTTCTCACTTTTTCCACTTGACCTTCCCATTCTTGGAATCGTCGTCTTGGTACAAAATTATTTGGTGGTTCATCTAACCCTAACTGGTCTACTACTTACTATCCCTCTTTCAATGCCGATATTCACATAAACTTTCCCCCGTTCGAAGATACTTGATGATCTTATTCTCCCGACGAATACCAAAAGTTTGGAACTTTACCCCTTTTCACTACTTTGTACATAACTAGACTTCATACCTGATTGACATCCTCATTTTATTTACTCTTGAGTTACCCTCAACATTCGATTGATGGGAAAAACACCCCGCCCGCTCGGGGAGAGCGAACGATGCGCTACTATCGATAAACTAAACTAATCCACAATTAACAAGGTATACAGCATCCAAATCCCACAATAAAACAAGAAACCACTATTCTTATCTTCAATTTAATACAACAAATCTCTCGAAATAATTACAACAATCCAACTATCTCGAAAATAAAATAAATCTCCAAATTTGAACATGCTACACTGACTACACATGATATCCACTTACACCTTATCTTATGACGTTTAATCTCATAAGTAAAAATCTCATTCGTCTATGTTCCCTCTTCCTTTTATTTACGCTTTAGTAAATCAAGATGTATTTGCCACTTATAACCCATCCATACTGTTTTTAAACATTATATATGATTCATACAAATCCCAACTCTTTATTGTCACTGTAAATACAACGGTGCTATACCACTAGGGCGTTCTCAATCGCTTCTGAATTACAAACCCTAAATCCTCCTTATCCTCAATGCGTCCCTCAATATGCCGTGCCAAAACTAATATTATTAGTACTTACATAGTAATTTACCAACAACTGGCTCTAATGGCCTTACAACATAATTTACTCCTTGTAACTCCCCATTATAACTACATACTGCCGTATCGATAGAGGTATCCAATTCATGAACGAAGGACCACACTTCTCCTTACTACCAATCTTACGCTAAGTTTCATGCGTGGGGTGTCTCGCAAAGCGAAATCCAAACAAGGAACCCCCCCGATACACTACTACCTAACATTGTTGGTCATCGGAATCCGTTAAGCCCTATCCATAGTATGTACCCCTACACTCTCGTTTCTCAACAAAGTTACATTTTGCCGCAATGACACTTAAACAAGGAACTCCCTTCGAATGACACTTTCTCTTGACACTGATGGTAATCACATTCCATATACACCACGTAACTAAGATCGGGGTTCTCAAAATCCCATCCCCAGACACACAACTATGAGTATAAATTCCCAAATCTTTAACGGGGAATAAAACGATGCACTCCTTTTGTTATAACTTCTCTATCGTTAAATATAAAAACCAACTAACTCTTTGTTGACTAGTAAATCAATTACATACGACTCTTAATAATGAAATCCCTACGCATAATGGGATTTAATATCCGAGACCATTACACCATTTTAAAATCACAACATATTCAAATATATGTATATATACCTATATACAAATGTACAATTGCGAGTCCGACCCTCTCACAGATGGGGCCTCGCCAGAACAAAACATGCTACCCCAAGGTGGCAATCCCAATAAACTTGCAATACCAGCACACTATCGGTATAATCATATATATAAAGCCATAAATAATATCATCTCATACTCGTATAATACAACACTAAAACAAGTAATTTCAATAAAGCAGAACCGCTATTAATATACCCATTCATCCTCCGCGGATGACAATAAAAGTAATCCCCCACACTATCAGGGAAAAAAATTCTTATATATAATAAAGTTACTGATATACTCACTAAATTCGACTCTCAAGTGAAAATAACAATAGTGACAAATGTAGCAACTCATTCACGCCACAAATAACATGCATCATCATCTGAGAATGTAACTCATACTTCTATTTTATCAATCGTCCCGGATACTCAAATGGTTCCTGGACATACCACACATATCTGTCCCACACCGAATATTTCAATAATTGTTTCCCTCGCCAGGCACAATACCTTGATCCCTACCCTTGTATCGAGAATTTTTTTTTTTATAACGCACGGGTTTCACTCCCCACAGAAATACCTCTACACATACTCCACTTATCTTTTGTCTCACAAATTATGTTAAGGTGGTCCATCTCTCGGACGTTGGTAGTCTCGACTCAGACGACTATCTCTGTTGTTCCCTTAGTGTTGACGGCCCTAAAGATCACGCTACTAATTTTTCCACCTCTTTTACTGAAATTACCATCGCTCGGTAGTAATTCCGCTATCGAATTATTTTAACGGTTTCTCCATTGGGTCTTCCCATTGTGGTGCTTCTCCAACACCAGTTTTCCCCAGTCTTACTATATGTAAGGTTCTCGATTCTCGTGTCTCCCCACCCGGGGATGTTTACCTCCAAATTAACACTATGCGATAATACCATTTGCTTTAACCGTCTAAGCAGAGTCCTGCCCGAAGGACTTGCGATTCTCCTCTGTAAATTTCCCTTTAATATCCCCTTCTCCGTTTCACCTACTTCACCCGGTGTAGAGTTCACAAAATTTTTTTATTTCTCCTCACAAAGTGACCTCTGTCCGGACCTCTCGTGTGAGTTCAGAACGACATTCGTTTCTCACCCTAAACATTTGATCACGGAACTTATGGTCAAACCATTCGTGTACGCCTTCTCTCGACGTTACATCCCACTTATAAGTGTGGTGATTGTTTCTCCCCATAGAAACTCCGCTCTCACGAGATGAGAAAATTTTTCCTCAAATTTTCACTCTCGATTAGCCATACTCCAACACAAGTCCAAGCCTTTGGATACTTTGCGTTCGTTTGGCTAGCACATGCCGTCTTCTCCTTTCGAGTATTGCCACTGCTGGTTCTCTTCAATGTTACATTAATTCTTTCTCTCCCATTCCAACCTTGTTGGATGTGTCTAATTTGACCCCATTCCTTACTATAGCCATACCCGGAAGTCTCAGGCTGCGTCTTAGCCTTCTAGATCATCCAGGACTTCCGTGCCATAGTATCGATGACTTCAACTACGGTCATCCTTATTTAAATAAATCAATTATCCTCGATATATGTTTGCCTCCTGCTGTTCACCCAACTGTCTTCGCCTGATGTACTGCATTGTTCGGTACTCGAATACACCCGATCGCAAATAAGATTCACTACCATATGTATTAAAGCAGGAGAACGAAATCTCACCAAAGATATCAACAATCCTAAGCATAGGGCTCTATATCAAAGAAAGCTCAGCGGAAACATAATAAGCCGTACAGATCCTAAGGAAACTAGAACCTGATGCTCTGATACCACCTGTGACACCCCGACTAATTAAATACCGGGTAGCTACTCATTTATTAAATTAATTCAAAATGCCAAGTTGGCTCAGTTAATAGCATCACTGTCGAAAACATTTTATTATTTCTAACCACCTAGTATTTAAAAAGTAAGTTGTCAAATTTTAATCTAAGTCTGATTAACATGCAACAAGTGTAATGAAGAATAATAACACCATTCACCATAATGAAGTAAATAGAATAACCAACACATGCTATAAATAAATCTGGAGGAAATACTCCTCACAACAAATCCCATAAGTGAAATAAGTAAGGAAATACTAAATACTGAATTAATACATGCCAGAGTCTGAAAAACTGAAATGGAAATGTCTCTAATAGAATTTGGGCAACATGCCCTACAACTGAGGAATACTGAGTATGGAATCCAAATGATATAAGCGTCTAAAAGAAAATCCCTGTAGCTTCCACAAGTAGCTACAGCTCGTCATCTGAGTGAGAATACTATGCATGGTGTCCTTGTGGCTGGGCACCTAAAATGGTTTTACAAAAAAAATAGATTTGAAAGCAAACGGGTCAGAGCCCGAATGTGGACATATTTTAAAACCTGCAAGTGCTTTAAAAACATTTAAAACAGTGTATGCAAAATACATGTTAGGACGTTCTCTCACATGAGATACTCACCTCTCGTCTAACTGTGCACTCCTAACGTTCCTGTACCCATTCATGTGTTAACTCATAACTATCTACTTCTAAAGAGTTTCTAACACTTCTACTCGGTTCACGTTCAATTTCCAATCTTAAAAATTAAATAGAGAGTTCTACTTTAATTCTCGGATTCCTAATTATTAACAAAACCATTTATTGATAAAAGTTCCCTTTTTATCTTTTCATAACATTACCATAACTATACTCACAATTAACATAGTAAATTCCCTTCATTTAACCGTATATTTTCACATCATAAATATACAATACAAGCACCCAAAGGCTAAGCTGTGGTGCACACATACTCTGCTATCCATCCCGGTACATCACGTACATAAGGATCACGCATTCCGAATCTCTCAGGAATAGTTCAGATAACAACATCACAAATAGTGGAGGCGAACACAGTCACCATCACATGGGTTACGCACATACCTACGCTCCCATGATCAGCAAACTTATTAACATCCCAATAAGTCCTTCAATGACCTATGTTCATCGAGGTAACCAATCTAAATCCGGGCAACACAAGGATAAGAAGGCCCTAAGCGAACGTAAACCTCCCGTGATAGCAAGTATGGTAGGTATGTCATACACATAAAATTATATACTAAGCATTCACACATCTTAGATATCTCAATATTAATAAAGGTATACTCTACATAATTATACCATTATTCCAAATTCATATATTTCAAGTATCCCGATAATATAGAAATTAAATTGTTGACACGTCTCACGTCGTAGTTTCCTTAAACTTAAAACCTATCTCAAATAGACTATTAAGTTCCCATTATTCTCACATATAACACCTTTACACCTAAGGTCTTTACTTCTGCCCCAAACCTTATTTCATCAATTTATTCAAATTGCACTATTAACCCAAATATTATCTCACATAATGAATTTCATTAATTTAAAATAATTCCTCAAATTGAATTCCAATTAAGGTCCAATCTCATAATCATGCCTACTGGTCTTCCTTAAGGTTAAGGGTATTCACAAGGTCTCCAATAATATCATTCAAGGATTAAAACCATTAAAATTTAATTAGGGAAAAACTTTACTCATTCTGGGAAGGTCGATCGATCGACCTTTACCTTCGATCGATCGATGGTGGTCGATCGATCGACTGAAGAACATCGATCGATCGAACGCACCAGGTCTGGTTACGGACTGCTTCTTTTTGCAGTTACCAATTCGTCCAAAAACACCATTTTTAAGCATGAAACTCTAAGACAAGGTTACAATATCATCATACTATCATCCTACAACAGTATTAACATTCTAAATCCCATAATTCATCATTTAAAGGCTTTGTTTTAGATCAAAACTACATAAAGATTTCCAGATTTCTTCCTCATTCAAGAACATCAATAAACTACTACTAAATTCCATTTTAGATCATCAATGGTTCTGTTTAGAACATAAATTTCGTCCAAAATATTACTACATGCAATCCTTAACATAATTCCAAGCTTTTAACTTCCAAATTTATGTGTCTAAATCATCTCCCAAGATTAATTTCGAAAATTCCTAAACATGGAAAAGAATAGCTTGAATCAAATGAATTTAAACCACTTGCCTTAATCTTTCTCTGAATTTGGTGTTGAATCTTGAAAGCTAAGTTGTTATCCTTCTCTCTTTCTGCAGAATTCTCTTCCTTCTCTCTCTCTCTCTCTACAAGTTCTTCCCAAGGTTGATGACAATGGAGGTGATGGAGGTGTGTTTGGTTTTTTTTGTAAGTTGGAACTATATTTCAACTTCTCCCGTAGCCCATTAAGTCTCTTAGTGTAGTTAGTGGGTTAAGTGGGTTAAAGAAGAAGTCAGATTTGTATTTCCAATTTTCGTCACTTTTAATTCACAAAAATACAAAATTACCAAAATGCCCCTATAAGTTACCGGTATGGCCCAATAATGCCCCGGAACCCAAACTTAACCCCCGGCTAGTGTTTTCAGACTATTTCGACCCTTCCGGACGCGTTGGCGCACTCAAAATGACCATACGGGTGATGGAACTAAAATTCACTTTTTAAATATAATAATATATACCATGACGCGACGGTCACACGCGTCTCAACAAAATTCCCAAATTGCCGTATTTAAATCTCACGACAATTTCAATATTTCCAATATTCATATATTGCCATATATACACATTATAATCAAATACTAACTCACATCTCATTAATATTTTTATCCGGATCATTTAATTCAATTATTCCCAAAAAAAAATATCACAGAAAATACGGGGTATTACACCTTATTTGCATTTCGCTTTGCGAGACGCCCCACGTACGAAACGTAGTGCAATGTTGAGAGTGGAGAGAAGTTTTGTCCTTATTAATTTGTACGCATGTTATTTAGAGATTAAATCATATGATTCAAACCTAATGTTAATGGGTAGCGTATTAAGAATTATAACTAATTAAATTATAAATCGGAATTTAATTAAGACTAATATAGCACTTATGTGTAATATAATTAAGTGTGATTAGAATGGGAAGGATTCTAGGGTATGGTTAAAAGTTAGGTTGTCCTTATGGGTGGGGTAACTTACTTGAGTTTCCAGGACGCGAATAGGTGCGCGCTGTTGGATGAGAGGTGAGTTGGGGTTTCACGAGAGTACGACTCCACTTTAATTATGAAATAAGTGTGTTGATATTTATTATGCACGGTTAACACACTTGCTAAACATTTTTACACCTCGGGCTCTGACCCGTTTATATTTTCTCTCCTGCTATATATATATATATATATATATATATATATATATATATATATATATATATATTATTACAAGTGTCCTACCGCAGGGATGCCGGATGCCCTTCTATCCAGAGTTGTGGGAGCCGTAACAGGTGCGGACTATTGTGGAACTTAGATTGTAGTCGCTTCCTACTTCTTGTAAATCTAGGTAGGATTCATGTTGTATATCGGGTATATACCCAAGGGATATTTATATTTGTTTATATGTCTTCCCCATGGATGTTGTACTGTATGTGACCCGATAGCTTATTCGGGTATATTCATTGGTATATACGCATTCCACGTTACACTAGCACTTTCTTTCATCATCATACTTGTGCATTCTACCTTTGTTAGTACCTGTACATAGTTGGTTTTATTCCATTGTGTGTTTTATTTAGTTTTTGGCATCCGCTTTTAATAGTTTCGGGTAGTTAGCCTTATATTATTTAGTATTGTCAGTTGATGTTGAGACTGAGCCATCTGAGATACTTGATTTAATGTAGTATAGGGCTAGCCACCCATTATTATTTTAAGCGGGTTGTCACAGACCGTTGGGAGGACAGTAGGATATGGGTCTCAGTTGGAGATATGGAATATTATGGTGATGATGACCGTAGTCGAGGTCACCCCTAATGATGCTTTGACAGTTGATGCTGCAATGACTGCTAGGGTACAACAGACTTTCCTAGTACCGCTACGGTAGAAAGTGGTACCAAAGTAGACTCGCCCAAGGCAGTTAAAATAGGAAAGAGGCATAGGGGCCTTGAAGAGTACCATCCTCTAAAATTTTCTAAGTGCGAACGTTGTATGTGTCGGCCAATGGTAAAGGAAATCCATGGCCATTGGCTTATGATCGGGTATGGTAATCCCCGAAAGTGAAAATTTGGTAATTTTTTATAACTTATCACATGAGGATCGAGTAGAGGCCAAGTGGCAGAAAGAAATTATTTTTTTGATGAAACTTTGTACCCAACAAGGTAGGCACAATAGAGAAAAGAGTCCTTAAGATTGAATAATGGGCTCACGAGTAGGAGTCCCCAGCACTTATGGGAAATTTTTGCATGGATAACATATGTATATTGATGATACTGATGCTTCTGTGTAAACAAAGCTAAAAGAATTGAAAGTTTAGTCAGGAGGTTAAGATTGGATGAAATAGTTCTAGTAAAACACCATAGGGGGAGACCCATGAGGGGACCCATTTAAACGATGCAGATAATGAAATTCTTATCGAGTGATGGTGGATTCAGTCAGAACTGGTGAGACCAAAAATATGTTTTCCTTAGGGCCAACCGAGCTAAGGGAACAATGAGGGTCGCCGTCAGAGTTGAAGCTATCAAAGTCCGAGAGACGGACAACCCTAATACAGTCAGTGTGTCCAGGAATAGGGGATTCTGTAGAGAGATATTTTTATGTAGATAGTATGACCACATGCATTGATCTTGGTCGAAGTGAGCAAAAAGGGCAATAGCATGGTGTCAAGTAGGGGAAATGATTAAAATAGTCTTTTGGTTCAGTTGGGACAAGCGTGTAATGTCCAGGAACCATTTGAGCAGCCAGTGCGATTGGCAAGGTGGAGGTATGAGTTTTATCCTTGAGTGAATGAGGTATATTTGTGTGAGATGAGTGAGTCAAAGGATTTTCTTAGTGCTAGATTCGTGTGTGAGATGAGTTTAGTGGTTATATCGATAACATTATCATGTGTATATATTTTTCCATTGGGTAGCAGGGTTATCTTTAGTTTCATCCGCAGGGGGCGAGTGTTGACAATGCATATATACTTTATAGGAATTAATCGATCTAGTGATGTGTCATACGAGTATGATAATATCTTAGGTACGGACTGGTTAACGATGGTCGGTACGATAGTGCTCGGTTAGTGCAAGGCTATTGTGTTCCCTGTTCCTAAGTAGAATGTGTTGTTTTAGCGATGCCTCACCGAAAAGAGGGTCGAGCTCGCACTTATATGATATTATAATGGAGGCTTTGGAGAATATAGTTATCTCGAGATATTTGATCCCGGTGCTAGGGACTTTATCGATATGATTCAGGGTATATTGGGTTTATTATTGAGTGGGGAAATTAAACTCATTATGTTAATTAGCATGAATGACTAGTGATAGTGAGAGCGCGGTGTAATATGACTCCTTTAGAGACGTGGGAGTTGAGAGTTATATTTAAATGTTTGGGGATAGAATTTTGAGTGTCCAGTTATGTGCTTTAGGCTTGTAGAACTCGATCTTCAACAATGCGATTAGGAGGGGAAGTTCCTTATTTAGTAGTCATTACGAGATGAGATACACATGGACCTTAATTAACGTCGGGAGTGGAGAGACTTTAATGGATGCTAGGGGCATCAGTTTCGAATGTTAATTGTTATACGTGTGACGAAAACACTTTGAACTGAGAGCTATTATACGAGTAAAGCTAGCGAAGCCGATAGTGCTGTAGAAAGGCACTGAAATGTTTTCTCACTACGAGTTGAAGGGTGGGATAATGTCGAGAAGAATTCGATTATAGGCTATGGGGTGACTGAGAAGACCCATGTGCTGTAGCCAGATCGAGAATGTGAGGCCAAGTTTGAGAAAGGTGTGTTACGTATGAGACCTTGGTAATTTTTGTGCATAAATGCATGGGACAAGGGTGTATGGGAGCCCTGGCTAGTGGTTTCGAAGTCGTCCGCGATAGAAGGGCATGGAAAGGAATGTGTGGAAAATATGTCTGACAGGCAGTTATAAACGAAGTTAAAATGGTGTGATGGACTGAAAATCGATGATAAAGATGATAATCCAAGTATATATGTGCAATAAGAGCTAGCACACCCGAGATGGGTTAAAAGGATGTGGAAATCCATTTAAAAGGATATCTCTTAAGAAGAGAAAATCCAACTATTGTGGGGAAGTAGAGTGGAGTCCTACTCAGTCGATTGTTGAGAGTGGCTTGCACTTAAATGGAATATTGATGGGTTTACCCCGAGAGAAAGGGGATTAAAAGTGCCAATTAATGTGAGAGGTTATAAGTGGAAGTCGGTGTTAAGCGGGACATAGTGAGGTTGTGTTCGGGTGCACCGCTCGTAAATGCGAATAATTGTTTATCAAACTGACAATTCTAGTGACGGAATGGGAAGATAGGCTGATAGATTTCATTGATGGGTTTCCAACATCAGCACATGGTCAAGAATTCCTTCGAGTGTGGGAAACAGATTGACTGAGATAAACTGATTGTTATTTTTCTTTGAAAAGAAGGGTTGCACCGGTGTAGGGTGTCACCCAATATAATTGTGAGTGGGGATGAGATCCTTGAATCCTACCCATGATATGGATTTTTAGGAAGTGGTAGGGATGGCATTTTATTTTGGTCATGTTGCATCACCTTTAGCCGATGAGAATACAGGAGGTGATTTACAATGTTGATTTAAGAGAACGGTGAACATTATGAACTGTAAGGTAATTGGGAGGAGAAATTATCGATAGGTAGAGTTGTGTATATACACCCGTACCTTTTTTAAAAGGATTGAGTGCCTTTTTGAGTTTTTTATGTCGTAAGACTTATCGTTTACCCTCTGGGTGATCCAAAGTGAGGGGATAACTAGACTTTTGATTGGACGTGATTCAGAATCCATTGGAAAAAAGTAGAGTAACCCCAAACTATTTTAGATAATTTTTTAAAGGCATCAGACTTATGTCGCCACGAACCAATGTTTCAAGGGCGGACATGAGTGGTTAGATGTCCTTGTCGTTTCCCTCGAGATGGGAGCTATGTGTTAAGGTGGATACGGGAAGCTTTCACCTAGTGATGTGCAAACCTCCATTAGTATTGAAGAAATAGAGCCAGTGATGTGTAGGCTAATCTTATTAGAATGTCGTGGTAGAAGCACAATGTGTGATGTGCCATTTTTGAGGTGAGACCTTAAGACTTATAGACTATATCAGTATGAAGAGATTTGAACAATCTTGTAGATAATGTGAAGCTACAGTTATGAAGCCTTTTGATAGATGGGAACCACTAGCAAGTGTATAGTGGAGTGACCCTTATGTTATTGTGATTTGAATTTGGGTACTAAAGCATGTCATGATATTAAAGACCCTAAGTTTTAGTATCGGTCTTGACCTAATTTCAAGGACGAAATTCCTTTGTAAGGGGAAAAGTATGTAATACCCAATATTTCTACATATTTATGATTTAATTAATTTGGAAAATATGTTTAAATTAAATTACATGTGTGAAGTAATTTAATATGATTAAATAATAAATGTGATAATTAAATATTAATCAAGAGACAGAGACTAATAAATATTATATTATGAGATTTACTATGTGTGTGAATAGTAAATTTGATATACGTCGTAACGAGTGATATGGGCGTATTTGTTATTGTCTCACCGGGAGTCGCGTGTAGACTATTTTGAGGTGCGAAATGAGAAATATTTTAGTGACTCAAATAATAATTTAGAGGTCACGAATGAGTATGTAAGGGTCGAAATAGTCAAAATGGTATACCCGGGGGTAGTAGTCAGGTACCGGGGCATTTTTGAGCTAAATCGGGACCGTACGGGGGAGTTTTAGTCTTTTAGAATATGCGGGTGAGGAGACCTACGAATTTACAAACTCTAAATAAGATTATAAGAGTTGGAGGCTAGGTCTAGAGGAGAGAAAAACACACAAAAGCCATTATAGAGAAGAGAGAAACAATTCTCAAAGCCTAAGGAAGAATTGTTGAAGGATTCAAAGGGTTCTTACACCACAAAGTAGTTGGAAAGGAAGATTGGAGGAGAAAGACAATCAATTACCAACAACAATCACAAAATCAGATTATCTCTGAATAAGGCAAGTGGTTATTTGCAAATTAAATTGACTTATAATATCCACGTGTAGGATTATGACTAGTACGATTTAATGAATATTTTGGGAGAAAAAGAATTCAATAAAATGTATCATGGTTAGGTATTTGTATGTAGTTAGATTTAGAAATGCAGAGGATTTAAAATCATAGAAGACTTGATGATTAAAATGAATTTAATCTGGATTTGTGATTTAAAATATGGGAAGAACATATTTTTAGGGTTCTTGAATAATTAGAAGACTTTAATTATTCTGGAAAAAAAATGTGAAGATTATGATGTTTATGTCATTGGAAATCCTCCTAGAGTATGTAGGAATGGTTTAGTATCAATGGTTGCAAGTTTTATGGATTACCATGTGAGTTAGATAATTTAATATGGTGAAAAACTCATGACGAAGAAGAAGAACTGCTTCTATCACTGCTCAATCGATCGATCGACCCTTGAATGTCGATCGATCGACCCAGGCTAATTTTGGGTTCTTTTGTTGGTTGAGATCTATTTGATTATCGATGCTTGAAGGGAACCTTAGTGATGGTATTATACCTATGTGGGGACTTACATAGTACCAATAGGTGTATAGTGGGGGTCCATTATAATTGTTGAGAGCAAGATTTGAAGAGATGGACTGACGAGGATAAACCGATCGAGTAGTGCATAGAGAATTTGGGATTTGAGTTATGGAGAGAGTTAACATCTTTCCAAGAAGTATAACAGTAATTTAGAGATAGCTTAACTATTGAAATGAATGGAGGGGTAACTAGGGCCCTTAGAGTTGGGTGAAGCTTATTTGCTTTCTGTAAGGTCTTTTTTAGCACTAGATGTCCCACTGCAATGGGTCTTGTCCTAACCCTCTAATTGTAGAATTTCGCTGCCCTCTGTTCGTAGGCTGCTTGTCTGATCTCCGCGTCTTCTATTCTTTCTTCAATCAGATCTAGGTCTAGTCTCCTCCCCTCCCCATTTTTGTCGGGGTCATAAGTCTGAACCCTGTGAGTTGGGAGCCCCAGTTCCGTTGGTATGACAACCTCTGAGCCATGTGCTAGCATGAACGGGGTTTCTCCTATAGGTGTCCTTGCCGTCGTTCTGTAGGCCCATAGCACAGCGTAGACCTCTTCAGTCCATCTTCCCTTCGCATTCTATAGCCTCTTCTTGATCCCATCGAGGATTGTTCTATTCGTAATCTCGGTCTGACCGTTTGCCTGAGGTCGGCCAGGAGATGAGAAGAACTTCTTTATCCCAACTCTTAGACAGTACTTTTCTAAAGAGGAGTTCTTGAACTGCGTCCCATTGTCCGAGATTAAAGTGTTTGGGAGGTCGTATCTGCATATGATGTTCCTCCAAATAAACTGGAAGGTCTTCTGCTCTGTGATTGTTATCATCGGCTCTGCCTCCACCCACTTTGAGAAGTAATCGATGGCAACTATCAAGAATCTATAATTGTTGACAGCTCTTAGCAAGGGTCCTACTAAGTCAATTCCCCATACCGCAAATGGCCATGGAGAAGAGATTAACGTCATAGGCTGATGGGGTTGATGAGGAATAGTGGCGAACCTTTGACATTTATCGCACCTCTTCACGTAGTCTGCAACGTCCTTGGACAAGGTTGGCCACCAGTATCCCTGTGTGATGATCCTCTTGGCTAAGGGTCTTCCCCTATGTGGCTAGAGCAAGAACCCTCATGAACTTCCTGTAAGACCCTGGAAACTTCCGCGGGATGCACACATCTAAGGAGAGGCAATATAAATCCCTTCTTGTACAAGACGTCTCCTATCATCGAGAACTTGGCATCTCTATATCTCAATTTTCTCCTCTCTAACTTGGACTCAGGCAGCTCTCCCTCTCTAATGTATCTGACGAGGGGGTCAATCCATGAGTCTCCTAGGTTCAAATTGTGACACGGATTACGCACCTCTTCTTCCTCGATGGTTGCCTTTCCTAAGACCTCGATCGAAATGGTCCTCCTAACATCTGTCTTCGTTGCCGAGGCCAACCTTGCCAATGCATCTGCGTGACTGTTACTTTGTCGAGGCACTCTCTTTAGTTTTGCCTCTCAAAATATTCCAACATCTTTCTCACCCTCTTCAGGTACTTCACCATCCTTTCATCCTTAGCCTCACAGACTCCTAATACTTGATTGACAACTAATCTTGAGTCGCTGTGGAGTAGGAATCACTTTACGCGAAGAGTCTTTGCCAATAAAAGACCTGCTATCATGGCCTCATACTCGGACTCATTGTTTGAGGACTGGAAGTTGAATCTCAAGGCGTATTCAATGTTGGCACCATCTGGAGCCGAGAGTATCAGCCCCGCACCGTTCCCACTGTCGCAGGAAGAGCCATCAACGAAGAGGCTCCAAATGTCTGTATCCGATGAGAAGACCCCTTTCGTCATGACTCCTTGCTTGAAGAGGTACCGATCCTTTTCGTTCTCTTCTACTCTGCCCCGGACCTTGCCTGAGGTGACCTCTTCCTGATCTCAAAAGACGTCTGGTGTTGTCTCTTCTAAATTTCAGAAGACACTTCGATTTGTCTCTTCGATATCCCCCAGCCATTCTCTGTCTCGGCCTCTTCCCATGTGAACTCCGCAATAAAGTCCGCGAGGGCCTGCCCTTTGATGGCTGTCCTAGGCTGGTAGGTAAGATCATACTCCCCCAACTCGATGGCCCAGGTCATCAATCTCCCAGACTTCTCAGGTTTATGCAGGACCTGTCTTAGTGGGGAGTCAGTGAGGACTACCATGGAGTGAGCTTGGAAGTAAGGCTTCATTTTCCTTGAGGCATATATTAGGGCATAAGACAACTTTTCCATACGGGGATAATTTTGTTCGAACCCTTGAAGGGCCTTACTGTTGAAGTACACAGGCCTTTGGATCCCATTGTCCTCCCGTATTATGGCCGCGCTAATGGATGATTCAGAGACTGCCAGATACACATACAACTTTTCTCCTGCGACGGGCCGAGATAGCAATAAGGGTGACCCCAAGTAATACTTGAGTTGGTTGAAGGCTTTTTCACACTCTTCGTCCTAATTGAAGGCCTTTCTTAGAACTTTAAAGAATGGGAGACACTTGTCCGTTGCCCTAGAGACAAATATGTTAAGCACAGCCACTCTCCCCGTGAGTCTTTGGACATCCTTAATACTCCTAGGAGTCTTCATGTCAAGAAATGCCTTGATTTTCTCAGGGTTCGCTTCAATTCCTCTCTGGTTGACGATGAATCCCAGGAAATTCCCAGCCCCTACTCTGAAGACACACTTCACTGGGTTAAATTTCATTATGTATGAGTCCATAACATCGAAGGTCTTCTCAAGGTCTGCTACATGGGTGCAAGCTTTCAAGATCTTTGTTAGCATATCATCTATATACACCTCTATAGTCTTACCTATTTACTCTTCGAACATCTTATTGACAAGACGTTAGTATGTTGCCCCTGCATTTTTTAGACCGAATGGAATTACTTTGTAGCAGTACGTCCCTTTGTCGGTAATGAAGGTTGTCTTCTCTGAGTCTTCAGCATCCATGAAGATTTAGTTATAGCCTGAATACGCGTCCATGAAGCTCATGAGCTCATGTCCTGCTTTGGCATCCACCATCTGAACTATCCGAGGTAAGGGATAGCTGTCTTTTGGACAAGATCTGTTCAGGTCAGTGAAATCGACACACATTCTCCACTTCCCATTGGCTTTGGGTACGATGACTGCATTTGATAGCCACTCCGAATCTGTGACTTCTCTTATAAACTCAGCCTCTTCTAACTTTTTTACCTCTTCTCGGATGAAGTCGTACTTCTCCTTGGAGTAGACTCTTCGTCTCTATTTAATAGGCTTGGCATTTTTGGTCACGTTGAGCTTGTGACTCATCACCTCAGGGTCGATGCCAGGCATATCTGCGTGACTACATGCGAACGCACTCTACCTCTTCTTGAGGAAGTTTATCAGCTCTTCCTTGATTTCTGAATTAAGGGCCTTGCCGACCTGGATGGTTTTTTCCGGCTCGTCCTCATTGAGGACGATAGATTCTACCTCTTCCGCGGCCTCTTCCTTCTTCAATTTTGTCTCATCTCTTGGATCAAGAGTATCAATGCTATAAGTGGTGGTGGCCCTCTTATGGGCCTCTCTCTCTTCGGCCGAGTTGAAGTAACATTCTCGCGCTGTGGTCTGGTCAACTTGCACTTCCCCTACCCCATAGGGGATAGGGAATTTTAGCATCTGGTGGACCGTCGACGGAAAAGCCTCGAACTCCTTAAGGGCCACTCTTCTTATGATGAGGTTATAGGCCGAGAAGACACTCTCGTCCATCACGAAGAAATTAATCTTCCTAGTCAACCTCTTAGACCACTCATCCCCCATCCGTACGTCCATCTCATACATTCCCAAGGGATGAACCTTTTCGCCACTGAAGCCTATCAAAGGGTGATGATAGGGTATCAACCTTGCTCTACTAAGACCCAGGCTCTTGAAGCAAGGCCAAAACATCACATCCACCGAGCTCCCCCCATCTACGAGGATCCTCTGCACCTCGCATCCATGCACCCGTGTTGTCATGACCAAAGGGTCATCATGGGGGGCCAAGATACCCTTGAAGTCGAGCCTGGAGAACCCAACTATAAGGGTGTCCATGTACACTTTCTTCCTCTTCTGCACTGTCTCGGAAGACGTTAGGTTCAAAACTTCAAGTTTGGCCGCCGACTTGGCCTCTGCCACGTGAGCCTTCCTATCAGCTACTTCAGAGCCACCTCCTGCAAATCCCCCGCATATGGTGTTGACACCAAACGAGACCATACCTACCCTTTTCACCGGGGTGTTGTCATCTCTCAGAGGAAGATCCGGATCGTCTTCATCATCTCCTTGTGAATCATCGTCTCTTCGGGCTGGGACGTTGTCACGGCATTTGTCATTTCTTTTTTTCTTAGGGTCATCTCTTCAACCCTTAGGATTCTTACCGTCCACATACTTCCTCAGCTTGCTAGATTTTAACATCTTTTCAATCTCATGTTTCAAAGCGAAGCATCTATCCGTGATGTGACCATGATCCTGGTGGAACTCACATCATAGGTTTTTGTTCCTCTTATGTGGTGTACTGGGTTGGTGCTACCATCATACTTGGGAGACACCACAGGAGGTTTGAACTTAGCTGTGGTTGGGAAGCTGACTATCCTAGCCACAAACGGTGAGCCCTCGGAGTAACCCCTCTGCAATGGGTCCCTACTTTTAATGAGGTCCCCTATCTTCTCCTCGAGGCGCTAAATGTAATCATTCCATGGTCTTCTGCCCTCGACTTGGCCGAGGTTGTCCCCAGCCACCTCCATGGGATGGACCGAGGGTTCCCCTGCTGTAGAACATCGGCTGTTGACCTCTTCCTGTTCTTCGCCTCTTTTGTCACAGTGTCGGCCTGGGCCTGGTCGACCCTGTCTGTTTCCTTTCTGGGAGCCTTCCACACTCCTGGATCTTGACAATCTCTGTCTTAGGTCATTCGTTGGGCCCAATCTCTCAAAGTTTGAGCCTCTGCTCAACCGATCAAAAGTCGACCCTCTCTTCTGAGCCTCTTCATCTCTTCGGCCGACACATCCTTGACTCTGCTGAAGAGGTCGTACGGTGTTATTTGACACCTCATACGGCTCCCAGCAGTCTTCTGGGGCCTCTTCTGCCTCTAGATCGTCATACCTGTCCTCCGGGCAAGGGTTTCCTTGCCTCCCCAGGCGCAAGAGCCTAGGGTCATCAACATCCCTTCTCCGTTGGGGTGCAGGCTGATCCTTTATCGGTGCCTGGGGTGGTCCCCTGGCATTTGGATGAGGCTGAACAGCCGCCGGAGTGATAATATCCGGTGAGACTCTAGGTGGCCTCATCATAGTTTGGCTGAGCTGTTCGAATTGCTCCATCATTGCTTGTTGTGTTGCAGCCAAGGATTTTAAGGCTGCTCCCACTTTCGCCATTTCGGACTGGGGCGGTGCCTGGCTGGAACTAGGCCCTCCTCCGCCAAGCGGCGGAAGAGGCGGTGGTAATTCTGGTGCCATGTGTTAACGATGAAGAGCTTGAGTAGCAAGTGAGATTAATACCTTAAAGGATCTCTTTCAATGGTGAAATAGCTCCACGCAAGGGGTGGTGACTGGTTCACCACCAGAGTCTCCGGTGAGGTTAAGCTTAAGAAGAGGAAGAGTTAGCTTCTCGAATTCCCACAGACGGCGCCAAAATGCTGATGCAGAAAACTTCACCACCCTTCAAGGGGTTTGTGAGCTCAATTCAGTGTTAACAATGGCAATATAATGATATTTATATAGTAGAAGGAGGTGAGGAGAAGAGGAATCAACACCGAAATATAAGTGGTTCAGCCAAGCAGGCCTACATCCACTGTGCAAGTGTATGATGTGTATCACTGTATGAGGGCTCTAATGGCCATGGATACAATCTCTCAAGCTTTCTCTCTCTACTGTGTATTTAAACAGAGTTTCAACTAGGGTTGTATTTTTGGATCCCCTTGCTAGGTAGAGGATGACCTCTATATATATCACCTCGTGGGTGTAATGTACCCCCCATGCGTGTAATATGCATGTGTGTGTTATCCTCACCAATATGGGAGAGCCACCTGTCATTTCCACATGTAGAGAATGATGATGAAATATCCTCCCCATGTGTGGGGAATAATCTTGTTATAATTGATTTGTGTCCACGTGTCCTTATCCAAATGTCAGCAGATGCTCGGCTATTGTTTTTGGTGCATGACCTCGGCCTGGGAGAGGCCAGGGTTGGAAAGGCTAGGTAGTCGTTCAATCTGAGATGCGCCATAGGGGTCTCGGCTTGATCTCAGCCGAGACAGTGGGTTAGAGTCGGACTGAGCCTAGGTTGAGCTGGTGTGCACTTGAAGCATCGACTGATGGCCTGATGAGGTTATTGGTAGGGCTTCTTGCGAGCTCAGCCTACATCTGGCCGAGGTTGCCTTCCTAGATGTATGAGAGTGCTGCTGACCCTTATGATGCGTGCAATGTCCTTTGGAGTGGCTGGTGGTAGTGTCGGCCTGGGCCGACCCTGCTATGGCCGAGGGCTGATATCACGTGCCCAAGACTCATCCAGTGTAGGCCGTAATCTCGACCGAGGTTGGTGTCTCTGGGCCGAGGTCACACTTGGGGCATATCAATGTTATTAGAAAAACTTTCATGAAATCAGTGTATGTTCATTTACGCATATGGAGATTTTTTCGTGGGCGTTTTTCGGGAATTTCTTTCTGTAATACTATGTCATATAGGCATATATATTTAATATGAAACAAATAAATCTTACGTAAATTCAATTTACAAATATTAAAGATGCGAGATATTACAGGAAGTGGATCGAGATAATGCTTCATTCAAAATTTGGATATACCCCATCTTGAAGAACTTGCACTGAGAACACCACACATAACAAGAGAATATAATAGAGAGGGTAAAAAATAAGAAACACTTTTTCAATTGATTTGATGATTGACAAGGAGACAAAATTTTGAGTAACAAGCACTTCTTCACATCAAAAGACGAGGAGACAACCTTGACGAGAGTGGTGATTGTGATGGTTGATGATGGCCGGAGGTGTTGAGGAGTAATATCTTGGTAGGTTAAAACTTCTTCAGAAATAAATGAGAATTGAGGTCCGATTTATACGATCGGGTGAATAGTAGGTGAACAACGATGCATTCTGATGTAAATGGGCCTCAAATGAAAAATAAGAAGATGCTTTAACTCTTATCTCAACTCTCTCTCAATATCTAAAAAATATAGGAATGAATCAAATGAGGCTACATGGGGAGTATTTGTAGGGTAAGTAGAAGGATCTACACTTGAGCTATAAGAAAAGGTCCAAATTGCATCTATGCCCTTATTAGACTTTAATACACCCTTCCTATAATACTAAATAAAATGATTAAACTAACAACAAAACAAAAGTACATCATAATATAAAAATAACAAAATTCCACTCAAGTGGCTACGTACGAAAAATAGCTTCTAATCTTCTCAATTCATATCACTCTCCCCCACTAAAAAATATATCGTCCACGAACTCATAAGACTAAAAAATATTTCATCCACGAACTCATAGGAGAATGTCAGCGGGGTCACTCTCTAAGAAGGTGATGAGAGAATGATGTGGCGGGGGATCATCTATCTCCTCGAGGTACTCTTGACCCATAAAGAAATCAAAGTATAATGATAGGGAAAAGAACAATACAAAGACCTATGGCCTTTTATTCCACAACTGTAGCACTTAAAGTAGCTAGTACCATCATCGTAGTAGTAGAGGGTGGAACACTGGAAGTAGGAGGTGAAGAAGAGGTAATAATGTGTGCACATGTAGTGGAAGTGGTCTGATGATAAGTCTCTACCTTCGTTGCATACTCTACCGCCTTCATAAAGGTGGAGATGTCACGAATGTAAGGTCCAACTTAATATAACATTGAAGACAAAGAATGTAGTGGCTGATCCACTGCTCCTCAGTGTCTCCAAGTCGAGCGCGTGTGCATAAGATTTGGAACCTCTCAATGTATTCCAATACAGATGTATCGTGCTAGAGGGCCTGAACTTAGAGAAATAAGTCTCGTTCGTAAGTGGTAAGGACAAATGAGGCCATCATTGCTACTCACAACTCGGTCCAAGATTGGATAGGAGGCTGACCGTTAATCACCCGGAACTGATCCAAATCATGACGCCAAACACTAGAATAGTCCTGAAATTTGGTTGCTTTAAGAATAACACAACAATTATACGCAAAATTTTAGTCATTGTATCGAGATAACCATCAAATATCGACAAATCAACCCTGATATCCCCCCTGCATGGTTTGAGAAATCATTTGAAGGGTCATACGAGTAATGGGGTTACCTCTATGAACAAGATCTGTTGGATGGCGATGCGGACATTTGTTCACAAAATGTCTTCTCTAGTAGAACAAAAAGCAGTCCCCGTCAGTAGTCAATACAACATAAGGAGGAATCGACGTAACTGAAGGTGCTCGAGGTGGAATAGGCACTTATGGCTAGCGATGCAGGCATTACTCCATCAAATGTCCTCCTTGGTAGCACAAAAAACAGCGTCTGTTAGTAATAGATTCAAACAGAGTGATCTTCGAACTTAGTCAAAAGGTATAACATATATTCAAGGATCTAAAAGGCACGAGGCGAGGTCGAGACATAGAGGTCAAACCTCAAGCCTAATTATCCTAGTTGCGGCTAGGATAAGCCTAGTCATAGAAAGACGCTTTCCTTTTTTATTATTTTAATTATTCTAAGGCTAATAATTTAACAAAATAATACATACCTTGAATTTTTAAAATATATCTATATGGTTGGTAGCCATTTTTCTCATATGCATGCTCCATAATCAACATACAAAATGTATTTCTCAACATTTAATAAGTAATATACAAAATGTAATAGTGACACCCTGCCAAATAAAATATTGGGCGATCACTCCAGTACCAAATTAAAACATGAGTGACATATGGTTCATTCTTAGCATCACTGTCGAAACCAAAATAATTACTAATAACCTATTAGGCTGGCGTCAAAATTTTATTAAACTAATCTTTTTAAACAAACCATTCTAATAAACCATTCACACAATTATTATATAAGACTGAAATTGAAATAAAATAACCGAACACTCGGTTTAATAATAATACAACGCAATCGAATTTCGCAATAAAAGGCGGTAAAAGAATAAATAAATGCAGTTGGGTTATTAGCCCGAATGTTTATACAGTACCTCCTATCTAGATGACAAGGATATAAGTGTCTACAATAAACCTTCATGCATTCATAACTGCTGCAGCAGACGTCTGACTCGAAGGAATCGTCATCCAGGCGTCCTTGTGTCTGGATACCAATATATATATATATATATATATATATATATATATATATATATATATATATATATATATAGCAAAAGAGGGAAAATATAGAAACGGGTCAGAGCCCAATTTGTGAAAATATTTACCAAGTGCATAAATACTTTATTTATGAAAAATATGTTTTATCTCATATTTAAATTGGTATCGCACTCTCATGACATACCCCTCACCTCTCTTCTAATAGTGCACACCTAATGCATATCTCCTACAAAACCTAGTTAAGCTACCCTGCCCAACTAATCGTTGCACCAAAATTCTACGAATCTTTTTTAACCCAAGTACTAAGGGCTAAACTTCTCTCCAGTCTCAACATTATGCCACATTCGTGCGTGGGGTGTCTCGCAAAGAGAAATCCAAACAAGGAACCCCCCCGTTACACTACTACTTGGCAATGTCGATCGTTGAGATCCATTAGGCCCTCAGTACATAACGTGTATATATATATATAACATACTCATTTTATTTTTCATCTCACAATTTAAGTCCGGATAAAGTCTCCCGGAATGAGAATAAATCATTTTTCATTTATCTCTTTACACTTTTGAGAGATATATAATATCTTGTTCTCTAAGTAATGTACTAAACACACAAGTACAATAACCATGCCAACGAGCTATAACTCGAGGATGCAGCCTCTGTGCTATCATCTACCAGGTAATCGCTCATGTATCATCCTGGGTACCAATGGTCGGAATTCACACCACCTTGGTATAAAACAAATCACAGCATATGGTAAGCGGTCATAGTTCCTCCCCGAAAGTGAGACGAAACATACCCACCACGTCTCACCCCTAATAAAAATCACACAATATAAAAATGGACGCTATGACCCAGGGACTATACGCTCCCTGCTCCTCAAGCCAGGGGCCTCACCCACATCGCGCAACTTCCCATGATAGCAAAGACGGGGTATGATTCACACACACACACACACACACACACACATATATATATATACCATTCACACATAGATATATATACATATTCATATCATTTTATATATATACTTTAATCACATTATATATATAATCTACATCATTCCTCAATCATCTATATGGCCAAAAATTGCCAAACTCACATAACGATGGCCAATAATCCCAAATATTTTCACTCGTAATAACATTCAAATATTTGCAAACTCACGGTAATAAATCCCAAAGTAGTCTCTCTATCTTCATAAACTTTCGATAGTCCCATATCCCGAATCGACTTCTTAAATGACCCAAAGTCAATTCACAGCTCCTCAAGTCCTTTAAATCATAATCATCTATAATACTCTAATTTAGAAAGCCCTTAAGCTTTTAACTCAAAGAGGAGAAGGAATAAAAATCTCCAAAATCTTGCGCTGAAAATAGTGTGCCGGTCGACCGGACCAGGACCCCCAGTCGACCATGATTTGCAATTAAGCCAAACAAACAAACCAATAGGCCTTTCTTCCTTGACGCGGTCGACCGGCCATAGGGGTGCGATCGACCGGTCATACCAGATCCTCGAAAGTTAATTCTCCAAATTTTTCATCCAACAACCCAAATTCCATTTTCATGATTTCTAATATACATCAATATCATCAAAAACATCTACACAATCAATTCTAACTAGCACATCACTAAATTTATTTTTCTCCCAAGGTCAGGTTGAATTTCTGACTAACGATTTCGATCTCGAACAGCATTCCGTAGAAAAACCATTATAAATCCAAAAAAAATAAAAAAAAATACGTGGTTAGCACTCACGCGACTGTATCGAAAGATATACAAATTTTATTTTTTTAACCAGGAGACGAATTGATTCGCTTTCTAGCCGAATCCATTCGGAAGTGACGCTGGTCACTCTTCACCTTCTTCTCCAAAAATCCAAACCTGCATTTTTCTCCATTTTGTTGTTTCTAATCTCATCCAACAACTCCATAAACATCTAATCTATATTTTACAACTAACACATCAATTAATTTGGGGTATTAAACCATTTCTCTTAGATTTAAACCCTAAAACCATAAAAAAAACCAACCTATCATTTTAACCCATTATAATCCATTTCTTCACTCCATTTACATGGATTTAACAGTATAAATCATTAAGAGTTTACATTACATCAATATGTAAACTCATATTCAAATTTTTCTAAATTTATTTTAAGGGTTCTAACCCAAAATCATATAGTTTACCAACTATAATATGAGATTTATGCATAAAATGAAATAAAGCAAGTACACACTTGCCTGGAGGATGAAATACGACGACCTCGAGTCGAATCCGACGGAGTTTGGTCGAAATCTCCCATTTCTCTCTTCTTTTCTCCTTTTCCTTCTTTCTCTCTTTCTTTCTTCTTTCTTTCTTTCTTTCTTTCTTACTCTCCCGTACCTTATAAGGGAGAAAATGAGGGCTTGTCCCTTATTAACCCAAAAATGACTCGTTTACTCAATTACGAGTCCCTACGGGTCCAAAAATTCCTAAAACTCAATAACTTCCCCCGGATACTCTATTCTGACTATCTCAGCCATTCCAAGACCAACCGCACAATCAAAATCTCCATCCGAGGTACTTCATCGCAATTTACTATTTTAACCCAACACAACATAATGTGGTTTTTCAATAAAATATTACCCTTTTTCGCTTTACCCAACGACAACATATAATAAAATACTCCGACTCATTGACTTAATCCCAAAAGTAAATATAACATACATCGAAAATCATTAAATCCTTAAAAGCCTAAAAAATTACTATTCACAATAATTTCTTAAATTCCCAAATTGTACTTAATTATTAAATTTAATCTCCCATAAAAGTGCGGGGTATTACATACTTCCCCCCTTACAACATAATTTCTCCCTAGAAATTCGAATACAACCGATACTACCTATACTAACCTAGGATCGTGAATCACTCCACATCCTAATGCCTCAAAATGGAATGGTACTAACCCGATGGCTCTCAACCGTACACTCATTCAACACTCACCTCTATCAAGGTTTATACTATACTACTAGCTTACCTATATCTACATATGCTACACTATTATCTCGATCGTAAGGTTGACTCTAATAATGTCACATCACACTCGTCGTTTCTTGCACCATATAAAGATAAAATGAGCCTATGGCTGCTGCTCTAACGTTTAAATCTCATCGGAGAATCATGATTCTAAGCGTCCACTCATCTACATCAGGATATCTAATTTCCCTTAAAAAGGAAATTATTTTAATGCTTGAGTATTCCCATCAGTCTCATCACTTGTCTTGGTCATGCTACCTCTTATTACCCTATACAATAATTGGATTATCGCGTATCTCTTACGTCAATCCATCCAACACACTCCGAATCCATTATGACTGCCTCACGGCATAACCTTCAACTTTATATACTACGCCTTTCTATTTCAGGCGGTATATAAAACCAACTTACTTGGGTGCTCACACACCTTATAACCCGTGCTTTTATGCATAACTATTGTAAACGTCTGACACGTACACTTTCTCTAAACAATGGGCCTTATTTCTTCGGTGTAATACTCACAGATGGGTTTTCCTAATCTTCAAAATTCAATTCTTCCTATAATTGGAAATCCAATTCTTCTCAAGGTTAACCAACCAATCTTTCTATATCGGCGCCACTAACATGTACTGGCCTTACTTCCTAATAACCCTACGATCAATATGTTTCCGATACATGTAAGATGAGTACTATCCTAAATTGTGTCCTAGGTGCCCAAAACCTTTCTCAACTTCCTACATTTGCTCGGTTTCATGAGTGGGACATCTCGCAAAGCGAAATCCAAATAAGGAGCCCTCCCGTTACACTACTCCCTCGCGTCGTCAATCATTGAGATATAATGGTCTAAGGCACACCGTCGAGATGTCCTAAGTCCTACTCACTAACCTACAAACGTACCTCTCTACTCTATTGTCCATCTTGACACAAATGGAAAGTCTAAATAATCAAGGCGCCTACTGTTTCCAAATAGATTACAAACATCATACCTCAAAACATCTTACCTCCAAAATGTGCCTTTTCATTAAGGCCTGGCTATAAGCCTCCCATCGATTGCCTTTACCTTACCTCACCCATATACTTGCAGTGAGAGAACAATTTTAGTGCTTCTCCATAACACTTATATCTATATAAACATACAATCATCAAACAACTCTCGGTCTATAGTGTTTTTCTATACACTAGGTGACTTATCATTAAAACTAACATCCTTACATTCTATAACATCTCTCCACTCCCAACGTCGTTAAGATTGGTGCATGGAGCGTCTCGTAAGTGAAATCCAAATAAGTAACCCCTCCTATACACTACTACTTAACTTTGTCGGTAGTGGAGGTCCGCTAGTTTCGAATATTCCACTGGGATAATCCCATTTGTCCTATCGACAAAATGTGGTCAGAACTCTTATTTCTCTCCAGGAGCCATACCACCCAGCGTTTGTACTAACAGTAAGTCCTTAGCGTAAAAAAATAATGAGCTTAAACCCACAGCTCAACAATAAATCCTGCATACCTTAAATCATATCGATAAGGTCGCGACGCACTCAAATCAAGATAATGAAACATCTACTCATCGAAGTTTCATCTACCCATAATAATAAAGGCGAACTCAACCTCTATCCAGGTGAGATATCGCAACAACCTGTTCCATCCTGGAACTGCGAGTACGATAGTCTTGCCATCATTAGCCTTCTATCGCTCCGATAATACAATAATATTATTCTTACAATAGTACAATACTCGTATAGCACATATAAAACGAGTAGTACAAACTAGAGACAAATTTAAAATAGGACCTCGCTACTGCGAAAATACATATAAACATATACTATATAATGTTATCGATACCGCCAGTAAACTTGAGTCACACACGAATCTAAGGTTAACAAAATACTGTGACCCAAATCTAGTCACACAGAATATACTTCCTGACCGCTCCAATCGGTTGACTGACATGATATACTTGCCCTAACCTAAACAAAACTACCTTAATCGATGCCCCACCTCGGCATCCTACTCTTGTCCTTTAACTCCTATCGGCTAAGGACTAACTATGTGGTTCTACGTTCCACATTGCAACTTTCCCCATTTTCAGCTACCATATCCATATTGAGGTTATCATAACCTCAGACTCAATAGTCTCGATATTGAAAATTGTCTTCATAGTCCCCTTAACTTCTCTTTCAAAGGAAACTCTACTATTGGCCTCAATAGCCCTGTTTCAAAAAATTCCCCAGGTGGATGTCCACCAGTGGGGTTCTACGATCCCAAATTCTCCATAAGTGTTAACAACACTTTTCTAACGAGCCTATCATTCCTCTGAAGGATTCTCTCTGCATTGTACCTACCTTAATTCTGTACAAGGATCACTTCTCCTTATCACTCTTTATTCACTGTCGGCCTCTGACCGATCCTTATGTGAATAATACAAAAATTGCTTTCTTTTTGTTCCTGTTAAATCAAAGGAACTAACAGTTAAATCCATTTATAAGATCCCTTTACGAGAAAAACATCCTCCTCCCTCGAATATGGTGATCACCATTCCTGCCATTTCAATATTCTCCCACGAGTGAATTTTTTTTCCCAAATTTTCACATAGGAGTATTTCCATACCCTGCTCTAAGCCAAAGCTTCTGAGCCCTCTACTTCCACTGAGTAATGCTACACTTACCTCACACGACATAACTTCAACGTATGGTCCTTATCAAAGACCTTATTCCTAATTTAATTCACTGGATAATTCCACTTTAGCACCACTCTTTACTACAGTGGTACTTGGATGATTATAACTACTATACTTTAGTAGTCATTGCAACAATCCTAAATAACAACACAAAAAGGGGAGTGACCTCTACTGCGGTCCTCATTCCCAACTTCAACTCATAACTCTAACTAAGCCCCGCCTCCTACTGACATCATTATGACCTTCCTATGGTCATCCTTCATCGATCAACGCTCGAGTCTTAAACGAGTGCGCAAAAGATTTACTATAATCTTACATAATGGCAGGAAAACAAAATCTCACAAGAGTAATCAACGATCCTAATCCTAAGGCTCTATATCAAATTGAGAGAAACGCTGAAAGCGTATAGTACGTCCACACAGATTCCTAAGGACACTAGAACCTGATGCTCTGATACCATCTGTGACACCCTGCCTAATAAAATACTGGGCATTCACTCCTGTACCAAATTAAAACAGGAGTCGCATATGGTTCATTCTTAGCATCACTGTCGAAAACCAAATTAATTACTAATAACCTATTAGGCTGGCGTCAAAATTTTATTAAACTAATCTTTTTAAACAAACCATTCACACAATTATTATCTAAGACTGAAAATGAAATAAAATAACCGAACACTCGGTTTAACAATAATACAACCCAATCGAATTCCGCAATAAAAGGCAGTAAAAGAATAAATAAGTGCAGTTGGGTTATTAGCCCGAATGTTTATACAGTACCTCCTATCTAGATGACAAGGATATAAGTGTCTACAGTAAACCTTCATGCATCCACAGCTGCTGCAGCAGACCTCTGACTCGAAGAAATTATCATCCAGGCGTCCCTGTGTCTGGACACCTATATATATATAGAGCAAAAGAGGGAAAATATAGAAACGGGTCAGAGCCCAATTTGTGAAAATATTTACCAAGTGCATAAATACTTTATTTATGAAAAATATGTTTTATCTCATATTTAAATTGGTATCACACTCCCATGAGATACCCCTCACCTCTCTTCTAATAGTGCACACCTAATGCATATCTCCTACATAACCTAGTTAACCTACCTTGCCTAACTAATCGTTTCACTAAAATTCTACGAATCCTATTTAACCCAAGTACTAAGCGCTAAACTTCTCCCCCGTCACAACATTGTGCCACGTTCGTGCCCGGGGTGTCTCGCGAAGCGAAATCCAAACAAGGAACCCCCCGATACATTACTACTTGGCAATGTCGATCGCTGAGATCCATTAGGCCCTCAGTACATAACGTATATATATATATATATATATATATATAACATACTCATTTTATTTTTCATCTCACAATTTAAGTCCGGATAAAGTCTCCCGGAATGAGAATAAATCATTTTTCATTTATCTCTTTACACTTTTGAGAGATATATAATATCTTGTTCTCATACACAAGTAATGTACTAAACACACAAGTACAATAACCATTCCAACGAGCTATAACTCGAGGATGCAGCCTCTGTGCTATCATCTACTAGGGAATCGCTCCCGTATCATCCTGGGTACCAATGGTCGGAATCTCACACCGCCTTGGTATAAAACAAATCACAGCATATGGTAAGCGGTCATAGTTCCTCCCCGAAAGTGAGACGAAACATACCCACCATGTTTCACCCCTAATAGAAATCACACAATATAAAAAAAGACGCTATGACCCAGGGACTATACGCTCCCTGCTCCTCAAGCCAGGGGCCTCACCCACATCGCGCAACTTCCCATGATAGCAAAGAGGGGGTATGCTTCACATAAATATATATATATATATATATACCATTCACACATACATATATATACATATTCATATCATTTTATATATATACTTTAATCACATTATATATATAATCTACATCATTCCTCAATCATCTATATGGCCAAAAATTGCCAAACTCACATAACGATGGCCAATAATCCCAAATGTTTTCACTCGTAATAACATTCAAATATTCGCACACTGACGGTACTAAATCCCAAAGTAGTATCTCTATCTTCCTAAACTTTCGATAGTCCCATATCCCGAATTAAATTCTTAAAGGACCCAAAGTCAATTCATAACTCCTCAAGTCCTTTAAATCATAATCATTTATAATACTCTAATTTAGAAAGCCCCTAAGCTTTTAACTCAAAGAGAAGAAGGAATAAAAATCTCCAAAATCTTGGGCTTAAAACAGAGTGCTCATCGAACAACCTTGGACCCCCGATCGACCACGGTTTGAAATTAAGCCTATCAAATAAACCAGTAGGACCTTCTTCCTTGACGCGATCGACCAGCCATAGGGGCGCGATCGACTGGTCATACCAGATCCTCGAAAATACGTTCTCCAAATTTTCCATCCAACAACCCAAATTCCATTTTCATGGTTTTTAATATACACCAATATCATCACAAACATCTACACAATCAATTCTAACTAACAAATCAATAAATTTATTTTTCTCCCAAGCTCAGGTTGGATTTCTGACTAACAATTTCGATCTCGAACAACATTCCGTAGAAAAATCATTATAAATCCAAAAAAAAAAATACACGGTCAGATCCTACGCGACCGTATCGAAAAGATATACAAATTTTATTTTTTGACCAAGAGTTGAATCGATTCGGAAGTGATGCTGGTCACTATTCACCTTCTTCTCTAAAAATCCAAACCGCCATTTTTCTCCATTTTGTTATTTCTAATCTCATCCAACAACTCCATAAACAACTAATCTATGTTTTACAACTAACACATTAATTAATTTGGGGTATTAAACCATTTCTATTAGATTCAAACCCTAAAATCATAAAAACCCCAACCTATCATTTTAACCCATTTCAATCCATTTCTTCACTCCATTTACATGGATTTGACACTAGAAATCATTAAGAGTTTACATTACTTCAATATGTCAACTCATATTCAAATTTTTCCGAATTTATTTTAAGGGTTCTAACCCAAAATCATATAGTTTACCAACTATAATATGAGATTTATGCATAAAAATAAAATAAAGCAAGTACACACTTACCTGGAGGATGAAATCTGATGACCTCGAGTCGAATCCGGCGAAATTTGGTCGAAATCCCCCATTTCTCTCTTCTTTAACCTTTTCCTTCTTTCTCTATCTCTTTCTTTCTTTCTTTCTTTCTTTCTTTCCTTCTTTCTTACTCTCCCATGCCTTATAAGGGAGAAAATGAGGGCTTGTCCCTTATTAACCCCAAAATGACTCGTTTACTTAATTACGAGTCCCTACGGATCCAAAAATTTCCGAAGCTTAATTACTTCCTCCGGATACTCTATTCTGACTATCTCGTCCATTTCGAGACCAACTGCACAATCCAACTCTCCATCCAAGGTACTTGACCGCAATTCAATATTTTAACCCAACACAACTTAATGCGATTTTCCAATAAAAATATTACCCTTTGTCTCTTTACCCAACGACGACATATAATAAAATATTCCGACTCATTTACTTAATCCAAAAAGTAAATATAACATACATCGAAAACCATTAAATCCTTAAAAACCTTAAAAATTATTATTCACGATAATTTCTTAAATTTTCAAATTGCACTTAATTATTAAATTTAATTTCCCATAAAGTGCGGGGTATTACAATAATTTTCATAATTAAATAATCATTTAATCATAATCAATAAAAAATGATTGAATATAAGAAATGTATTTTTCACCTTTCAAATGAAACATAGACTTCTGGTCAAAAGCCGGTCGGCAGTGTTAGGCTTTTTTTGGACGAAAAATGAGATACTCTTTGACTATTGATTGTTTTAGATGATATATTTATTTGGTTTATAAAAATTCTTTAAAAGACGATATCGTTTCACTAAAGTCTTTTTTTAGAAAAAATAGTCCGACTTAAGCCTTTTATCTAGAATAAGGCATATGTTGAATGTGCATCCCACATAAACTGTGGGTGGTGAGCATTATGTTTGTGGTAAGGTAGAGGCAAGGTGGTATGGAGTAGAGGTAGGAGCAGAAACATAGTGTAAGTAGTATGTGGCTGGAGGTGCGGGTAAATATAAGTAGGTAGAGTCGGGGGTAGGGATGGAAAAGGATGTCGTTGATACGTCTCATGATGCTATGGGGGTGGTGGAGGGGCTATATGGAGTCATGTAGGAGGTGTGAGTCATGGATGAAGTCAATTGGAATTCAGGATTTGATAGGGTTGAGGAAAAGTAGTGGTTTAGAGAATACGTAGTGGTGGAAGGTGTGGTGACAAGAGTTGATGGTTAAATAAGTTTGGATTAGGTGGTGGTGGAGGAGGAAAAATTGAAGGGTTGAAGCCTAGGATTAAAAACTCAGGTGTAATTTTTTAAATAGGATGGAACTCTAAAAATTGATGGGTTTGGATCTTGAATGGATTGAACGGGATTAGTGGGTGGGTTTTGGACCAATCGGGATGAATTTGTTTTGTTTGGATCAGTCAGAGGAGGGGTGTCCTGATGGGCAGCACTACTATTATTGGTGCCCACCAATGGTGACAAGATGTATTGGGTTTTGTTACCATGGGTTCTTGGGTGTGATTTTGGTGTTCGGTGGGGTTGGGACTCAGATTCGAGGCTCATCGAGAGTCTGGGAGGCCTTGGTGGGCTTTCGGCTTTTGTTCGATAGTTATGGTGGGGTCGCCAAACCTTTCGGTACTCCCACAGCCCCTGGAGTGCTGGTGGAAACGGTGGTGATGGGTGGAAGTAATTTTTGGGTGATTGGGAGAGGGGTGGAATATGGGCTGGTGAAGTTAGGGTTTTGGGTTGTGGTGGGAGCGGTGTAAGGGAAACTCATAGATGCATCGGGTGGAGGAAGGTGGGCATTAAGATCTTTAAATCGTTCTACGAGGCTGTTTAAAACCTCCTCGAGCCTAAAGGTGTGCGAATGAATGGGATCAAATATCTTCTTAGGTCCCATTTTTCATCGTCTACTATTTTTTACACAACAACAGCAACAATGGATGGAGCCAGCGAGACTCTTATACCAATTGACATAAATGAGTGTCATATGAAAAATAAGAACATGATTTAACTCTTATCTCAACTCTCTCAAAATCTAAAAAAGATTAGAATGCCTCAATGAGACTACATGGGGGTAATTATAGGGAGAAGTAGATGGATCTAGACTAGAGCTAAAAACTACAAGAAATGGTCCTAATTACATCTATGCCCTTAATAGCCTTTAATACTTCCCCCCTATAATACTAAATAAAATAATAAAACTAACAATAAAAGGAAGTACATCATAATAAAGAAAATAACGAAAATGCCACTCACTGGGTATGTACTAAAAATAACCTCCAAGCCTATAAATTCACATCACATTAAATAGAAGCTATTGCATTATATGCATCATGATAAGCTATCAGATAAGACTCGAGAAAATATGGTTTGTGGGTTTATATGACATCTCTAGCTTGCTGATTAATTCATATAGGGTGATCGTGATGTCTATTACAAAAGTAAACTGAGTAAAGTCGCGATTTTATCGAGAACAGTAATGGGAATGAGCAACAAAAAGTCTTTAAAAAACTAAATATCAGTAAATCTATGAAGTATCCCCATTAAGGGTGTGCATGAACCCGAGCGGATAAAAAAATCATTATAAACTGGACCCACTTTTGCGTGTTTTTAAAAATTGGTCTAAAATTGGAATGACCGCTTTTATTCGCTATTAGTCAGAAAAAATGGGTCTGGACTGGACCGGAATGCTATTATATATATATATATATATATATATATATATATATATATATATATATATATATATATATATATATATATATATAATTAATATATACAAAAAAATTATCAATAACACTAAATAAAGGGTTCATAACACACGATTCTTCTTTTTGCCCAATGAAACAAAATCCAACAAAAGACTATCTTTTTTTATAAAACATCTATCTCTCAATCCATCGATTCATCTTTCCCAATCACTCCCTCCCCCTAGATGCTCCTTAATTTACTCTCTCTCTCTGACTCACGAAAAAAACAAAATTCGTCAAGATCTGAAAACCACATTCAGTCAAAATCACATCCAACTTCCCTTTCAAACCGTCGACACCGACCAGTGATTAGAATGTTTAAAGAATACATATTTTTACATTATTTAGTTTAAAAAGCCATTTTTACATATTTATTTTTTAAATGACTATTTTTTACATTATTTTGAGATATGTAAATTGCAGTAAGGAGGAATAGGATCTCGAACTTGGAGGGCTTGAAGAGGTTGCTCAACCACACTCACAGCCACGAGTACAAATTTATTTAATTATATTCAATTGTATTGTGAACTTTTTTGAGTTAATGTTCTCGTGAACTTTAAAATGTATTCCACATATCATTGCGAACTTTTATGTTTTAAAAAAATAGTTTAATTTGTTTTAAAAATGATGAAAAATAACAACTATTGATTAAAAAACGATTGTATTTTACACCAAAAGGGACCAAGACCAAACTCGGGCCGACATGAAACCGAATAACATGATCGAGAGCGACAGTTCAGTCCAGTCTCGATCTTGAATTTTATAGGTCCGATTAATTCGATCCGATCCTAAAAAATTCCCTCAAAATCGGACCGGACCATGAACACCCATAATCTTCCCCGCCATAATGGTCTAATTAGGATATGAATAAATGTCGTGTCAGAAACCCTATGTATTGTATAATGTATCAAATGTGGAATACACTGCAACATATTCAAATAAATCATAAATATTAAATAAATGTATAGATAACAAACTATAATCAATTATATAATATATTATGGCGTACAATTAATATTATGATATAATGCACATTTTCCTTTATGGCAACATAAAGATAAGGAACATAAGAATAAAACATGTTAAACACAATGATTTCTTACTTTAATTTACTACGTTAAAGAGTCTTAACATCGCATCCTGCACATCATATACATTATAGCAAACACAATATAGAGAATCATAAGGTAGGGACCAGTGAGGTCTTTTTTTCTTATTACATTCATATTTAAAGATAATCCAAAAATATAAATAACAATATATATTCCATAAGATCCATCATCACTCGTTAAGGTTTAATTCGTTATCTTTATCACCATTTTCTACTATGACCCTCTCCTCCTATTGACACGTGACCACGTGCCCATAAACCCATTATGTCATGAACTTTTCTCCTGTGACACACCATATTTTCCATACATTGGGTGACCATTTCCAGTTACTGTACATAAGGGTTATCGGGCGACAGGGGGCCTTTTTACGGCTAGGCAGCCTTCCAGACTTTTTTCTCAAATACATTTTTAATATGAATACCCTCTAACAAAATTATTCAACTACCAATAATTTCTTCTTAGAACAAAATACGTCCACCAAGTATTACATAAATAGACGATTACACATTACCACTTTTCGCCAAATGTTTGGAATGAAAAATCCAATAGTGAAATATGTTTAATGAGAATCCCCTACGCTATTAGAGTAGAACAAAATACCCTTTACCATAAAAAATAATTCTCCAAAGATAGTTTGCCAATGTCTTCGGTAACATCGTGTGAAATTTGGCTACGCCTCGACGACACCTCGCGAACTTTGACGACACTCCAAAGATAGTTTGGCAACATTTTGAGAACTTTAATGACATTTTTGGTGAATCTTGACGACATTCGGGCAACACCCTAGTGATTACGACGAGTACCTAACGACATATAGGTGACTCCGACGATGTTTCAACTACCAAGCGATGATGTTTTGACTACCACTGAAATTTCTCAAATTTTAAAATTAAATACCCTTCATGGATCTCTTTTGATAGATCTCGTCGAAACCTTTCTAAATATATGAATAATTACCTATGCATGAACCAATTGAGATCAAAGCTCGTGGAGATTAAGTACCTATATATGAAAAATTAGATACCACTAGCATATAACCCGTGCGATGAATGGATGATGTACAATAAATGAATATAAACATAATTTTAAAAATTAGTACATATAATAAATTGAATATCTTATCTTAAGGGAATTATACTAATACTCCATTTTTTTCATCTGTTGCATGATTAATATAAACTAAAAAATATCATATATTCAACAATTTTATATGCAACTAAATAACATGTTAAAAACTTTGTTCAAACATTTTGAATCGGGGGTGGGGGTGGGGGGAGGATGTATGGAAATTCTGGCTGAGACGTTGGGATACGGGATTGGATCCATCCCCTCAACATATCTTGGATTATCATCTGGGGCCCAGTTCAGGTCTAAATCTATTTGAGATCCAGTGTTGGAGAAAATGAATAGACGATTAGCAGTATGGAAGAATAGTTATTTATCGAAATCTGAGAGATTGACTCTGATAAAATGTTCATTATCCAGTCTACCTACGTATTTCTTATTGATCCTATCGTTACTGTGTTCAGTTCGCAAGAGGATGGAGAAGATGATGAGGGATTTTGGTGGATAAGAAATGAGGATTCCTTTAAATATTGCCTTGTGGGGGTCGGAGGAGGTATGCAAACTGATCAAGGAGGGGATGCAGAAGTTAAGCACCTAGAATATTTTAATAAAGCACTATTAGTTAAATGGTTGTGGTGGTTTCCTCGAGAGGAACAATAAGTTATGGGACAGAGTGGTGGGAGTAAGGGAGATATATGCAATTGGGTTGGGGTCCGGGAGTGGGGAGTTTTCATCATGGGGTCGATATATAGAAATATATTTCGAAGAAGTGGGAAGATTTCTATAAATATACAAAATTATAGTTGGGGAGAGGAAATAGAATTTTTTTTTGAAGGATGGGTGGGTTAAGAATGGTTCTCTTACATAGAAGTTTCCCAAAATCTTTCGATTATAGGAGGATAAAGATGGTTTTTTTGCAGATAATACGATGTTTATTGGAGATCGAATGGTTTGGAACCATGAATTCAAAAGACGGTTATGGGATTGGGAGCTCGAGGAGGCTGATGATTTTTTTTATTGGTTGGGAATGACATCGCGACCTTCTAGTAGGGCTGATGAGCTGAAATGGTTTACATGAGAGAAGGGGGGTTTCACTGTAAAAGGTTATTAATCCATTTTGAGAAGAGAGGGGAACCACAACTTATTTCCCATGGGAAAAAAATTAAAAGTCTAAAGCATCATCAAAAGTGATGTTCTTAGTTTGGATAGCGGCGAGGTAGGGTATTTTGACAACCGAGGGATTACAAATGAGAAGGAGGTTTATGGCTAGTCGTTGTTGGCTGTGTAAGGAGGATGAAGAGAAGATCAATCATTTAATTTTATACTGCAGGGCGACGAGCATTTTATGGGATGTTTTTGTTTCATTAAGCCGGATCTCGTGGGTTATGCCAGAATCGGTGAGGGCTTTACTTAAGACTTGGCATCCTCCCAAGGGATGGAAATGGGATCACAAAGCATGGAGACTGGTCCCTTACTATATATTTTGTACTATATGGTAGGGAATAAATGCGAGATGCTTTAATGGTAGGCAGACTGCTCCCCTCAGAATTCGTTATGTATTTCTAAGCACTTTAATGAGTTGGTTCAAGGAGAGGAATTATGCATCCCTTCTTAATTTTCTAGAATTTGTGGAGGAGTTACAAAGTGACTTGTAGTTTTAGTGTGTTATGGTCGAAGCTCTCTGTTTTTATTTTCTTTTGTCCTTTATTAAATGTAATATATACTCCTTGTATACGGGTTGGTGGTTAATGCAAAATTTGTTTATAAAAAAGGGTAATGCAACATATCGTACCAAATATTGAAAATTCATTACAAATATAATATCTTATGTAAAGAAATTACACTAAAAGATAAATCTAGAAAAACAATAAATATCTCCAAAATAAATTCTTTTAAACTGCTAACAAAACATATACTTTAATATATATATATATATATATATATATATATATATATATATATATATATTGTAACAACCCTCGATTCTGGGAGGCTCATTTTATACAAATTTTACCGCATAAGGTAATTAAATAAAATGTGGGGACTGGAGTAAATATTAATTGAATGAATCGAAAGTTAATATTTACTAGATTGATGCATAATTACTATATGTGGAAGTAAATATCATCACGTTGTATGTTTTTGGTGTCATGATTTAAATGACTTTATGGTTTAAATAGAAATTGGAACTCGAAATAATTATAAAATTTCCGGATGCCAGTTTAGAGGGTGTAGTTTCTCTCGGATGGTGCGAGACAGTCAAAATAAGTGTCCTATTGTATTTTTGCATTTCGGGCACTTTTACCTGGTTTTAGCTTGAATGCGTATTTGGGAGTCATTTTAATGTGGTATTAACCATTTAAGTTCGGAGTTTTAACCTAAGCCACGATTTTAGTCTTCTAAAATCCCTTATTTTTCCCCCATTTTATGTCTTGAACATAGAGAGAAAAAGAGAGAAAGAAAGAGGAAGAGAAAAGTGGAGAAAGAAGAGAGAAATTGAAGATTGAAGATGGGAGATTGCTTCTACCACCAAGAAATCTGAATTTGCAACCCTAAGGCAAGTTTTCTACTTGCTAATATGTGATCTAAGATGAATAAATTGTATGATAGTTGTGTATTTGCATTTATGGATCAAAAATGGAATTTATGAGACTTAAACCCTAATCTTAGTTTTGATGATAAGATTGTGAGTTTTAATGGTTATAAATCATGTAGGATAATCTTTGGGTAGATAAAAGTTGTTGATTTTGTTCAAAATGAAAGAGATTTGAGATTTGGGTTTAGCTTTTAGAAGAAGGATGAACCCTAGGTCTGCTATGACCGGTCGACCTCGGTCCCGGGACCGGTCGACCGGGCCTTCGGGGGATGGTTTACTGCATTTCTACAAAGGCATAAAATTATTGCGCGGTCGACCGCAGTCTCCTGACCGGTCAACCGGCAATTCCATTTTGAGCTTTCTATTTTTCTCCATAGGCAAAACCTTGAGACGCAGTCGACCGCGGTCTTGGGACCGGTCGACCGGTCCCCTGTTTTTCACCTATTAAACTTTATTTTGTTTCCAGGGTTTATTCTCCTTGATAGGAACTAGGAACCTTCTTGTATGAAGTAAACTTAGAGTCCTAGAGTTTCTGACGAGTTGAGATACTCCCCTATATTAGAAATGGTTTAGGCGGGGTTTTCCAGGGTTATGCCTATTGATGTTAGGGTATTCTTCCTTCTAGTTGATTTCTTTTAAAACTAGGGGATGTATTATTATGATTTGGAGACCTTAGAAGCTCATTGGAGCTATGTGATCCTTGATGGTTTGTTATATCTATCAACGAATCTTGGGAGAATAATTGAAAGTCTATTTATTCTTTAAGGTCAAAATGTCAATGTAAATACGTACGGCTCCGGATTTAAAAAGGTGAAATATTTACATTATGTAAATGAATATGGTTTCGGATAAATGGGATATACATTTGCTAAAATGTGTATGGAATTAAGTATAAAATATACATTTTCTCTAATGAAATTTGATATGGAATTGATGGTAAATGATAATTTACTTAATCATTAACATGATAAATGGTAATTTGGTTAAACACACCTCTATAAATGACATCATAAGGGAAGTTCGCGCGCTTGGTGATGCCCCCTGGCTAATGAATGCAGGGTGGATATAGTCCTAGGCCATATGCGGGGGTTTTATATGTTTTTCTGCGCTAGTTAGCGGATTCCGGGTGTGGTCCTGACTTTCCCACAGGCATATGGCCGCTTCCCGACGTTTGCGTTATGAGCCCAGGTTGTCTTGTATAGATAGGCCCTGGAAGATGATGGTCATTTGGGGGCGCGCCCAGTGGGGAAACTCGGAGGGACGGTCTTAGAATCGTTGTATGCATAAGAATATAACCATTCTAAATCATGTGGGACTTGATGTATGATAAATGCCATAATTAGCATTTAATGTTGACTATATTCCTGCTAAGGGATGGTAATGCCAGGAAGAGCATAAAATTGAGATAAAAGCCACAAAGAGCTTAAAATTGAGATAAAAGATATAAAGAGCTTATAGTTATAGATTTAGTTTCCTGTTGAGGAATAAACTATGACATGAATCGGGGTATATGATAGAAGTTTTATTTATGTTCATCTTTCCTTTTTCCTGCTTAGTTATATTCAACTCACGCTTTTCTTTACTGTCTTAGCCTATGTTTTAGAACTATGTAGATAGATTTTATTCTTCCTAGCACGATGATATTCATTACTGTCATACTCTTTATTCGTCTGGTAATCATATAGAATCGGGCCCTGACCCGTTTATATTCCTTGTTGCACATGCATCTTGTTTGCGCTCAGGTACTCCGCCGCAAGGATGCCTCGCTTGAATTCTTATTCCCATGTCCTCGACGAGCCGTGATGCATTGCCGTATTACGGGACACAATTGGTATAGACGATTTCACTTTTCATTCTAGTTAAGATCAAGTCTTTTACTCGGGCAAGGGGCCCAAGCTTTTATAAATGCTTAATGAACTGTATTATGTAACTTATTGAACTTGTGTTTTATTGTTGTATCCGTTTGGCGACCGGTAACATATTCGGTCTTTTTATTTTATCCCTGTTGTATTACTTATATATGTCTTGGGGTTTCCCTTATCTTTCAGTAATTGGGTTGTTTGTTTTCATTTATTTACTTTCAAATCAAATTTTTTTGACAACCCATTTTCTAAAATATTGGGTGGTTATCCTGGATACTCTATAATTTTATTGTGATGCTGAGGATGATTCCATCTATGATTTCGTTATATTGGAGTATTGGGCTGGCCACCCCTTATGCTGGTGAGCGGGTTGTCACAGATGGTATCAGAGCATCAGGTTCTAGAGTCCTTAGGAATCTGTGTGGACGCCTTAAGTTTCAGCGTTGCTCTTGATTTAACATAAAGCCTTAGGATCAAGATCGTTGGTTCCTCTTGTGAGATTTCGTTCTTCTGCCATGAGGTAGAATCTATAGAATCTTCTGCGCATTCGTGTAAGAGCAGTAGGTTGATTAGAGAAGGGCGTCATGAGGAGGAACTACTAAGACTGTAAATTGTGGTCGGGGATGAGGACCGCTTTGGAGGTCGCTCCCTTTTTGTAGCACTTCCTTGTCTTGCTACTACGACTACTAATTACAGTTGATGTAGTTTTCCCAAGTACCGCTAGAAGTAGAAAGTGGTACTAAGCTTGAGAATTCAAGCGATGTTAAATTGAAGTAGAGAAGTGCCCTGAAGTAGGATGGAGGATAATCCTTCACCCGTAGGAGTAGTGCTGAGATGGTGAAAATGTGGTCACCATATTCGTGGGTGCCGGAAGTTTGGCCCATAAAGAAGCCCGGTGGATACTTGCAATGGCGAGTTTCTCTGGGATAACTGGACTGAGGAGAAGGTGGATTCTCGAATGTTCACAAATTGTTCGGTTAAAGACCGATGAGGAATAAGGTGTTGTACGGTTAGGGAGACCATGCACCAGGAATGATAGGCTCCACAATAGGTGTTGTTAACACTTCTAATGGAGTAAGATTCATGAAACCCCGTTGGTGGACATCCGCCTGGGGAGATTTCATTGAACTGAGGAAGAGGAGGCCGAGAGCGTGTCCTCTTTTATTAAGTATGTAAGAGGGGTTGTGTGGCCAATTGTTGTTAGCCAAAGTTGGAACAATGGTTAGGATATGGAGTCTGAGAACCATTAGTAGTGACCCGGAGTGATTGGCATAGATTGTTGGTGGGAATTCCGCCTTATTAGTGGGTGGTGTATTCCTTAGGATAAGACTTAGTAGTATTTTATCCACTGTAGATTCGGGTGTGTAGTTTGAGCTCGTTGTAGTATTGATGCGATTATAGAAGAGTAATTATATGACTTCCGTGGTAGGGAAGTTTTATGATTTCTTCACTCCTTATGAAACGAGTGATGATATTTTAAAGGTATATGTGTTATATGTAATGTGTGGTATGAGTGTTCTACAGCTTGATGCATTGTATGTGGTTGTTATGACTTATCTCCACGACCAACAAAGTTAAGTAGTAATGCATAGGAGGGGTTCCTTGTTTGGATTCCGCTTTTGCGGGACGCTCCACGCGTGAACCTTAACGGCGTTGGGAGTGGAGAGATGCCATTTTCTTTTCTTTCAATTTATGTATTATACGCAAGTAAAGGTATTTTGGTTGGTTTGGGGGTGATAGAAAACAAATAAAATTGTAAGGCTATCTTACTTCTAGTTCAAAATGGAACTAGTTATTCTATAATTTCCCTCCTGGATGCAGGTCGAGACTTTATAGAAGTGGGTCAAGGTAGGTAGGAAATTTTGTTATTCATTTTATTATCTTGTGTGAGTGTTTGATTAATTATTTGTTTGTCTTGTCCATGCATGTTACACTTATATCCATGATCAACTAGTTAAGTAGGCATGTGTCGGAGGGGTTCCTTGTTTGGATTTCGCTTCGGCGAGACACTCCGCCGCATGAACACTTAACGATGTTGTGATTGGAGAGACGCTATTCTTTTCTTTGTTGTTTATTTTATTTATTTCTTTGTTAGATGTGGGATAGGAAGGATTAGCCGAGAATCACGTAGTAGAGTGATTAAGGGCTACTGAAGTGCGAGATAGAAGCACTGTATATAGTTCTCGCCTCTGATCGATGCGAGGGAGACTGAGATACGAAGTCGAATTGAGACTTCGGGACTTTGCCTTGATAAGAAGGCCATGTTTATATAAGGAGATATGTATTTAAAAGGCTTCACAGGAAGTGAATGTCTGATCAGTTAAAATCTTTAATAATGCTATGGTAAGACGTAGAAGTAGAATTTTATTAAAATGATTGCAAGTTAAAAATTTATTGATCCCGATTATGTGTTTTATACCGTCACATCTTAATGACCGACGATGCGAGGTAGTAGTGTAACGGGAGGGTTCCTTGTCTGGATTTCGCCTCGGCGAGACGTCCCACGCATGAAACCGAGCTAATGTTGGGAGTTGAGATAGGTCTTGGACACTAGGGATATACTTAGTATTTCATATATATATATATGACTTAGATAGGATATCTATAGATAGACCTTAGAATTCATAAGAACTTTAGGGCTATTAGGGTATGTGGTGTTAATTCAGGAAGGTGGTGAGGAGCGGACCACGAGTAAGTCGTGGGTTGGGATTATATCCCTAGGAACGAGATTTATGGGGTCTCGAGAGGTTTGGTAGGTTTGGCCGCAATAGATGAGGCCTTTCTTAGGAATAGTGTTACGTTGGAACTTCTCTTTCGGGGAGTTAAAAGGACGGGTGGAACCTCACTCCTGAGCCCATGATAGTGAGCTCGAGAGTGGTTGTAATGGAGAAGCTCCTGCCAGGTCGGGGAGTAATGATACGAGAGCATAGACCCATTGTTTATGCATCTCACAAGCTTAAACTTGTGGGAAGTATTAGTCCATGCTTGAATTAAAATTTCATCGTGGTAATGATCACCTTAAATAGATAAGGCACTACTTCCTGGGCAGGAAATCTAGTCTCTCTCGCTAGCAGCGAGTTGTTGCTATATGTCGTGGGAGAAATCGAGTTGGTGCTCAGAGTTCAGAAGGACTAGTGATTGGATATTTTCTCATTCGCTAAGGAAATGCGATTTGGGGTTGTAGATGCGTCGAGTAAGAGAACCGTCAGAGAAAATTGTGTTGGCTTGGAAAGCCAAATGAAACGAGCATGACTCGAAAGACTCTGTAGCAAGGGCATTTCGGTCTGTGATCGACCATTTCACCTACTCGTGCGAAGAAGAGTATCGGTGGAATGAAGAAGGGTATATTCATAGACGTTTGCATTGAATTGTCTGCAGCGTTCTGGTCATGATCCTATTCGAGAAAATTGTAAATCGTTTGACCAGACTGTTGCATTTTCGGCCATTATGGACGAACTTCATGTGGATGAGTACGGCCCGCTCTTTGTGGAGGAATGGTCGAACCGTGGGAGATGCCTATTAAATAGGGTAGACCGAGACTAGATATTCGTGTCGGAAGTTTGGTACAAATTTCCATTAGGTAATGGGAACCGTATGGAAATGGAGTATACCTTACCCCCCTAACACGGATGAATGAATGGAGGAGGCCGGCTTAACGTCGAAAGGCATATCTTGATTATACGCCTTAGAATACATGACTGACGTAGCAGTAATGTGTATGGATGGAAATCCCTGTATAACCTTTAGGCTTTTGAATGGCCTTATGGATCATTTCCTAAGGCATTGGCATTGTGAGTGGCCTAGCGGGGTCGGGTGAGTAATTCGTATACTCGTTGGAAGGAACCAACGGGTAATATGTTCCTTGGACCTGGAGTGGTCTCGGGACATTCCTTTAAAGATTTGGCTTTTAAGCCATACACCTTGATGAGTTACGCCAATGCGAGGGAAAGTTGAGTAGCGTTGGGATTAAGCCACTTGGAGTTGGTAGGGGTGCCCCGAGAGGAGATGTAACATGATTCTGGAGGTTGGGCGATTTGTGCTGAGTTATGTGGGCATCGTCTTCCGCCGTAGGAAACTAGAATCGATAATAGTGAGGAACGCTTTGTGCTATGCTAGAGCACAAATGATGTAGACTAAGATCGATAGGGTCGATCTTAGTCCGGGTCCATTTGGGACGTTGCTATAACGAGGGGTTTGTTTAGGATGGTAGAATCCTAGTTTAGAGTAGTATACCCTTAATGAGAGTTGGGTATACCTGAATTTTGGGGGCAAAATTCCCTCTTAAGGGGGGGAGTATGTAACAACCCTCGATTCCGGGAGGCTCATTTTATACAAATTTTACCTCATAAGGTAATTAAATAAAATGTGGGGACTGGAGTAAATATTAATTGAATGAATCGAAAGTTAATATTTACTAGATTGCTGCATAATTACTATATATGGAAGTAAATATCATCATGTTGTATGTTTTTGGTGTCATGATTTAAATGACTTTATGGTTTAAATAGAAATTGGAACTCGAAATAATTATAAAATTTCCGGATGCCAGTTTAGAGGGTGTAGTTTGCCTCGGATGGTGCGAGACAGTCAAAATAAGTGTCCTATTGTATTTTTGCATTTCTGGCACTTTAACCTGGTTTTAGCTTGAATGCGTATTTGGGAGTCATTTAATGTGGTATTAACCATATAAGTTTGGAGTTTTAACCTAAGCCACGATTTTAGTCTTCTAAAATCCCTTATTTTCCCCCCATTTTATGTCTTGAACATAGAGAGAAAAAGAGAGAAAGAAAGAGGAAGAGAAAAGTGGAGAAAGAAGAGAGACAATGAAGATTGAAGATGGGAGATTGCTTCTACCACCAAGAAATCTGAATTTGCAACCCTAAGGCAAGTTTTCTACTTGCGAATATGTGATCTAAGATGAATAAATTGTATGATAGTTGTGTATTTGTATTTATGGATCAAAAATGGAATTTATGAGACTTAAACCCTAATCTTAGTTTTGATGATAAGATTGTGAGTTTTAATGGTTATAAATCATGTAGGATAATCTTTGGGTAGATAAAAGTTGTTGATTTTGTTCAAAATGAAAGAGATTTGAGATTTGGGTTTAGCTTTTGGAAGAAGGATGAACCCTAGGTCTGCTATGATCGGTCGATCTCGGTCCTGGGACCGGTCGACCGGGCCTTCGGGGGCAGGTTTACTGCTTTTCTACAAAGGCATAAAATTATTGCGCGGTCGACCGCGGTCTCCTGACCGGTCGACCGACAATTCCTTTTTGAGCTTTCTGTTTTTCTCCGTAGGCAAAACCTTGAGACGCAGTCGACCGCGGTCTTGGGACCGGTCGACCGGTCCCCTGTTTTTCACCTATTAACTTTATTTTGTTTCCAGGGTTTATTCTCCTTGATAGGAACTAGGAACCTTCTTATATGAAGTAAACTTAGAGTCCTAGAGTTTCTAATGAGTTGAGATGCTCCCCTATATTAGAAATGGTTTAGGCGGGGTTTTCCAGGGTTATGCCTATTGATGTTAGGGTATTCTTCCTTCTAGTTGATTTCTTTTAAAACTAGGGGATGTATTATTATGATTTGGAGACCTTAGAAGCTCATTGGAGCTATGTTATACTTGATGGTTTGTTATATCTATCAACGAATCTTGGGAGTATAATTGAAAGTCTATTTATTCTTTAAGGTCAAAATGTCAATGTAAATACGTACGTCTCCGGATTTAAAAAGGTGAAATATTTACATTATGTAAATGAATATGGTTTCGGATAAATGGGATATACATTTGCTAAAATGTGTATGCAATTAAGTATAAAATATACATTTTCTCTAATGAAATTTGATATGGAAATGATCGTAAATGATAATTTACTTAATCATTAACATGATAAATGGTAATTTGGTTAAACACACCTCTCTAAATGACATCATAAGGGAAGTTCGCGCGCTTGGTGATGCCCCCTGGCTAATGAATGCAGGGTGGATATAGTCCTAGGCCATATGCGGGGGTTTTATATGTTTTTCTGCGCTGGTTAGGGGATTTCGAGTGTGGTCCTGACTTTCCCGCAGGCATATGGCCGCTTCCCGACGTTTGCGTTATGAGCCCAGGTTGTCTTGTATAGATAGGCCCTGGAAGATGATGGTCATTTGGGGGCGCGCCCAGTGGGGAAACTCGGAGGGGCGGTCTTAGAATCGTTGTATGCATAATAATATAACCATTCTAAATCAAGTGGGACTTGATGTATGATAAATGCCATAAAGAGCATTTAATGTTGACTATATTCCTGCTAAGGGATGGTAATGCCAGGAAGAGCATAAAATTGAGATAAAAGCCACAAAGAGCTTAAAATTGAGATAAAAGCTATAAAGAGCTTATAGTTATAGATTTAGTTTCCTGTTGAGGAATAAACTATGACATGAATTGGGGTATATGATAGAAGTTTTATTTATGTTCATCTTTCCTTCTTCCTGCTTAGTTATATTCAACTCATGCTTTTCTTTACTATCTTAGCCTATGTTTTAGAACTGTGTAGATAGATTTTATTATTCCTAGCACGATGATATTCATTACTGTCATACTCTTTATTCGTCTCGTAATCATATAGAACCGGGCCCTGACCCGTTTATATTCATTGTTGCACATGCATCTTGTTTGCGCTCAGGTACTCCGTCGCAAGGATGCCTCGCTTGAATTCTTATTCCCATGTCCTCGACGAGCCGTGATGCATTGCGGGTATTACGGGACAAAATTTGGATATAGACAATTTCACTTTTCATTCTAGTTAAGATCAAGTCTTTTACTCGGGCAAGGGGCCCAAGCTTTTATAAATGCTTAATGAAATGTATTATGTAACTTATTGAACTTGTGTTTTATTGTTGTATCCGTTTGGCGACCGGTAACATATTCGGTCTTTTTATTTTATCCCTGTTGTATTACTTATATATGTCTTGGGGTTTCCCTTATCTTTCAGGAATTGGGTTGTTTGTTTTCATTTATTTACTTTCAAATCAAATATTTTTGACAACCCGTTTTCTAAAATATTTGGTGGTTATCCTGGATACTCTATAATTTTATTGTGATGCTGAGGATGATTCCATCTATGATTCTGTTATATTGGAGTATTGGGCTGGCCACCCCTTATGTTGGTGAGCGGGTTGTCACATATATATATATCCTAAAGTGGATCTAGTTTTGAAATATTTTTACATTCAACTAAAAATGGGGAACAAATGAAGAAAAACTATACGTAAAAACTACATTTCTATTTTTAAAGAAATATTTCATATATGTAAAAATTTATCCTATAGTTTGTCTCTGTAAATTTTATACCCACCCCTCTACTAGTTTATCTTTATAATTGCTCCATTTTCTATTATTTATAAATTTTATACCCACCCAATTTCATATATTAATTGAAAGTTTTCATCTGGGGTATATCCTAGAATATCTGAAATTTTAACAATGTCATCTTTTTCAAATACTTGTCATGGTTAGGGAGAGTTTCTATAAAAAAAATTATATTCATAAAAATTAATTCTATCCGGAGAGAGAGAGAGATCAAAATTAATTATATCGAGAGAGAGAGAGAGAGAGAGAGAGAGAGAGAGAGAGAGAGAGATCTTTTTACCTTTCAAAAGACGTTCGATTAATCTATTTTTGGGTTTCAAATAACAATGTTGAAGAAGACTTTTTGTTTTATTTTTTGATTTCATCCCAAAGACTTTTGGTTTTTCTATATTTTTGTTTTCAAAGAACACAATGTTTAAGAAGATTTTTGGTTTATCTAATTTTTGATTTCAAAAAATACAATATTTAAGATGAGAGAGAAAATGATAGCAAGTATTAAAGCCTTATTAAATGATCTACTGTTGTCATATAAGAGGTACTAGATTTTAACCCCGCGCGATGCGCGAGCGCCTTATAAAGATTGGTTTCCATATATTTTTTGAGTTTATTTGTACATTATTTAGGGAAATATAAAATTATCTTGTTGAGTACATAAGAAAAATAAAATAATGGAGACAACAAATATGGGAACCAATAGGTTCACTAAAAACCTTTTCATTTCATATAATTTTCCTCACCTCTTCCTATTCTCTCACTTTTATCACCAACCCATGAGCAACCCTGCCTCTCTAATTGGGTCTAAACCCCAAAACCCATCTTGATATATCCCAACTTATTCCAGCAAAATTCCACATATCCAACTAAGTGTGCATCAACAATTTGATTTCAGTAGTGAAAAGTTTACAATAGTTGTTCTGTGTGTGATGAATCCAGATGCAAAATTAAAGGGCAGAAAAAGTAAATTAGAAAGCGTACTTGTGCAGTTGTCGGAGGTGAAAAGTCGGTGCTCTTTTACTGGCTAATGCAATACCCCCAACAACCCTGAAATGATAATTTAAGGCGATTTAACAATTGAAGAAATAAAATTTAAGAAAAAAGTTGTATTGCTAAAAACATTGAAAGATACAGTCCACGCGTGAGAAAGAGACGTCAGAAGTGGAGTTCAAACAGAGTTCCTCATCTGTATTACACCATAACTCTAGGAATCCTTTACAAAAAAATTATAATGAATTGTGCTTCCCATCTGGAGCACAAAGTTCCTCTATCAATTCTCCTACCTGTCAATGGCCAAAATACAATAGGTTTTCCTTGCGGGAGGTAATTAAATTTCAATTATTGCAAAGAATGGTATGATGAACTAACAAATAAACATATAGGGCCATGGATGTCAAATACAACCTGAAACTAAAAAAAAAGCATGGGCATCAAATGGACATCAAAAAATATTTGAGAGCCCAATACTACCTGCAAAATTAGAATAAACACAAAAATAAGAAAAAATAGTTCGAACTCCTAAATGCCCAACTCAAAAAATATTAAATCCGATCTATAAATTGTACGGAAAGAGGAGGAAAGACAGAGTAGTACCTGAGAGATCTAAGTCCAAAATGTGTGTAAATTTTGGTTTGAATTAAAGTAAAAATGACAACTCAATGTGATCTCCACAAATTATGTGAGGTGTTTTTACATCTATTGTATTGTTTAATCAAATAGAACAGATAGATAGATGTGTAAGATGATAGGGAGTGAGGGGATAGGAAAAGCTGGGAAGGGATAGAGGCGCGTAGATCAGAGATCCGAAGTGCGTAGATCAGAGATCCGAAGTGTTGGATAAAGAGAAAGAAGAGAATAAAATGGAGGAGAAAATAACTCTAGGGAAAAGCCGTTCAGATTTTTGACTTTTAAGTGGATCACTTTGGGCTCATTTTGAGAATGGGAGTTGAATATTATGAGAGCAATTACTGTAGCCACATGTCACAAAACTGATAGGAGACATCGTTTTAAATATTAGATATTAGATAATAAAGATAAAGATGTTAGTAATATTATTAATAATCTAAACATTATTCTCATATTACTATTTTCCTAATCTATTTATGAAAGACTGTGATACTTCCAGTATAAATTTTGTAACAACTTAAGGCCCCTTTACTATTATTGTAACAAAAACTTCATACCAAAAAGATAATCTTACTAATTACAATATGTTCTCGGGAATAAAATTTTCTTCAGCCTGCAACCTTAAATTTGATCAAATATTTCCATGAAATTCCAGTCAAATGAGATGGTTCTGTGCTGAGTTGAGAAACCTTTATAACAAATGTGGTTGTATAGTGTATCTATCATTCAACTTAGTAGCACGATATATCTTAATTGATAAGTTGAGTTTTAAGTTTATGCTAAATTTAAGTGGGTAATATGGTCAACTAAAATTAATTTTCAACTAGGTTCAAATAATCAATACTACACCACCTCCATAACGTAAAAACATATTTACCAAGCTAATCTTTCCAGGAAAAAAATTGAAAAATAGTAAATAGGAAAAGGGGAGAGGCTTAGGCCAAATGCGAAAAGAAAGAAATTACACCGTATTGAATGAGACATTAACTAAACCTATCTAAAAAATTAATGGGAATAGATATTAATTGTTTATCAATAAATTTCTTATAAGATAAATAAAACTATCAAAAATAAAAACCCCAAATTACTCAAACTCAAAACCCCATCAAACTCAAACATTTTTCTTACTCCAACTTTATCTATTTCATTAAATTAGTTTTAGAAATTGTAGCAGGGGTATATTTAATAATATATAGGAAGATATATAATCGAGTAATTAAAATAGGATAAATTTGTTTCCCACTTCATAAACTCCCGATTGCGCTCAATCTATAACAATAAAACATTGTTAGTGGAAGTGTATGGGAAAGGAGCATAAAAAATATGAAGAGAAGATTGAATGGAAACTTCATAAGGCATGTGAAGTTCAAGCCGTTTTGTATAAATTCATTATGGTAGGTTGCCTAAATGGGGTATAGATGGTGAGGAGTTTTCATTATTTAATGGCTGGAATTAAAATTTTTATAAAATTGTACATCACAAATTTAGTTTGAGATAAAAAGATCCGCTTGCTTTTGCATGACTCAATTAAAAAATAAAAAAACATTTGGATATTTTATCAAACACAACAAATTACTTGAAGGGAGTGGAAAGGATTATTATTTTTCGCAGGTCATATTTGTTGTAATCCAACAGAGAGAAGTCAAAGAGCCATGATAGAATATGAATTGATAAGGGGAAGACAAATCCATATCAATGATCTCGAAAAATTATATACATGGTGTGAAGGAAAATCATTGGATTGCGGGTTGTAAAAACCCCATGAGAGTAGAATAGAAGATTAAGAGATAGATAGTAGAAAAAGGTTAATAATGGATGGGATGAGAGAGGGTTTTAAAAGAGGTATTCGTATGGGATCTTTATTATTTAGCTCATGTGGGATGATTTAGTTAGATTCTAACCCATGTCTTTTTATTTTTAGTTGTTGATCCTATATAGTGATGGTTAAAAAGTTCATGGAACATGTGTTACTCTTTAAGAAAATAAAAAAGGTAAATTAGAGGAAGTTATGAGAGTTTATGGGACTAATTAAAATTACAAAAATACATAGGACGGGTGACAATTAAAATTTTCAAAGTGGGACTAATGCCTAAAAAACAATATTCTTAATGGCATCTCAAATTTGAAGCCAAGTGGCAAACCTATAATCAGATACCATTTTTAAACAATATATAATTGCATGCAAGCCACACAATGCGTGGAGGAATTTATTTAAAGTGTACTTTTTAACTTTACCCTATGAAATAATATGGTAATTATACATAATATAATTATATTTTACAAAAATTTAAGCTTAACCCCCGTATGCATGTCCATGACCAAAACAGGAAACAAAAAAAGAGGAAGTGGAAACACAAAATTATATCCCAATTTACCAATCAAGAAACCTCAAACAAAAAAAAAACTATTAACAGATCTATTAATTAAAACTTAAAAAAAAAGATTACCCCACGAGCAATCACAATTTTAAGATTTTTTTCTGACAACATTAAAAATAGAATAAATAAGCTTTGCTCCCTTGGTAGTATGGCCTTTAGCACAATTATTACCACCGACCGATTGGTCGAACACAAAATATCGGGTCTAAAAGTCTGGCTAGAATTTTCAGATCGAACGGAATTCAAGGTACCCGGTTCAAGTTCCATTTTATTATTTTAGACCTCTCATGGAATTTCCAAATTCACACAAGCATCATGTAATAACCAATATTTTTAAAAACGTAAAAAAATAAATTAATTTGCTTAAATTTAATTTACATGTGTGACGTAATTTAATGAAAATATAATGGGTTGATTAAATTATTAATCGGGGATAAATAATTAATGATTATTGAATAAAATTACTAAGTGAATAGTAATTGTATAATTGATATCACAACGAGTGATAGTGACATGATAATATGATATCTCAACCGGATGCCGTGAACAGACTAAATGAGGTAGAGATAGAAAATAAATTATGAGTAACTTGGATGATGATTTTGAGGTTACGATTGAGTTCAGTGTAACAACCCAGACTTTTGAGCGACTATTTTATATTATTTTTCCTGATGGGCTAATTTTATAAAATAGAGAAAGTTAGAGTAAATATTATTTCCCGTGAGTTAAGGGATAATATTTACCATGTTTGCCTATTTACTGTTATGAGAAGGTAAATGGCATTTTATTGTGTTTTATTGCGTCGATGTGCTTTAAACGACGGTTATGACTTATATGTAAGTTGTAGTATAATTGATAAATTGAAATGAATTTGGAACACAAAATATTGTACGTTATTCTGAATGCCAAAACAGGGGGTGCAGTTGGTTTTAGAATAGCCGAGATAGTCAAAATAAGTGTCAAGTTGTATTTTTGAGTTTCGGGTATTTTTGACGGGTTACGACTCAATTATGTGGTTACGAGTCATTTTAATGGTGTATCAACATTTAAAAGAGGGGGCATTTATGTTTAAGACCCGTATAAGTCTTCACAACCTTTTATTTTCTCATTCTTATGTTGAAAGCCGAGAGAGAGAGGGAGAGAGAGAGAGAGAGGAGAGCTTGGGAGAAATGGAGAAAAGAGAGAAAAATGGAAGATTGGAGCTAGAATCCGTTGCAACCGGAGGAGAATCCGAGACTATAAACTCGGGGCAAGTTTCTTACATGCTAGATATTGATTTAATGTGATAATTTGCATGTATAGTTAGTTTTGGGGAGAATTAAACCATTTATGGGTTTTGGGAAATTTTGGTGTTTAATCCTTTAATCTTGATTCAAATTTGATTTGAAGAATATATATTAGTCATTAGTTGTGTAGAAATGATTTGGGAGAGTTAGTTGTTGTTATTGTTGAGAGAAATGGAGATTTGAGTTTTGGGGATTTTAGGGTTTATACCACCCGTAGCCCAAACTTGGGATTTCTGCAGGGCCGAATCGATTCGCCCATGGGGAAGGATACAGGTCTACCATTAAAATCGATTCGGTGTTATGAAGAATGGTTGGGTCCTCTTGACCGAATCGATTCGGTCTATCCGAATCGATTCGCTTTCTAGGACAAATCGATTCGACCAGGGTGAATCGATTCGGAATGCCTGCATTTTTAGGATGTTTTTCTAGCTTAGTTTTCAGTCCTTTTCTTTTAGGTTTGAGGTTTAGGAAACTTCCTTTGGGAAGTAATGAAGAGTCCTAGAGGGTTATGTTGGGTAGACCCTAGGCCAGTATGGGGATAAATGGGGATTATCCCAAGGGGTATTTTATAGAGGTTAATCCCTAGTTTGATATAGGATGTTAACCGAAAATCTATCGAGCATATAATGATAAAGATCGAGACTTTTGGGAGACTATTAATGAAGGCGACTCACTTTGACGATTTGTGGTATTGTGTTGGACTCTTGGAGATTAGTTTGAGGATTATGGCATGGCGGGTCATAGATCATTAATAAAACATGACTTAAAGAATAAGAAATGTATATTCTATAATTGGTATTTCATTATTGAAAATAAAAAGGGTTTTGAAAATGTCAAATCTAAATGTTTTCAAATGGAAAAAGTAATGATTTCCATAAATGATAATTTACGTAAACACACCTCTCTAAATCGCTATCATAAGGGAAGTTGCGCGCGTGAGGTGAAGCCCCCTAGCTAATGAATGCAGGGTGGATATATCCCTAGGTCATATGAGCGATTATTGTATGTTTTTGCGCTGATGAGGTAATTCTGGGTGTGGTTATGACTCTCCCGCAGGCATATGGCCGCTTCCCGACGTTTGCGTTAGGATCCCAGGTTGTCTTAATGATAGACCCTGGAAGATGATAGCCATTTAGGGGCGCGCACAGTGTGGAAACCCGGACAGGCGGTCTTAGAAACGTTATATGATATAAAGTATAACTATTTATAATAATGTGGGACATTATTGATTTTTAAAGCATTTTATGATAATAAAATGGCTTTAGATACATTTTCCGTATGGAAGAAGGAAAATGGGAAGTTAAATACATTTTCTGGATGGAAGAAGGAAAATGGGAAGATATAAGATGAAAAAGCATTTTTATGTTAATAAACCTGCTTTAAATATATTTCGTGGATGGAAGATGGGAAATAGATTTTGTAAAGAAAGTAATGAGATAAAATTGATTTGGTAAACATTTGATAAAATGAATTGCCATTTATGTATTTCCTAATAAGGAAAGGAATTGTGCATTTAGATTGTAGAAATGAATTGATGTCTCCTTGAGTACATGTAGATGAGTTCTCCCATGCTTATATGATCCTTAAGCATTTGCATTGTTATTGCACTAAGTTTTGTTTCTAGATTGAGAGGTGAGAAATTTTATATTACTTGCGAGAGATAATTACGTTCATATATGTTATTCATTTTAGTCACATGGTAATCATATCAAACCGGGCCCTGATCCGTCTATATTTCTTTATTTTGCATGCAACTCTTTGTCCGTTCAGGTGCTCCTCCGCATGGACGCCTGTATTGATCCCTCCATTCCAGTTGTCTTGGAGCTATAGAATTTTGTGGGTGTTGAAGGATATTTGTTTTAGACGCTTCTATCTATTGTACTCTAGTTATGTTCAGTTTATATATTCGGGCGTGTTGCCCAAGCATTGCACTCATTTATTATAATGTAATATTAATTGTAACACTCAGTTTAACCTGTTTGTATTAGTCTGTTAATCGACAGCCTATTCGGTTGTTAATTTATGATATTGTCATTCTTTTACCCGTTGATTTTTGGTATCCATCGTTTTTGCAAATGGGATTGTTAAAGTGCTTTTCTTTTACTTGCAAAATTTAAATTTGACAGTCCGTTTTCTAAAATAATTGGTGGTTATCTCGTACTATTATTTTAATCGACAGTGATGCTAAGAATAGAACGTCTATGATTCCTGTGATTATTGGAGTATTGGGTTGGCCACCCCTTATTTTAGTAGGTGGGTTGTCACAGATGGCATCAGAGCATCAGGTTCTAGAGTCCTTAGGAATCTGTGCGGACATACTACGCCCTCAGCGTAACTTTTGATTTGATGTAGAGCCTTAGGGTTAAGAACGTTGATTTCCTCTTGTGAGGTTTCGCTCTCCTGCTGTAGGGTAGGAATTTAGAAAATATTTTGCGTGTTCGTGTGAGATTCATAAGTCGACTGATGAAGGACATCAGGGAAGGTCAATATGAAGGCGTTATGAGACGGGACTACTAAGAACTGTAAGCTGTAGTCGAGGATGTGGGCCGCTTAGGAGGTCTCTCCCTTCGTAGCATTGTCTCGTATTACTACCGCGACTACTAAGTACAATGGATTTAGTTTTCCCAAGTACCGCTGCCAGAGAGAGTGGTACTAAGTTTGTAATTCCTAGCGACGTTACGTTGAAGTTGAAAAGTCCTTGACAAGTACCACATGTTGTAGCTAAGACAGATGGAGGAAATGTAACCTTTTTCGGTGGAAATATAAGTCCTAGGAGTTTTTTCCTAGAGAGGGGTATTGGAATGCCCATGTGGGAGGAATTGATGAGAAATTCTCACTCATAACAGCAATGTTGAAATGGCGGTAATGGTAGTCACCACACTTTGGGGGAGCAGGAGGTTTTGCCCATGGAGAAACCCGTTAGAAACTTGAAACAGCGAGTTCCTCTGGGACGTCAGGAATGATGAGAAGGTGGATTCTCAAATATTCACATGAGGTTCGGTTAGAGGTCGACCGTGAATAAAGAGTGGTACGGTTAAGGAAATCTTACACCAAAATAAGGTAAGTGCAAGGAAGAAATGTAACAACCCGCGTAATTTCTGGGGTATTTTCGAAATAAAGAGGAAAAATAAATTTAGAGATAAAATTATTTTTATTTCTCAAGTATGTTGGTTATTATTTTTAAAGGCGAGAATTTCAAACGATTTCGAAATCAGAATTAAAATGGAGTTTTAATTGTATTTTTATTATATAGAAGAGTCCTCAAAACATAAAACTCTCTAAGAGTCCTCGGAGCGTAAGACTTTCTAGAAAACAAAATATTTAAAAATATTGAACGGTCCAATCGAGCTGAAATTTTTTGGACAGCTTCCTCCCATCTTCAGCTAATTCTCTGTAAACTTTCATCCGATTCCAATGGTCCGATCGTCCGGAATAAATTTTTTTGTGTTTGTATCTGATTAGAATTATTTTCTTAATCAAACTCTTAATCCTTTATATATCAAAAAATTCATGGATGGACTTTTCAAATCACTTTTTGTCAAACTTTTCAACCAGAAGACCTCTCCAAAATTACTCCCTTTCATCTACAAACCATAGCCCCGAACTTATTCAAGATTTCAACCTTATATTAGAAGGCTTATTTGGTGTTTTCTCGAGTTTGGGCTAGAACGAGATTTCATTATTTTTGCGAAACGAACGTGACGATGTGTTTAGATTTTGAGGCTGAAATGATGTGATGATTTTTTTGGTGGTTTAATGTATGGGGTTTTACACAATATGCTCCTTAATCTCGCGAGTGTTTCTCCCTTTGGTTTCATGTGATTATTGACTCATATTTGAATTGTTAAATTCTTTTGGAAATCTGAAAATATTTTTTGGAATCTAATTTCAATTCATGTGGTATTATATTTGGTGTTGAGCATGTTGTCAAGAGATTTTAATATGTCACTGAAGTTGGGCACCCGCCAATATTCCTTTTTCTGGATATGCTAGAAAAATGCATAGGCGCGGTATAGTGATGAGGCCTGCTAACCCGGTTAATGTGTTGTTGAGAAATTATATTGATATGATTGCTATTAAGATTCGCATTTGATTTGAATATTCGTATTCGTATTGTTACATTTTATTCACCGCTAATATTTGTTGAGCATCTTTCCTGTCGTATTGCGTACTTCCCCATATTTTTTTTAGTGGAAGGTTAGCACGGATTTTGTGCAATTTGGATTTGATTTGGAGAATGAATTTTAGCGTGGATTATTTTGGGAATATTATTCGAGAATACAAGTTGGAAGAATTGCATTTATTTTGATTCATAGATCATTTGGAGATTTATTTATTTTTGAGATAGTTAGATTGTTGTAATTATTTCGAGAGAATTGTTGTATTTATTTGAAGAGATTGATATTAGTGGTTTATTTTATATATTGGGATTTATTTGCTCTACACCTTGTTATATTGTGGATTTGGTTAGTTTTATCGATGAGTAGCGCTCCGTTCGCTCTCCCCGGGCGGTCGGGGTGTTACAGAATGTTATCAGAGCTTAGGTTACGACCACCCTCGGGTCTTGGATTTTGGGTCTGTTGCGTTTTTGTGGCGCGAAATTGGAGATAGAAATTTTTAGAGAATCGTTTCGCGTTAGGCATCTAGATTACATGTGAGGAAATTATTTTTTTGGCGACGAGATTATTTTTGGAGATTGTTGGCCTCTTTTTTTAGAGTTAGGCATTCGGCGAACTTTGAGGGCGAAATTCCATTGTTAGTGGGGAAGTGTAACAACCCGCATAATTTTTTGTGTATTTTCGAAATAAAGAGGAAAAATAAATTTTGAGATAAAATTATTTTTACCGCTCAAGTATGTTGGTTATTATTTTTAAAGGCGAGAATTTCAAACGATTTCGAAATCGGAATTAAAATGGAGTTTTAATTGTATTTTTATTATATAGAAGAGTCCTCAAAACATAAAACTCTCTAAAAGTCCTCAGAGCGTAAGACTCTCTATAAAACAAAATATTTAAAAATATTGATTGGTCCAATCGAGCTGAAATTTTTTCGACAGCTTCCTCCCGTCTTCAGCTAATTCTCTGTAAAGTTTCATCCGATTCCAACGGTCCGATCGTCCGGAATAAATTTTTTTAGTGTTTGTATCTGATTAGAACTCTTTTCTTAATCAAACTCTTAATCCTTTGTATATCAACAAATTCGTGGATGGACTTTTCAAATCACTTTTCGTCAAACGTTTCAACCAGAAGACCTCTCCAAAATTACTCCCTTTCATCTACAAACCATAGCCCCAAACTTATTCAAGATTTCAACCTTATATTAGAAGGCTTATTTGGTGTTTTCTCGAGTTTGGGCTAGAACGAGATTTTATTATTTTTGCGAAAGGAACGTGATGGTGTGTTTAGATTTTGAGGCTGAAATGATGTGATGATTTTTTTGGTCGTTTAATGTATGGGATTTTACACAATATGCTCCTTAATCTCGCGAGTGTTTCTCCCTTTGGTTTCATGTGATTATTGACTCATATTTGAATTGTTAAATTATTTTGGAAATCTGAAAATATTTTTTGGAATCTAGTTTTAATTCATGTGGTATTGTATTTGGTGTCGAGCATGTTGTCGTGAGATTTTAATATTGCACTGAAGTTGGGCACTCGCCAGTATTCCTTTTTCCGGATATGCTAGAAAAATGCATAGGCGCAGTACAGTGGTGAGGCCTGGAGATCCGGTTAATATGTTGTTGAGAGATTATATTTATATAATTGCTATTAAGATTCGCATTTGATTTGAATATTCGTATTCGTATTCGTATTCGTATTTTTATTCGTATTCATATTCGTATTCGTATTCGTATTCGTATTCTTATTGTTACGTTTTATTCACCACCAATATTTGTTGAGCATCTTTCCTTTCGTATTGTGTACTTCCCCATATTTTCTTTTAGTGGCAAGTTAGCACGGATTTTGTGCGATTTGGATTTGATTTGGATAATGGATTTTAGCGTGGATTATTTTTGGAAGATTATTCGAGAATACAAGTTGGAAGAATTGCATTTATTTTGATGTATAAATCATTTAGAGATATATTTGTTTTCAAGATAGTTAGATTGTTGTCATTATTTCGAGAGAATTGTTGTATTCATTTGAAGAGATTGATATTAGTGGTTTCTTTTATATATTGGGATTTAGATGCTCTACACCTTGTTATATTGTGGATCTTGTTAGTGTTATCGATGAGTAGCGCTCTGTTCGCTCTCCCCGGGCGGTCGGGGTGTTACAGAATGGTATAAGAGCTTAGGTTACGACCATCCTCGGGTCTTGAATTTTGGGTCCGTTGCGTTTTTGTGGCGCGAAATTGGAGATAGAAATTTTTAGAGAATCGTTTCGCGTTAGGCATCTAGATTGGATGTGAGGAAATTATTTTTTTGGCGACGAGATTATTTTTGGAGATTGTTGGCCTCATTTTTTAGAGTTAGGCATTCGGCGAACTTTGAGGGCGAATATTCTGTTGTTAGTGGGGAAGTGTAGCAATCCGCGTAATTTTTGGGGTATTTTCGAAATAAGGAGAAAAAATAAATTTTGATATAAAATTATTTTTATTGCTCAAGTATGTTGGTTATTATTTTTAAAGGCGGGAATTTCAAACGATTTCGAAATCGGAATTAAATTGGAGTTTTAATTGCATTTTTATTATATAGAAGAGTCCTCAAAACATAAAACTCTCTAAGAGTCCTCGGAGCATAAAACTCTCTAGAAAAAATCTTTAAATATATTGAACGGTCCGATCGAGCTAAAATTTTTTGGACAGGTTGCTCTCGTCTTCAGCTAATTCTCTGTAAAATTTCATCCGATTCCAATGGTCCGATCGTCCGGAATAAATTTTTTAGTGTTTGTATCTGATTAGAACTCTTTTCTTAATCAAACTCTTAATCCTTTATATATCAACAAATTCGTGGATGGACTTTTCAAATCACTTTTTCTCAAACTTTTCAACCAGAAGACCTCTCCAAAATTACTCCCTTTCATCTACAAATCATAGCCTCGAACTTATTCAAGATTTCAACCCTATATTAGAATGCTTATTTGGTGTTTTTTCGAGTTTGAGCTAGAACAAGATTTGATTATTTTTGTGAAAGGAATGTGACGGTGTGTTTAGATTTTGAGGCTGAAATTATGTGATGATTTTTTTCGTGGTTTAAGGTATGGGGTTTTACACAATATGCTCCTTAATCTCGCGAGTGTTTCTCCCTTTGGTTTCATGTGATTATTGACTCATATTTGAATTGTTAAATTCTTTTGGAAATCTGAAAATATTTTTTGGAATCTAATTTCGATTCATGAGGTATTATATTTGGTGTTGAGCATGTTGTCATGAGATTTTAATATGGCATTGAAGTTGGGCACCCGCCAATATTCCTTTTTCCGGATATGCTAGAAAAATGCATAGGAGCGATAAAGTGGTGAGGCCTGCTAACCCGGTTAATGTGTTGTTGAGAAATTATATTGATATAATTGCTATTAAGATTCGCATTTGATTTGAATATTCGTATTCGTATTGTTACGTTTTATTCACCGCTAATATTTGTTGAGCATCTTTCCTGCCGTATTGCGTACTTCCCCTATTTTTTTAGTGGAAGGTTAGCACGGATTTTGTGCGATTTGGATTTGATTTTGAGAATGGATTTTAGCGTGGATTATTTTGGGAATATTATTCGAGAATACAAGTTGGAAGAATTGCATTTATTTTGATGCATAGATCATTCAGAGATTTATTTATTTTCGAGATAGTTAGATTGTTGTAATTATTTCGAGAGAATTGTTGTATTTATTTGAAGAGATTGATATTAGTGGTTTCTTTTATATATTGGGATTTAGTTGCTCTACACCTTGTTATATTTTGGATTTGGTTAGTTTTATCGATGAGTAGTGCTCCGTTCGCTCTCCCCGGGTGGTCGGGGTGTTACAGAATGTTATCAGAGCTTAGGTTACGACCACCCTTGGGTCTTGGATTTTGGATCTGTTGCGTTTTTGTTGCACGAATTTGGAGATAAAATTATTTTTACCGCTCAAGTATGTTGGTTATTATTTTTAAAGGCGAGAATTTCAAACGATTTCGAAATCGGAATTAAATTGGAGTTTTAATTGCATTTTTATTATATAGAAGAGTCCTCAAAACATAAAACTCTCTAAGAGTCCTCGGAGCATAAAACTCTCTAGAAAAAATCTTTAAATATATTGAACGGTCCGATCGAGCTAAAATTTTTTGGACAGGTTGCTCTCGTCTTCAGCTAATTCTCTGTAAAATTTCATCCGATTCCAATGGTCCGATCGTCCGGAATAAATTTTTTAGTGTTTGTATCTGATTAGAACTCTTTTCTTAATCAAACTCTTAATCCTTTATATATCAACAAATTCGTGGATGGACTTTTCAAATCACTTTTTCTCAAACTTTTCAACCAGAAGACCTCTCCAAAATTACTCCCTTTCATCTACAAATCATAGCCTCGAACTTATTCAAGATTTCAACCCTATATTAGAAGGCTTATTTGGTGTTTTTTCGAGTTTGAGCTAGAACGAGATTTGATTATTTTTGTGAAAGGAATGTGACGGTGTGTTTAGATTTTGAGGCTGAAATTATGTGATGATTTTTTTCGTGGTTTAAGGTATGGGGTTTTACACAATATGCTCCTTAATCTCGCGAGTGTTTCTCCCTTTGGTTTCATGTGATTATTGACTCATATTTGAATTGTTAAATTCTTTTGGAAATCTGAAAATATTTTTTGGAATCTAATTTCGATTCATGAGGTATTATATTTGGTGTTGAGCATGTTGTCATGAGATTTTAATATGGCATTGAAGTTGGGCACCCGCCAATATTCCTTTTTCCGGATATGCTAGAAAAATGCATAGGAGCGATAAAGTGGTGAGGCCTGCTAACCCGGTTAATGTGTTGTTGAGAAATTATATTGATATAATTGCTATTAAGATTCGCATTTGATTTGAATATTCGTATTCGTATTGTTACGTTTTATTCACCGCTAATATTTGTTGAGCATCTTTCCTGCCGTATTGCGTACTTCCCCTATTTTTTTTAGTGGAAGGTTAGCACGGATTTTGTGCGATTTGGATTTGATTTTGAGAATGGATTTTAGCGTGGATTATTTTGGGAATATTATTCGAGAATACAAGTTGGAAGAATTGCATTTATTTTGATGCATAGATCATTCAGAGATTTATTTATTTTCGAGATAGTTAGATTGTTGTAATTATTTCGAGAGAATTGTTGTATTTATTTGAAGAGATTGATATTAGTGGTTTCTTTTATATATTGGGATTTAGTTGCTCTACACCTTGTTATATTTTGGATTTGGTTAGTTTTATCGATGAGTAGTGCTCCGTTCGCTCTCCCCGGGTGGTCGGGGTGTTACAGAATGTTATCAGAGCTTAGGTTACGACCACCCTCGGGTCTTGGATTTTGGATCTGTTGCGTTTTTGTTGCACGAATTTGGAGATAAAATTATTTTTACCGCTCAAGTATGTTGGTTATTATTTTTAAAGGCGAGAATTTCAAACGATTTCGAAATCGGAATTAAAATGGAGTTTTAATTGTATTTTTATTATATAGAAGAGTCCTCAAAACATAAAACTCTCTAAGAGTCCTCGGAGCGTAAAACTCTCTAGAAAAAAAATATTTAAAAATTTTGAACGGTCCGGTCGAGCTGAAATTTTCTGACAGCTTCCTCTCGTCTTCAGCTAATTCTCTATAAACTTTCATCCGATTCCAATGGTCCGATCATCGGGAATAAATTTTTTAGTGTTTGTATCTGATTAGAACTCTTTTCTTAATCAAACTCTTAATCCTTTATATATCAACAAATTCGTGGATGGACTTTTCAAATAACTTTTTCTCAAACTTTTCAACCAGAAGACCTCTCCAAAATTACTCCCTTTCATCTACAAACCATAGCCCCAAACTTATTCAAGATTTCAACCTTATATTAGAAGGCTTATTTAGTGTTTTCTCGAGTTTGGGTAAGAATGAGATTTGATTATTTTTGCGAAAGGAACGTGATGGTGTGTTTAGATTTTGAGGCTGAAATTATGTGATGATTGTTTTGGTGGTTTAAGGTATGGGGTTTTACACAATATGTTCCTTAATCTAGCCAGTGTTTCTCCCTTTGGTTTCATGTGATTATTGACTCATATTTGAATTGTTAAATTATTTTGGAAATCTGAAAATATTTGTTCGAATCTAATTTCAATTCATGTGGTATTATATTTGGTGTTGAGCATGTTGTCATGACATTTTAATATGGCCCCGAAGTTGGGCACCCGCCAATATTCCTTTTTTCGTATATGCTAGAAAAATGCATGGGCGCGGTAAAGTGGTCAGTCCTGGTGACCCGGCTAATGTGTTATTGTGAAATTATACTGATATAATTGCTATTAAGATTCACATTTGATTTGAATATTCGTATTCGTATTGTTACATTTTATTCACCGCTAATATTTGTTTAGCATCTTTCCTGTCGTATTGTGTACTTCCCCATATTTTCTTTTACTGGCAGGTTAGTGCGGATTTTGTGTGATTTGGATTTGATTTGGATAATGAATTTTGGCGTGGATTATTTTGGGAAGATTATTCGAGAATACAAGTTGGAAGAATTGCATTTATTTTGATGCATAGATCATTTGGAGATTTATTTGTTTTTGAGATATTTTGATTGTTGTAATTATTTCGAGAGAATTGTTGTATTTATTTGAAGAGATTGATATTTGTGGTTTCTTTCCTATATTGGGCTTTAGATGCACTACACCTTGTTATATTGTGGATTTGGTTAGTTTTATCGATGAGTAGCGCTCCGTTCTCTCTCCCCGGGCGGTCGGGGTGTTACCAAATGGTATCAGAGCTTAGGTTACGACCACCCTCGGGTCTTGGATTTTGGATCTGTTGCATTTTTTTGGCGCGAATTTGGAGAGAGAAATTTTTAGAGAATCGTTTCGCATTAGGTATCTAGATTAGATGTGAGCAAACTATTTTTTTGGCGACGAGATTATTTTTGCAGATTGTTGGCCTCATTTTTTAGAGTTAGGCATTCGGCGAATTTTGAGGGCAAAATTCGGTTATTAGTGGGGAAGTGTAGCAACCCGCGTAATTTTTGGGGTATTTTCGAAATAAGGAGAAAAAATAAATTTTGATATAAAATTATTTTTATTGCTCAAGTATGTTGGTTATTATTTTTAAAGGCGGGAATTTCAAACGATTTCGAAATCGGAATTAAATTGGAGTTTTAATTGTATTTTTATTATATAGAAGAGTCCTCAAAACATAAAACTCTCTAAGAGTCCTCAGAGCATAAAACTCTCTAGAAAAAAATATATTTAAAAATATTGAACGGTCCGATCGAGATGAAATGTTTTGGACAGGTTCCTATCGTCTTCAGCTAATTCTCTGTAAACTTTCATCCGATTCCAACGGTCCGATCGTCGGGAATAATTTTTTTTGTGTTTGTATCTGATTAGAACTCTTTTCTTAATCAAACTCTTAATCATTTATATATCAACAAATTCGTGGATGGACTTTTCAAATCACTTTTTCTCAAACTTTTCAACCAGAAGACCTCTCCAAAATTACTCCCTTTCATCTACAAACCGTAGCCCCAAACTTATTGAAGATTTCAACCTTATATTGGAAGGCTTATTTGGTGTTTTCTCAAGTTTGGGCTAGAACGAGATTTAAGTATTTTTGCGAAAGGAACGTGATGGTATATCTAGATTTTGAGGCTTAAATTATGTGATGATTTTTTTGGTGGTTTAAGGTATGGGGTTTTACACAATATGCTCCTTAATCTCGCGAGTGTTTCTCCCTTTGGTTTCATGTGACTATTGACTCATATTTGAATTTATAAATTATTTTGCAAATCTGAAAATATTGTTTGGAATATAAGTTTGATTCATGTGGTATTATCTTTGGTGTTGATTATGTTGTCATGAGATTTTAATATGTCACTGAAGTTGGGCACCTGCCAATATTCCTTTTTCCGGATATGCTAGAAAAATGCATAGGCGCGGTAAAGTGGTGAGGCCTGGTGACCCGGTTAATGGTTGTTGAGAAATTATATTGATATAATTTCAATTAAGATTCACATTTGATTTTAATATTCGTATTCGTATTGTTACGTTTTATTCACCGCTAATATTTGTTGAGCATATTTCCTGTCGTATTGTGTACTTCCCCGTATTTTCTTTTAGTGGAAGGTTAGCGCGAATTTTGTGCGATTTGGATTTGATTTGGAGAATGGATTTTAGAGTGGATTATTTTGGGAAGATTATTCGAGAATACAAGTTGGAAGAATTGCATTTATTTTGATGCATAGATCATTTGGAGATTTATTTGTTTTCAAGATAGTTAGATTGTTGTAATTATTTCGAGAGAATTGTTGTATTTATTTGAAGAGATTGATATTAGTGGTTTCTTTTCTATTTTGGGATTTAGATGCTCTACACCTTGTTATATTGTGGATTTGGTTAGTTTTATCGATGAGTAGCGTTCCCTTCGCTCTCCCCGGGTGGTCGGGGTGTTACAGATTTCTATCAGAGGTTAGGTTACGACAACCCTCGGGTCTTGGATTTTGGGTGTGTTGCATTTTTGTGGCGCGAATTTGGAGATGAAAATTTTTGGAGAATCGTTTCGCGTTAGGCATCTAGATTAGATGTGAGAAAATTATTTTTTTGGTGACGAGATTATTTTTGGAGATTGTTGGCCTCATTTTTTAGAGTTAGGCATTCGACGAACTTCGAGGGCGAAATTCCATTGTTAGTGGGGAAGTGTAACAACCCGCGTAATTTTTGGAGTATTTTCGAAATAAAGAGGAAAAATAAATTTTGAGATAAAATTATTTTTACCGCTCAAGTATGTTGGTTATTATTTTTAAAGGCGAGAATTTCAAACGATTTCGAAATCGGAATTAAAATGGAGTTTTAATTGCATTTTTATTATATAGAAGAGTCCTCAAAACATAAAACTCTCTAAGATTCCTCGGAGCATAAAACTCTCTAGAAAAAAAATATTTAAAAATATTGAACAGTTCGATCGAGGTAAAATTTTTTGGACAGCTTTCTCTCGTCTTCAGCTAATTCTCTGTAAACTTTCATCCAATTCCAACGGTCCGATCGTCCGGAATAAATTTTTTAGTGTTTGTATTCGATTAGAACTCTTTTCTCAATCAAACTCTTAATCCTTTATATATCAACAAATTCGTGGATGGACTTTTCAAATCATTTTTTCTCAATCTTTTGAACCAGAACACCTCTCCAAAATTACTCTCTTTCATCTACAAACCATAGCTCCAAACCTATTCAAGATTTCAACCTTATATTAGAAGGCTTATTTGGTGTTTTCTCGAGTTTGGGCTAGAACGAGATTTGATTATTTTTGCGAAAGGAACATGATGGTGTGTTTGGATTTTGAGGCTGAAATTATTTGATGATTTTTTTGGTGGTTTAAGGTATGGGGTTTTACACAATATGCTCCTTAATCTCGCGAGTGTTTCTCCCTTTGGTTTCATGTGATTATTGACTCATATTTGAATTGTTAAATTCTTTTGGAAATCTGAAAATATTTGTTGGAATCTAATTTCAATTCACGTGGTATTATATTTGGTGTTGAGCATGTTGTCATGAGATTTTAATATGGCACTGAAGTTGAGCACCCGCCAATATTCCTTTTTCCGGATATGCTAGAAAAATGCGTAGGCGCGGTACAATGGTGAGGCCGGGGGACCCGGTTAATGTGTTGTTGAGAAATTATATTGATATAATTGCTATTAAAATATTGCATTTGATTTGAATATTCATATTCGTATTGTTGCGTTTTATTCACCGCTAATATTTGTTGAGCATCTTTCCTATTGTATTGTGTACTTTCTCATATTTTCTTTTAGTGGCAGGTTAGCCCGGATTTTGTGCGATTTGGATTTGATTTGGATAATGGATTTTAGCGTCGATTATTTTGGGAAGATTATTCGAGAATACAAGTTGGAAGAATTGCATTTATTTTGATGTATAGATCATTTGGAGATTTATTTATTTTCGAGATAGTTAGATTGTTGTAATTATTTCGAGAGAATTGTTGTATTTATTTGAAGAGATTGATATTAGTGGTTTTTTTTTATATTGGGATTTAAATGCTCTACACCTTGTTATATTGTGGATTTGGTTTGTTTTATCGATGAGTAGCGTTCAGTTCGCTCTCCCCGGGCGGTCGGGGTGTTACAGATTGCTATCAGAGCTTAGGTTACTACCACCCTCGGGTCTTGGATTTTGGGTCTGTTGCGTTTTGTGGCGCGAATTTGGAGATAAAATTTTTTGGAGAATTGTTTCACGTTAGGCATCTTGATTAGATGTGAGCAAATTATTTTTTTGTTGACGAGATTATTTTTGAAGATTGTTGGCTTCATTTTTTAGAGTTAGGCATTCGGCGAAATTCGAGGGCGAAATTCCATTGTTAGTTGGAAACTTTAACAATCCGCGTAATTTTGGGGGTATTTTCGAAATAAAGAGGAAAAATAAATTTAAGATAAAATTATTTTTATTGCTCAAGTATGTTAGTTATTATTTTTAAATGCCAGAATTTCAAACGATTTTGAAATCGGAATTAAAATGGTGTTTTAATTGCATTTTTATTATATAGAAGAGTCCTCAAGATATAAAACTCTCTATGAGTCCTCGGAGCGTAAAACTCTCTAGAAAAAAAATATTTAAAAATATTGAACGGGTCGATCTAGATGAAATTTTTTAGACAGCTTCCTCTCGTCTTCAGCTAATTCTCTGTAAACTTTCATCCGATTCCAACGGTCCGATCGTCCGAAATAAATTTTTTAGTGCTTGTATCTGATTAGAACTCTTTTCTTAATCAAACTCTTAACCTTTATATATCAACAAATTTGTGGATGGACTTTTCAAATCACTTTTTCTCAAACTTTTCAACCAGAAGACCTCTCCAAAATTACTCCCTTTAATCTACAAACCATAGCCCCAAACTTATTCAAGATTTCAACCTTATATGAGAAGGCTTATTTGGTGTTTTCTCGAGTTTGGGCTAGAACGAGATTTGATTATTTTTGCGAAAGGAACGTGATGGTTTGTTTAGATTTTGAGGCTAAAATTATGTGATGATTTTTTTGGTGGTTTAAGGTATGGGGTTTTACACAATATGCTCCTTAATCTCGCGAGTGTTTCTCCCTTTGGATTCATGTGATTATTGGCTCATATTTAAATTGTTAAATTCTTTTGGAAATTTGAAAATATTTGTTGGAATCTAATTTCAATTCATGTGGTATTATATTTGGTGTTGAGCATGTTGTCATGAGATTTTAATATGGCACTGAAGTTGGGCACCCGCCAATATTCCTTTTTCAGGATATGCTAGAAAAATGCATAGGCGCGGTACAGTGGTGAGGCCTGGTGACCTGATTAATGTGTTGTTGAGAAATTATATTGATATAATTCCTATTAAGATTCGCATTTGATTTGAATATTCGTATTCGTATTGTTACGTTGTATTCACTGCTAATATTTGTTGAGCATCTTTCCTGTCGTATTGTATACTTCCCCATATTTTCTTTTAGTTGCAGGTTAGTGCGGATTTTGTGCGATTTGGATTTGATTTGGAGAATTGATTTTAGCGTGGATTATTTTGGGAAGATTATTTGAGAATACAAGTTGGAAGAATTGCATTTATTTTGATGCATAGATCATTTGAAGATTTATTTGTTTTCGAGATAGTTAGATTGTTGTAATTATTTCGAGAGAATTGTTGTATTTATTTGAAGAGATTGATATTTGTGGTTTCTTTTCTATATTGGGATTTAGATGCTCTACACCTTGTTATATTGTGGATTTGGTTAGTTTTATCGATGAGTAGCATTTCGTTCGCTCTCCCTGAGCGGTAGGGGTGTTACAGAATGGTATTAGAGCTTAGGTTACGACCACCCTTGGGTCTTGGATTTTGGGTCTGTTGCGTTTTTGTGGCGCGAATTTGGAGATAGAAATTTTTAGAGAATCGTTTCGTGTTAGGCGTTTAGATTAGATGTGAGGAAATTATTTTTTTGGCGACGAGATTATTTTTGGAGATTGTTGGCCTAATTTTTGAGAGTTAGGCATTCGGCGAATTTCGAGGGAGAAAGTCCATTACTAGTGGGGAAGTGTAACAACCCGCGTAATTTTTGGAGTATTTTCGAAATAAAGAGGAAAAATAAATTTTGAGATAAAATTATTTTTACCGCTCAAGTATGTTGGTTATTATTTTTAAAGGCGAGAATTTCAAACGATTTCGAAATCGGAATTAAAATGGAGTTTTAATTGCATTTTTATTATATAGAAGAGTCCTCAAAACATAAAACTCTCTAAGATTCCTCGGAGCATAAAACTCTCTAGAAAAAAAAATATTTAAAAATATTGAACAGTCCGATCGAGGTAAAATTTTTTGGACAGCTTTCTCTCGTCTTTAGCTAATTCTCTGTAAACTTTCATCCAATTCCAACGGTCCGATCGTCCGGAATAAATTTTTTAGTGTTTGTATCTGATTAGAACTCTTTTCTGAATCAAACTCTTAATCCTTTATATATCAACAAATTCGTGGATGGACTTTTCAAATCATTTTTTCTCAATCTTTTCAACCAGAACACCTCTCCAAAATTACTCTCTTTCATCTACAAACCATAGCTCCAAACCTATTCAAGATTTCAACCTTATATTAGAAGGCTTATTTGGTGTTTTCTCGAGTTTGGGATAGAACGCGATTTGATTATTTTTGCGAAAGGAACGTGATGGTGTGTTTAGATTTTGAGGCTGAAATTATTTGATGATTTTTTTGGTGGTTTAAGGTTTGGGGTTTTACACAATATGCTCTTTAATCTCGCAAGTGTTTCTCCCTTTGGTTTCATGTGATTATTGACTCATATTTGAATTTATAAATTCTTTTGGAAATATGAAAATATTTTTTGGAATCTAGTTTCGATTCATATGGTATTGTATTTGGTGTTGAGCATGTTGTCGTGAGATTTTAATATTGCACTGAAGTTGGGCACTCGCCAATATTCCTTTTTCCGGATATGATAGAAAAATGCATAGGCGCGGTACAGTGGTGAGGCCTAGTGACCCGATTAATGTGTTGTTGAGAAATTATATTGATATAATTGTTATTAAGATTCGCATTTGATTTGAATATTCGTATTCGTATTGTTACGTTTTATTCACCGCTAATATTTATTGAGCATCTTTCCTGTCGTATTGTGTACTTCCCCATATTTTCTTTTAGTGGAAGGCTAGCGCGAATTTTGTGCGATTTGGATTTGATTTGGAGTATGGATTTTAGTGTGGATTATTTTGGGAAGATTATTCGAGAATACAAGTTGGAAGAATTGCATTTATTTTGATGTATAGATCATTTGGAGATTTATTTGTTTTCGAGATAGTTAGATTATTGTAATTATTTCAAGAGAATTATTGTATTTATTTGAAGAGATTGATATTAGTGGTTTCTTTTCTATATTGGGATTTAGATGCTCTACACCTTGTTATATTATGGATTTGGTTAGTTTTATTGATGAGTAGCGCTCCGTTCGCTCTCACCAGGTGGTCGGGGTGTTACAAAAAATAGCCTTTCAGTGGAATGATAGGCTCACGAATAAGTGTTGTTAACACTTCAGGAGAAGTAGTGTTCACGAAACCGCATTGGTGGACATCCACCTGGGGAAGACTCATTGAACTAGGGCAGGGGAGGCCAGTGGCATGTTCTCTTTGGTTGAGGAGGTTGAGGGAACTACGCGAGTAATCGCCAGGGTAGCTAGAGATGGAGAAACGGTTTTGACGTGGAATGTAGAGCCACGCATTTTGACCTTGATGATTGGAGAACAAGGGCAATAATAGGATGCCTAGTCGGGGCATTAAGGGAAGTGGGTTGGTTCAGATAAGACTAGAATACTATGTCTGGGAACCATTAGTGTTGGCCAGGGGTAATCGCCTAGAATGTTGGCGTGAATTCCACCTTAATAGAGGGTGGTGCATTCCTTGAGATAGATGGAGTAGTATGGTATTAACCCTAGATTCGGGTGTGTAAATCGAGCTTGTGGTATTATCGGTATTATTATAGTGAGTGTATCTATGTAACTTCCGTGGTAGGGAGGTTCTGTATTTTCCTTCACTCGTTATAAGGCGAGTGATGATACTTTAAAAGTATATGTGTGGTATGTGTTACTCGTATTATATGTGTTATACGAGTGGAAATATTCTTGATTTGGTTGGAGCGATAGCAAGCGAATATATTACGAGGCTATCATAATTGTCGTTCTCGAATCGAACTTGTTATTCTATAATATCTCACCTGGATACAGGATTGAGACTTTATAGAGATGGTTTAAGGTATGTAAGAATTTTCTTTTTTATTCTATTTCATTCATTTTGCATGTATAATGTTGCCTTATCTCCACGACCAACAAAGTTAAGTAGTAATGCATAGGAGGGTTCCTTATTTGAATTTCACTTTGCGAGACGCTCCACGCGTGAACCTTAACGAAGTTGGAAGTGGAGAGATGCTGTATTTTTTTTTCCTTCTGTTGGTAGAGTGCTGGGTTAGAAGGTTTAGCCGAGAATCATGTGATTGAGTGATTAAAAGGCTAAGTTAAAGTGCGATATAAAAGCACTGTGAATAGTTATCTCCTCTGTTCGATGCGATGGAGACCTAGATATGAAAGTTGGATTGAGACTTATGGTTATGCCTTGATGAGAAGGCCATTTAAAAATATATATGTAGGTATAGTGGGATAAAGTGTTTGTGAGACTTTACAGAAAGTAAATGTCCGATTTGTTAAAATTTTCAATTGTTTGAAATGGTAAGACATAGAAGTAGAATATCATTAATAGGGTTACGAGTTAGAATTTCGGTGGTCCCGATCATGTGTCTTAGACCATTATATCTTGATGACCGACGATGTGAGGTAGTAGTGTAACGGGAGGGTTCCTTGTCTGGATTTCTCTTCGCAAGACGTCCCACGCATGAAACCGAGCGAATGTCAGAAGTTGGGAAAGGTCTTGGACACTAGGGATATTATTAGTATAATACTTACAAGACTTGAGTAGGATGTATACCGACTTTAGGATTGTTAGGACATAAGGCTTTTAGGGCATGTGACGTTATTTTAGGAAGGCTGTAGGGAGTTGACCACGAATAGGTTTGTGGGTTAACTCTAAAAAGGATTAGGTCCCTAGAAACAAGAAGTATAGGATCTCGAGTGATTCGGAATGTTAGTCCATAGGAGGTGAGTCCTCTCTTAGATAGAATGTTACGTCGGTAACCTAGCTTTCGGGGAGTTAAAAGGATGAGCTGACTTTTACTCCGGCACTCGTATTGTTAAGATCGAGAATGGATTTAACTAACGAGTCTCTGCCAGGAATGGGAAGCATTAATACGGGAGCATGGACCCATTATTTATGTGTCTCACAAACTTAAATTTTGTGAGAAGTATTATCCCATGCTTGATTTAGAGTTCGTAGCGGTAGTATTCGCCTTAAAGAAATAGAGGCACTACTTCTTGGGCAGGAAATTTGGTCTTTTTATGCACAACAAGTTATTGCAATGCGTTGTTGGGACAGTGAAGTTTGTGTTTAAAGTTCATAAAGGACTATCAATTGGATATTCCCTTTCGCTAAGGAAATGCGGATGGGGTAGCTGATGCACCGAGTATAAAACCCGTCAGAGAGATTAGTGAAGGCATGGCAAGACAAGTAGAATGAACTAACTAGGAGGGCATTGTAACAAGAGAATTCATGTTCGTGATTGACCATTTCACCTACTAGTGTGGAGAGACTAGTGGGGGAACGAGAAAGGGTATATCCGTGGACATTTTCATTAAACTGCCGGCACCGCAATGGTCATGATCCTATCTGAACAAAATTGTTGATCGTTTGACCAAAGTGTTGTATTTCCAACCGATATGGGCGGACTATTTATGGATGAGTACGCCCAGCTCTTTATGGTGAAGTTATGGAACTGTATAAGGTGCCAACCAATATAGTTTTGGACCGAGACTAGATTTTCGTGTTGAAGTTTTGGTAAGGTTTCCAAAAAGTAATGGGAACCGAATTGAAGTTGGGTATATCCTACCACCCGTAGGTGGACGAATGAATGGAGAAAGTTAACCTAATGACGGAATGCATACTTCGAAGGTGTGCCTTAGGCTTAAAAGAAGGAAGGGAGAAGTAGCCTTTATGAATCGAATTTCACATAGTAAATTCGGATCGTTTTCTATAAGGTATGGCGTCGTGGGTGGCCCTGTGCATCCGGCTAAGTGTTTCGCCTGCTCGTTGGATGGATCCAGTGGACAATATGTTTCTTGGACTTGGAGTGGTCCAGGAATATTTCTCTAATGTCTGGGATCATTGAACCGCATACTTTCAAGGGCTACGCTGACTCGAATAGGGGTCATGCAGTATTGGAGGTAGGGATTTAGTTTAATGCAGTATTCCTTAAGAAGGGTATAATGTGATCCGGGAGAATAAGGTAGCTTGTGCCGAGTTTTGTAAGCATTTTTCTTTTCATCGAAGAAAGGTAGGATTGATAGTTCTTGAGGAACGACTAGGTGCTATGTTAGAGCACGAAGAAGGTAGACTAAGATCGAATAGTGACGACCTTGGTCCAAGTCCAATGGGGACATTTCCACGCCTAGAAATTTTGCTAGAGATGAAAGAACGATAGTTTTGAATAGTACAACCTTTATATGATTATAGGGTACGCCTAAATTTTGAGGGCAAAATTCCCTTATGGGAGGGGGGGGGGGGGGAGTGTAACAACCCAGACTTTTGAGCGACTATTTTATATTATTTTTCCTGATGGGCTAATTTTATAAAATAGAGAAAGTTAGAGTAAATATTATTTCCCGTGAGTTAAGGGATAATATTTACCATGTTTTGCCTATTTACCGTTATGAGAAGGTAAATGGAATTTTATTGTGTTTTATTCCGTCGTTGTGCTTTAAACGACGGTTATGACTTATATGTAAGTTGTAGTATAATTAATAAATTTAAATGAATTTGGAACACAAAAATATTGTACGTTATTCTGAATGCCAAAATAGGCGGTGCGGTTGGTTTTAGAATAATCGAGATAGTCAAAATAAGTGTCAAGTTGTATTTTTGAGTTTCGGGCATTTTTGACGGGTTATGACTCAATTATGTGGTTACGAGTCATTTTAATGGTGTATCAACATTTAAAAGAGGGGGCATTTATGTTTAAGACCCGTATAAGTCTTCCCACCCTTTTATTTTCTCATTCTTATGTTAGAAGCCAAGAGAGAGAGAGAGAGAGGGGAGAGAGCTTGGGAGAAATGGAGAAAAGAGAGAAAAATGGAAGATTGGAGCTAGAATCCGTTGCAACCGGAGGAGAATTCGAGACTACAAACTCGAGGCAAGTTTTTTACTTGCTAGATATTGATTTAATGTGATAATTTGCATGTATAGTTAGTTTTTGGGAGAATTAAACCATTTATGGGGATTGGGAAATTTCGGTGTTTAATCCTTTAATCTTGATTCAAATTTGATTTAAAGAAGATATATTAGTCATTAGTTGTGTAGAAATGATTTGGGAGAGTTAGTTGTTGTTGTTGTTGAGAGAAATGGAGATTTGGGTTTTTGGGATTTTAGGGTTTATACCACCCGTAGCCCAAACTTGGGATTTCTACAGGGCCGAATCGATTCGCCCCTAGCGAATCGATTCGCCCATGGGGAAGGATACAGTTCTGAATAGGGTGAATTGATTTGGACCATCCAAATCGATTCGGTGTTATGTATAATGGTTGGGTCCTCTTGACCGAATCGATTCGGCCTATCCGAATTGATTCGCTTTCAAGACCGAATCGATTCGGCCAGGGCGAATCGATTCGGAATGCCTGCATTTTTAGGATGTTTTTCCAGCTTAGTTTTCTGTCCTTTTATTTTAGGTTCGAGGTTTAGGAACCTTCCTTTGGGAAGTAATGAAGAGTCCTAGAGGGTTATGTTGGGTATATAAATGTCCTAGGCCAGTATGGGGATAAATGGGGCTTATCCCAAGGGGTATTTTATAGAGGTTAATCCCTAGTTTGATATAGGATGCTAACCGAAAATCTATCGAGCATATAATGATAAAGCTCGGGACTTTTGGGAGACTATTAATGAGGGGGACTTACTTTGACGATTTGCGGTATTGTATTGGACTCTTGGAGATTAGTTTGAGGATCATGGCATGTCGGGCCATAGGTCATTAATAAAACATGGCTTAAAGAATAAGAAATGTATATTCTATAATCGGTAATTCATTATTGAAAATAAAAAGGGTTTTGAGAATGTCAAATCTAAATGTTTTCAAATGGAAAAAGTAATGATTTTCGTAAATGATAATTTATGTAAACACACCTCTCTAAATCGCAATCATAAGGGAAGTTGCGCGCTTGAGGTGAAGCCCATTGGCTAATGAATGCAGGTTGGATATATCCCTAGGCCATATGAGCGGTTATTGTATGTTTTTGCGCTGGTGAGGTAATTCTGGGTGTGGTTATGACTCTCCCGTAGTCATATGGGCACTTCCCTACGTTTGCGTTAGGATCCCAGGTAGTCTTGATGATAGGCCCTAGAAGATGATAGCCATTTAGGGGCGCGCACAGTGGGGAAACCCGGACGGGTGGTCTTAGAAACGTTATATGATATAAAGTATAATTATTTATAATAATGTGGGACATTATTGATTTTTAAAGCATTTTATGATAATAAAATGGCTTTAAATACATTTTTCGGATGGAAGAAGGAAAATGGGAAGTTAAATACATTTTCCGGATGGAAGAAGGAAAATGGGAAGATAGAAGATGAAAAAGCATTTTTATGTTAATAAACCTGCTTAAATATATTTCCTGGATGGAAGAAGGGAAATAGATTTTGTAAAGAAAGTAATGAGATAAAATTGATTTGGTAAACATTTGATAAAATGAATTGCCATTGACGTATTTCCTAATAAGGAAAGGAATTGTGCATTTACATTGTAGAAATGAATTGATGTCTCCTAGAGTACATGTATATGAGTTCTCCCATGCTTATATGATCCTTGAGCATTTGCGTTGTTATTGCGCTAAGTTTTGTTTCTAGATTGAGAGGTGAGAAATTTTATATTACTTGCGAGAGATAATTACGTTCATATTTGTCATGCATTTTAGTCACATGGTAATCATATCAAATCGGGCCCTGTCCCGTCTATATTTCTTTATTTTGCATGCAACTCTTTGTCCGTTCAGGTGCTCCTCCGCATGGAAGCTCGTATTGATCCCTCTGTTGCAGTTGTCTTGGAGCTATAGAATTTTGTGGGTTGTTGTAGGATATTTGTTTTAGACGCTTCTATCTCTTGTACTCTAGTTATGCTCAGTTTATATATTCAGGCGTGTTGCCCAAGCATTGCACTCATTTATTATAATGTAATATTAATTGCAACACGAGGTGTAACCTGTTTGTATTAGTCTATTAACCGACAGCCTATTCGGTTGTTGATTTATGATATTGTCATTCTTTTACCTGTTGATTTTTGGTATCCACCGTTTTTGCAAATGGGATTGTTAAAGTGTTTTTCTTTTACTTGCAAAATTTAAATTTGACAGTCCGTTTTCTAAAGTAATTGGTGGTTATATCGTACTATTATTTTAATCGACAGTGATGCTAAGAATGGACCGTCTATGATTCCTGTGATTATTGGAGTATTGGGTTGGCCACCCCTTATTTTTAGTAGGCGGGTTGTCACATTCAGAAGGGTCGAAATAGTCAAAATAGTATACCAGGGTGTGTACTTTGGTCGCGGGACCATTTTAGACATAATTGACAACTCGAGAGGGCATTTTAGTCTTTTTATAACTTAGGGTTAAGGGAATTTAGGTATTTTTAGTATTATATATAGTTCTGGTGATGGGAAGCTAGGGCAAAGAGATTAGAAAACAAGTGGAGGCCAATAGAGAGGAGAAGAAGAGTTTTCTTGGAGCTCAAGGAAATTTAAGCTCAATGTAGCATCACAACCACTATTGGAGGAATGATTAGAAGATAAGCTTCATTCAAGAAGATCAAATCAAACCATTTCAAATTAAGGACGTAAAATGGGGCACTAATGCCGTGTGCGATATTGACATGAATAGATGCATAAATTCCAATCATAAACTTATTTAATTAGTGTCAATTTATGAATCAAATTAATTCAACCCTTAAAATCAACTAGTGACGTGCATGCATGTGTCAAACCAACATAAATAAAATATGCGACACAGTGTTCAGGAAAAATCCCCTCAGGGTAAAACCACTATAATTTATAAATCGCAACTTACACGGATTACAATGAAATAGAGTTGTTTGACACACGAATACCCGCAGGCCTTGGTCGACGTTGTCAGCAATGAATTACGCGCATCAATCCATAAATCTTCTCCACGAAAGTATGAACACCAGCAAGAGGTGTTCTCAAAGTTCAAAACAATTCACTAACAAATTGAGACTTTTGTGAATTGAAAACAAAAAAGGATTTAATCCCTAAAAGAAGAAGCCAAAAGTTATCTGTCGATATAACACTTTTTCACAGAATGAAAAATGTATAGACATCTTGTGGAAAACGGAGTTGAAGAGTCCTTTAAATAGAAAACTTAAGGTGGCATGTGGTTCGAGCGAGACACAATATCGTTTGAAGTATCATGCGACATACGATGTCGTTTGAATGATATACGATGTCGATCGAACGAGAATCATATTAAATATTTTTTCCTTTGTCTCGACAATTGCACCGCCTCAAACACTCCAAAAAAATATATTTTTGACGCAAAACATTTAAATCTCCGCTCCAACGCTTAGAAAATATTTTGTGAAAAATATCCCCAAATCCTAAGTGAATTATTAAGAAATTAAAAACACAACTTCAACATATTCATTTTGTGGAGGTTTAATTGTTGACGAAGCTTGATATTCAGACCCGTATTGTTGCTTATTAGATCTTGAACATCTTCGATGGTTGTAGCGGTATACGACATACTAAATGGTGATGGATAATGTCCTTACAAATATCCCCCTATGTCTATGACGGTACAAAATAAAGACATCCGAATTATCAATCTAAAAAATGACCTATACAAGTCTACCCTCCCATAAACTCAAAAGTGGAAAGATAAACTGTCAAGTCTTCGAACTTTGCTTCAACAATCAAATCTTCAAAACTTCAGACTTTTCTCATAAGGGTGTGTAACATAATGATCTTCAATTGTAACTACACACATGAGACAAAGAAAATACCTTGTGACATATCGAGTTTTAAATGATATAAGCATAAACATGAAAGCATAATCAATTCTCCCCCATACTTAAACTCCCCCATAAAGTCATAATTCGTTCCCCATTTTTATTTGTTCGAAATAGACAAAGAAAAGAATAAACTAGTTAAACAAGGAGTGTCACGGTAAACAGGGCAAACAAACTATTTTTTATTTTTCTGACTTTTCATACAAAAACACAAAACTAATTTTACAAAAATCACACACCATGAATTTACATTAAGATAGCCAAATCATGGAAATGAAATGAATGGGTGTGAACAAATTCAATAGGAAATCGACTCAATCATGACATGTGTGCACGATGAATAAGTGTACTCCTAACGAATGAATATCAAAATAGTCCTTAGGTGTAAAATTTTTGAATTTAGATGACATCGCCTTAATCATATCAACAAATAAAAGTATAAATGATTTCCACACCAATAACATCCAAAGCTATGTAACACTTTTTCATGACTTTCAAAGACGGGAAAACCGTTTTAAATTCCATCCAAAATCCCTCATTAAAAGATAACGTTTATTATTTTTCTTATGAGGTGATGAAACTAAAACCTATTGGCCCATTTTTGGCATATGTTTCTTTTTGTTGCCTTTTAATTTTTTCAGGCTCTTTTAAACCTCATTGGACCCCAGATAGTTTTCAATTCCTCACCTTTTTAGGTCCGATTTAAACAGTGGCTTTATCGCAAAGGATAAATTAGTACCTTCCATAGCCCTTCCTCGTTTAAAAATAAATCATACAAACTCACAAACATTTTATAACATGCACTACTTTCTTGTCAAATTTTATTACATTTGGTTCATTGTATAGACAAAATTAAGATGAAAACACTCGACCAACATGTGATAGACAAGCACAAAAGTTAAACAAATCCGTGGATGTGTGCAATAAAGGACAAATTGAGTCAAACGTGTAGGTAGCAATACTATATATCATCTCAAAGACTTCAAACTTTGTAAAGCACCTGAATGACACAACATATTGTCTCAAAACACTATCAAATAGTCACATGGATACGGAATGATGTTGTGACTCAGTCATCCTAAATGTCCATTCATATATGGTGTAAACAAAATACAAAACTCTTTTTGGATTTAAAAAAAAAAGAATCTTTTTGTATTTTTCCAAATTTTTTTCAAAAATGAAGATCTTTTTGTTTTTTCAAACAATATATCAAAATGGAAAAATATAAATACAAAATGATACACATTACTAATAGGCAAAAATATCATCATGAAAATCATCATATGCTAGCAAATAAGGCTAGACCTCATCCAGTAGGTGCGGTGGAGTTTTCTAAAGATGGTGACATCTTTTGAAACAACTCCATCAAATCATGTGAAGTCTTGACCAAAAAGTTTACCTGTTCCCCAATATGTGTAAACTCTCTCATGTAATCATTAGGAGCGTCAGGTGTGAGTGCGTACATGTGTACACATGTATTAGCATAACGTGGCACATAACCCAACTTAAAACAAAACTCTCTCATATGTCCTCTCTTTTTGTAGTGTGTGCAAACATAAACTGGTCTAGGTACACCTCTCTTAAAATATCTCCTATGCGCTCTCCTAACAGGCACGGGACGCATAGGTGGGTCGGGTCGAGAGTCATATGGATCTAACACTAAAGTAGGAACCGACTTGTGTGAAATAAAATAAGTGGATGTACCATCATGACTTAATCCTACACTCTCACCACTACCCAAAATGGGATTGAGAACCATATTTTCAACCTTCTTAGAAGAATTATCTAAAAGGACATTGACCTCTCAGGCACGTTCGAGATCACTCTCGAGTTTGGATACACGTGACATCAGACTAAATAATGTGTCGGTCAAGTCACACTTTTCCCTCCTTAAAACTTCTTCCTCTCTCTCCAAATCTAAAACCCGATGACCTAAATCCCTATTATACTTCTTTGTTTTCAAGGTATCGGTGTACAAATACCTAAAAGATTTTTGTAGCTCACTTTCATCTCCACTCTCAAACTCGCTCTCGCCCCCACTCTAAATACTCGACTCATTATTGTCACTCTCGTGTACAGAATCATCGTGGGACAAAGTTGGTGTGCTCACACGACTCAAAAAATCTACACACATCCCTTGTGCTAAACCTTTACCGGACTCATCTCCCTCACTATCACTAAGAGTGGTAGGCATGTCTACTTTCTATCCCTATCTCCTGAGCATAGTGGGACACTCAAACGACTTATGCCCTCTCCCCTCACACTTAAAACATTTCATATTTTCAAAATTTTCTTCACCCTCTTTCTCTTTCTCACCGCTTTCTTTGGCCTTGTCTTTCTTTTTATTTTTCTCAGAAACTTTTTATTGGAAGAAATTTGTTTCAAAAATAGGATAAACATGTTTAAATTCTTTGCAAGCAGGGCCATGTCAAAATCAGAGTCATCTTCAGACTCGAACTCACAAAAACTCACTTTCCTTTTCCTATCACTGGTGGACACTTCCTTTCCTTTTCTAGTTTGGGATTTAAGTGCTATCCCTCTATCCTTAGGTTTGACAATGTCAGGGAACATGTCAATTTTGTACATCTGAAAGTCTCCTACCAACTCTTCTAGTTTCAGACCACTCAAATTTCCTAAGGTATTTAAAATAGTCACGTTAGGGATAAAATGTTTTGGCAGCAATCTTAAAATCTTTTTAACCATTCGTGCATCAGTATAGGCTCAACAAGATTAAAACTAATGTTGATAATATCAGACAAACATGCATAAAACTCATCAAAACACTTAGTATCCAACATAGTGATCATCTCAAATTGAGTGGTCAAATTATGAATTTTAGACTCTTTGACCACGTTAGTGCCTTCGTGGATGAGTTGCAAAATGTCCCACGCTTCTTTAGACGTGGTGCACATCATAATACGTCAAAACTCGTCAGGGGTGACATGTTCAAAAATTGCACTAAGCCCTCGTGAATTGTAAGTGCTCTACCTAAACTCTTCCTCACTCCAGTTTGACACAAAATTTAAATTTATCACATTATTTGTGATGAGAGTGGGAGGATTCCAACCTCTTTAACAAATGACCAAAACTCTTTCATCGATTTCTTTTAAGTGGGATTTCATTCGGGCTTTCCAGTAAGCATAATTAAACCCGTCAAAAATTGGCAACTGATTACATAAGTTTTCACTCAAGAAACATTGCAATAATTTTAAAAATATGATTTTTTCAAAAAAAATCAATGTCACACAATTTTGTGAAAAATAGGAATACACAATAAAATAGTGTAACCTCCTCTGATACCAATTTGACAACGTGAGTAGTCAAAATGTATCAGACAGACAAAAATCAGGATCACGTGATAAATTAGCGTAACCCGCTCTGATAGCAATTTGTAAAATGGGGCACTAATGCCGTGTGCCATACTGATTTGATTAGATGCGCAAATTCCAATCAAAAACCTATTTAATTAGTGTCAATTTATGAATCAAATTAATTCATCCCTCAAAATCAACTAGCTACGTGCATGCATGTGTCAAACCAACATAAATAAAATATGCGACACAAAGTTCAGGAAAAATCCCCTCATGGAAAAACCTTTTATTTCACTATAATTTGTAAATTGAAACTTACACGGATTACAATGAAATACAGTTGCTTGACAAACGAATACCCGCAGGTGTCGATCGGCATCTTCAACAATGTATTATCGCAGCAAGCCACAAGAACCACAGTCCTATCTTCGAGAAAGATCCACACGCAACGAACCTCATTGACACGCAACCATATGATGCGTAAATATTCTCCACAAAAGTATGAGCACCAACAAGATGTGTTCTCAAACATCAAAACAATTCACTAACAATTTGGGACTTTTGTGAATTGAAAACAAAAAAAGGATTTAATCCCTAAAAGAAGAAGACAAAAGTGTTCTGCCGATATAGCGTTGTTTTGTAGAATGAAGAACGTACAAACTTCTTATTGAAAACAGAGTTGAAGAGTCCTTTAAATAGAAAACTTAAGGCCGTATGTCGTTCGAGTGAGACATAGTGTCGTTTGAAGTATCGCGCGACACACGATGTCATTTGAACGATATACGGTGTCATTCGAACGAGACTCATATTAAATATTTTTATTTTTATTTGTCTCAGTAATTTCACCGCCTCAAACACTCCAAAAAAATATATTTTTTGACGAAAAACATTTAAAGCTCCGCTCCAACACTTGAATATATTTTGTGAAAAATATCCCAAAATCCTAAGTGAATTACTAAGAAATTTGTAACAACCCGTCCTTTTTGGAGACAATTAAATTCCATAATTACGTAAAAATTGGAAATTTGGAGAATCTCTCGAAATAATGATTTTTGGGATTTTCGAGGATTAGATGATTTTCGATGGATTTTGTGATTATTTTTGGGACTAAATAGGTCGAAGTATTTTAATTATACGTCGTCGTGGAGTAAAGCGACAAAAAGGTAAGATTTGATTAGAAAACCCGCATTAAGTTATATTGGGTTAGAATAGTGATTTACGGCCAAGTACCTCGGATGGGAATTTCGACTGCGTCATGAGTCTCAGAATGTTCGAGATAGTCGGAAAAGAGTGTTCGATTGTCGAAATTGAGTTTCGGGGAATTTTGGAGTTAAACGGGCTCGTAATTGAGTAAACGATTCATTTTTGGGTTTTAAGGGTTAAAACCCTTTTCTTCCTATATAAAGAGGGAGAGAAGGAAAGAAAAGAGAAAAGAAGGAAGAGAGAGAGAGAGAGAGGAGGAGGAGAAAAGAGGAGAAAAGGGGGAAACTCCGGCCAGACTCCGCGGGATCCGGCTCGAGAAAAAGTAGTTTAATACCCAAAATTTATGGAAGAATTAGTTGTAAATCAGTGTTAGGATGTTATTTGAGTTGTTGGTTGAGATTAGAAACCATAAAAATGGAGTTTGGGTTGTTATTGGGTATTTTGGGGATTGAAAAATCGCCCAAACTATAGCCCTCGAACTGGCCGAATCGATTCGGGTACAGGCTGAATCGATTCGCCTAAGGGGAATTGGGTTTCTGTAGTGGGACGAATCGATTTGGGTACAGGATGAATTGATTCGCCATTTAAGACCTGTTTGCAGAATACTTTTCGAATCGATTCGGATTGGGGACCGAATCGATTCGCCTACCCGAATCGATTCGCCAAATGGCCGAATCGATTCGCCCATGTCAGAATTTCCAATTTTCTCCCCTTAAGAGTATGGGGAGATAATTTACCATTTGGGATTTTTATGGGGGTTCCTAGTTGATCGAGCGGTAAAAGTGTGTTCGTGTGAGGACACAATCGTCGTGTGTTTCGCCGCCGTGATACAAAAGATAAAACCTAAGCTACTACTACACTTGACAAGCAAGCACAGCGGTAAGTCGGGTATCGTAAATCCACAGGGAGTGATTGAATTTTAGACTTTAATTGTTTTAATTACTTCAGGAATAAAAGTGTAAAATAAATAAAAGAAAAGGTGATAGGGTGGTTATGGTGACAAAACAAAAGAATAAGTTACGCTACACAAAAGTAAAGCGAAGATCGGGATCGCATACACACATTCACGGGCTAAATAACTACTAATTAGAATTTCGATTCGAAAACATTTAATCGATCATTTTCAATTAAGCATAAACATCACGCAATAAGGAATTTAAGCCAAAGTTGCGAGATTAAACATTTAATCAAAAATGGTCACACGCGGATTAAATTCGGATAATCGCTATAAACACTAACGTTGCATGACAAAGAAAGTTAAACGCATAATAATCCGACTTTAATAAGCGAGGTTTCAATTAAATGCAATTTTACACAAAACCTAATTTTCGAGGTTCAAACCCGTAAATGGCGGAAACGCAATCCCGACCCTATTTATCTAAGGGCTAGACATGAATGAAACTAATTAACAAAGCAATAAACTAATTAAGCAAGAAATGAATAACTAAACTAATTAACAAAGCATGAAATTAATCTAGAAAGCAAGAATATAATGAATACAAACTATATTAATGTAATTAACCTTAAAGTACAACTTACAAAACAAGAGTGCAAGAGAGGAGTAGGGCAAATCTCCCAAGTCTACAAAACCCTCAAATCTAACCTAAAAATGGAGATATCTCTCTTCAAAATGAAGAGAAAGTGTTATAAACAAAATATCCCATGGCAAACTTGTAATAAAAGGGAAGAAAACCGAAAATTGGAAGCCCGAATCGATTCGGAAATGGTCCAAATCGATTCGGAAACAGGGGAAGTTCGAATCTGCAATTCTGCAGAATTCCGAATCGATTCGGTTTTGGGCCGAATCGATTCGCAAGCTACAGGTCTGAATTCTGCAGCTTTGTCCTGTTTTACGGAAAATGCCGCCATTTCTTCGTTATAGCTCGGAATGAGGCACGGTCAGAGGCTACGCGAAGATAACTCAGAGGACTACAACATCCAAGAAGACATTGGGCCAAAACGACAAAATATGAAATGACTAAAATGCCCTTGAATGTGACCTTAAGTGTACTTTTCATGTCAAAACCACCCTAAAAATGCCATAACTCCATCGTTATAACTCGGAATCATGCACCGTCGGAGGCCACACGAAGAGAAATCAAAGGGCTTCAACTTACGTGAAGATCTCGGGATTCAAACCTGAATTTTGGAATGACTAAAATACCCCCGAAGCTGCAAAAGTCGACGAAACATTTCCGGAAAGCGTCCGAACTTCATACTAAGCATCCAAATACCTACAAAAGCTCAATTAACCCCTGCAAAACATGTTAACATAGAAATACGAGGTTGTCTGGTTAACGAGCATAAATATAGGGATTAAGATACCCAAGGGGGCTAATAACGCGTAGGTTAACGGGTGAAATACGCAATATTTGCGTCGTATCACACCCCCTAACTTACACATTGCTAGTCCCTAGCAATGAAATAGGAAACAACAAGAACTACAAGAAAATCAGAAACAGAAGATAGTACAAAAGTATGGTATAAAAGCATAAGGCCACTTTCGCGGGCGATTCGATTGCATTTAGCGTATGCAATAAGCCGTTAAACCCCTAGGTTACCCTAGTGGACGAGTGTCATCTCGTGAGGGTTTTCAGGGATGAAACCCACAAACATCATATGGTTTCCTCAAAATATGCCCAACCCAACATGCGACAAACTCAACAACAACGAAAAAGATTTCAAACATGTTATTAGCATATTGAACGAATTCAAGCTAAAGTCCGTTGTTATTAACAAGTTGAATGCACCTCATATAATTGAAACTTTTTAAAAGTGGGAGGGGGGAAAGCACATGCAAAGTATGCTTTGGTGAAAAACTTATATAAATCGGATACTAATCAAAGCATGCATACATTCAATCCTCACGGGCATTACGCTCAACAAATGAAATCACTCGGAATGGGAGGTAATACACGGAACATGCGGGCATAAAGAGTAAATGTAAATGGAAACTAGGCCGCGCACATGTCACAAATGAAGAACGCTATATAAGAAATGAAAAACTTGTAATCTCAATGAAAGATACCACTCACTAAAAGAGGCGAAATGCATTTTCACAGATTATCGAAACTATTTAAACTTTTGAATTACATCAACCTAAGATCACATAGGACTTGTAATAGGGTTGTAATATAGGATAGGCTAGGGTACAAAATGAAGGAATGTATGTACGGATTCAAAGAGTTCGGGATGAAAACTTGGGATAATGGGAAAATACGGGCAATATCAAAATTGGAAAACAAGTTCCAAAACAAGCATTAGATATATCATCGGGGAGAGTAATCAAAGCTTATTGAACACTATACAACATTTACAACTTTCTCTTTCTTTTATTTTCTTCTTTTTCTCATTTTTCTCTTGTTTTCTTTTGCTTTTTGCTTTCTCTTTTTCTTCACTTTTTTTCACATCACTTTTCTTTACTTTTCAAACTCTCATATGCCTAAATTGCAACCGACATCATAACAACAACATTCAATCCCAAGTAACATTCCAAAAAAAGGTATGGAAAGTGTATGTATGGGCTAAAACTCGAATTTGGAGTTAGTTATGGTAATGGGGTTATGAAACGAAAGGCTATATTTCGGCTCAAAGGGTTTGACTAGGGAGACATATAAGGTGAGGTCAAGGCTAATATGGGTGATATAACAAAGATGTCCTATGATCATTTCATAAAGTTTACGCAATTCTCGAGTCAAAACAAACTTTGAAAATCATGATCAAGTAATACATTTGAAGTATGAACTCAATTAATGAACGGTCAAGTGAAAGAATAGTGAGATTACCAACGAATTCAACGTTTTCAATGAGAAAAGAATAGTGTATAACACTCACAAACGACGAAAGGTACAAAGCTTACTCGGTGTAAGTATATACAATGCAACAAAAGATTACCGAGTTATAAAAATCTTTAACCAAATCAATATAACAAGGAAAGTGCATATGCTCATGGGATAAAGTTTAATTCATGAAGTTATTCACAAAATCAATGATTTGAGGACTAAAGTCTAATAACTTCTAAAATCGAGAACATGCATCATTGAGTTGTCTATTGGATCGGGCAATTATTGAAATTTATCATCGAAAATAAGGCAAAATGCCCAACAAAGGAGAAAAAAGAAAGAAAATATTTTTGAAAATTTTTAAATTTTTCACAAAAAGGCATACTTAGTAACTAAAAGTAAGCAAATCAATGGACTACACATGAAATGGATAGAATATCCTACACCCCCTAACTTAAATGTTGCATTGTCCTCAATGCGCATTAAGAACACAACACAAAGAGAGGAAAAGAATGATATTACCCAAAATTGGAGCGATCTCCATAAGCACGAGTCCAATGAAATCTACAAAATAAGTTAGTACCGAGCATAGCAAAAACAAATAACAAAAAGTTAACTAATTACACTAGACTAAATTAAAAGGAAAGAAAAATAGGAAAGAAAGAAAATTAAAAAGTTAACTATTTACAACCTACTATTTAGGCTTCACACTAACTATACACTAGAAGTCTAAATAGTTGAGGGTCCACCCAAAAAGGGATTTGACTTTGAAAGATCAACGGTGGACCCTCCAAAGTGAACATGCCTCCCGGAAGATATGAATTCCGTTTGAACAACGGAAGGCATGTGGGTGGTGAAAAAAGTGAACCATCGCCAATTTGAAATTTTGGGCGGACGATGGGGGATTTGGATAATAAGGGGGAAAGGTACACCCGAGGTCCAAGAAAAATTGACTCATCTCCCAAAGATTTTTCAAATGGAATGGGAGATGGTGAACACATGAGGATAACATCCATCGAAAACAAGTCCGGCAAGGAGTCCTCATCGACAAAAAGTGTAGAAATTTTAAAAGTTTCTACCGACTCATAGGAATCAACTGGTAATTCTAATGGTTCGATCACGGAAAACGAATATGGTGATGAAACAAATTCAATCTCAATCGACTCATCGTCGGAAGGAGATTGAATTTCGGAGGAGAAAGATGCACACTCGATGAGAAATTCTTTGAAAAATTGAGGTGAAACACAAGTTTCCACCTCCTCGTTGTTTTGTGCATAAGAATTCATCTCATCACAAAGTGCCCCTAGTCTCATTCCAGCATCATCTAAGCTTTGCAAACCTTGGGAGTAAAGAAGAAAAGTTTCTTCCAAAGTAGGCTTCCTCGGCTCAAGAGCCTCGGACTCCTCATTTGGTTGAAACTCATCTTCGAAAGTAATGAAATAAGAATCGTCATTGGATTCAAATAATGAATCCAACTCAAGCTCCCAATAACGATTTTCATTCCGATAAATGTTTTCAAGTCTTTCATTTTCAAGAAAATCTTGAAAATGGAAAACTTGAAAACTATCCCCAAAGTATGAATCATTAGAATAACCGTAATAACTATAATAGTAGGACATGATTACTTCGTTGTTTGAAAGATGGAGAATCCAAGAAATAAAGTGAGCAACCGCGAATCAAAGTTTCTTAGCGCTCAAAGTACGCAATCCTGCAAAAAAAGGTTAAAACAAAGAATACAAATACAAAAGGAAAAATACTACGAAATAATAAAATAATTACTATCTAAAACACACTCCCCGGCAACGGCGCCATTTTGTGACCAGGCGAAAAAAGTGTGTTCGTGTGAGGACAAAATCGTCGTGTGTTTCGCCGCCGCGATACAAAAGATAAAACCTAAGCTACTACTACACTTGACAATCAAGCACAGCGGTAAGTCGGGTATCGTAAATCCACAGGGAGTTATTGAATTTTAGACTTTAATTGTTTTAATTACTTCAGGAATAAAAGTGTAAAATAAATAAAAGAAAAGGTGATAGGGTGGTTATGGTGACAAAAAAAAAGAATAAGTTACGCTACACAAAAGTAAAGCGAGGATCGGGATCGCATACACACATTCACGGGCTAAACAACTACTAATTAGAATTTCGATTCGAAAACATTTAATCGATCATTTTCAATTAAGCATAAACATCACGCAATAAGGAATTTAAGCCAAAGTTGCGAGATTAAACATTTAATCAAAAATGGTCACACGCGGATTAAATTCGGATAATCGCTATAAACACTAACGTTGCATGACAAAGAAAGTTAAACGCATAATAATCCGACTTTAATAAGCGAGGTTTCAATTAAATGCAATTTTACACAAAACCTAATTTTCGAGGTTCAAACCCGTAAATGGCGGAAACGCAATCCCGACCCTATTTATCTAAGGGCTAGACATGAATGAAACTAATTAACAAAGCAATAAACTAACTAAACAAGAAATGAATAACTAAACTAATTAACAAAGCATGAAATTAATCTAGAAAGCAAGAATATAATGAATACAAACTATATTAATGTAATTAACCTTAAAGTACAACTTACAAAACAAGAGTGCAAGAGAGGAGTAGGGCAAATCTCCCAAGTCTACAAAACCCTCAAATCTAACCTAAAAATGGAGATATATCTCTTCAAAATGAAGAGAAAGTGTTATAAACAAAATATCCCATGGCAAACTTGTAATAAAAGGGAAGAAAACCAAATATCTGGAGGCCCGAATCGATTCGGAAATGGTCCGAATCGATTCGGAAACAGGGGAAGTTCGAATATGCAATTCTGCAGAATTCCGAATCGATTCGGTTTTGGGCCGAATCGATTCGCAAGCTACAGGTCTGAATTCTGCAGCTTTGTCCTGTTTTACGGAAAATGCCGCCATTTCTTCGTTATAGCTCGGAATGAGGCACGGTCGGAGGATACGCGAAGATAACTCAGAGGACTACAACATCCAAGAAGACATTGGGCCAAAACGCCAAAATATGAAATGACTAAAATGCCCTTGAATGTGACCTTGAGTGTACTTTTCATGTCAAAACCACCCTAAAAATGCCATAACTCCATCGTTATAACTCGGAATCATGCACCGTCAGCGGCCACGCGAAGAGAAATCAAAGGGCTTCAACTTCCGTGAAGATCTCGGGATTCAAACCCGAATGCTGGAATGACTAAAATGCCCCCGAAGCTGCAAAAGTCGACGAAACATTTCCGGAAAGCGTCCGAACTTCATACTAAGCATCCAAATACCTACAAAAGCTCAATTAACCCCTGCAAAATATGTTAACATAGAAATACGAGGTTGTCTGGTTAACGAGCATAAATATAGGGATTAAGATACCCAAGGGGGCTAATAACGCGTAGGTTAACGGGTGAAATACGCAATATTTGCGTCGTATCACTAGTTATGATATTGGGACTCCTAAATAATAGTTTTGAGGGTAAATAAACCTCTAGTTGGATGAGAAGGCCTTGAATTGGTGTAGGGCATGATCCGGAGGATAAATCCCTAGGATATTTTCAATGGGCATTTAGGCCCTTATAATTATGCCTATAGAAAGCATAGTTATATCGATTATTGTTGGGCAAATCCTATAATATGGTTAGAATGCAATTAAGGATATATATATATATATATATATATATATATATATATATATATATATATATATATTCAATTAGTATAATTGTATAATTGGAGATATACAATGAATCCGTAGATGGAATTTTGTTATATATTACTTATTAAAGTAATGAAATACTCTGGGTTTAATATCATGCATATATAAATGCATGATTATGAATCTTTGAGAGAATCTTTGGGATTATTGGTCATAAATAGATGGTTTGGCAAATATGGCCATATATATATATTCGAGGTGGAATATATGGTGTATATATATATATACTATGTGAATAAAGTATATATATGAATTGAGATAAATGACTTTTTGAAAATAAAATATGAATGTTTTGAAAAGGGAAAAGAAATGATTTTCATAATAAATAAATTATAGTCAACACCCTCTCTAAATGACATCATAAGGTAAGTTCGCGCGTTGAGGTGAAGCCCCCTGGCTAGCGAATGCAGGGTGGATATAGTCCTATAGGCCATATGAGCGTTTATATACGATTTTCAATAATGTTGGACATTATTGGTATTAAAGCAATTTATGTTAATAAATTGGCTTTAATTTACATTTCCTAGATGGAAGAAGGGAAATGGGATAAAGGTTTTGGCTTCGGTAACACTTCCCGGATGGAAGAAGGGAAGTGGAAGCATATGATAAAGTAAAAGTATTTTTATGATAATAAAAATTGCTTTTAAATACATTTCCTGAATATAAAAAGGGAAATGGGATATTTTGAAATGGAAAAGCATTTTTATGATAATAAAACTGGCTTTTAAAAAGTTATATGATTTGTGAAAGCAATTCATGATAATTAATTAGCTTTTAAATACATTTCCTATATATGAGAAGGGAAATGGAAAGTTTTGAGATAAAAATGAAAAGTATTGATAAATACTTTGGATATGAATCCTCAGTCCGAGAGATAGATCTGGATGTATATCGTAAAATGAATATGTATATATGGATGAATCGAGTACCAAGGGTCTAATGGATCCCGACGATCGACGTTGCCACATAGTAGTGTATCGAAAGGGTTCCTTGTTTGGATTTCGCTTTGCGAGACACCCCACGCTCGAATATGGCATTGTGTTGAGACTGGGGAGAAGTTTAATCCTTAGTGCTCTTATATTGAGATGTATTATATGATGTATATATATATATATATATATATATATATATATATATATTCTATACTGAGGGACTGGCGGATCTCGACGATCGACCTTGCCACGTAGTAGTGTATCGGGGGGGTTCCTTGTTTGGATTTCGCTTTGTGAGACACCCCACGCACGAACATGGCAGAGCGTTGAGACTGGGGTGAAGTTTATCCCTTAGCACATTACTTGGACTATCTAGGGTTGATAGTAGTTGGGTGATATACTAGTTTAGCAGGGTTTATTAGGATATTTAGAGGGATGCGTTAGGTGTGCACTTTTAGTAGAGAGGTGAGAGGTATCTCATGGGAGTGCGATACCAATTTTAATATGAGATAAAACATATTTTTAAAAATAAAGCATTTATGCACTTGCTAAATATTTTCAAAACTCGGGCTCTGACCCGTTTATTTACTTTTCCTTTCTTCTCTATATTTTATATATATATATATATATATATATATATATATATATATATATATATATATATATATATATATATATATATAGGTGTCGAGACACAGGGACGCCTGGATGACACATCTTCGGAGTCAGACGTCAGCTACAACAGCTGTGGATGCATGCAAGTTTTCGATAGACGCATCTACCTTTGTACTCTAGATAGGAGGTACTGTATACACATTCAGGCCAATGGTCCAATTGCATTTATTTATTCTTTCAGTACAGCATTCGATATGGTTATATATTTTGATCGAGTGTTCGGTTATTTTATTTCATTTCAGTTTCATTTATGCAAAACTATGTGGTTGTTTTAAAATTTTAGTTGTTAAAAAGAGTAGTTAAGTAAAATTTAGACACCGGCCTAATAGGTTATTAGTAATTAAATAGATTTTCAATAGTGATGCTAAGAATGATCCATATGAGACTCCTATTTTAATTTGATATAGGAGTGATCGCCCGATATTTTATTAGGTGGGGTATCACAGATGGTATCAGAGCATCAGGTTCTAGTGTCCTTAGGAATTTGTGCGAACGTACTACGCTTTCAGCGTTGCTCTCGATTTGTTATAGAGCCTCAGGATTAGGACTGTTGATTTCTCTTGTGAGATTTCGTTCTCCTGCCATATTATAAGATTATAGTGATCTTTTACGCGCTCGTTCGATAATCGTGTGAGGGTTGGATGGTGGCAGGAGGTGGGGCTTAGTTGGAGCTATAAGGTTGAAGCTCGTAGTGGAGTTTCCTTTTAACGGAGAAGCTAAGAGGACTAGTAAGATGATTGTAAGGAGCAAGGTTAAGTTATTTTTATGAGTTTCACCTCAAAAGGAGGAGGTATATGAATGTGTGTGATTAGATAAAGTCGCGGTGTTTTGTCAGTCCTAGACTCGTGTGTGTATTTTGAGTTTTGTGGCGGTATCGATAACATTATATCATATATGCCTGTGTGTTTTCCGCGGTAGCGAAGTTTTATTTTCCTTCATTCGCCATAGAGGCGGGTGTTGATATATTGTATATATATGGTTTGGGATACTCGTTTTATATGTCTATACGAGTATGGTGATATGGTGAGTATATATGTATTGGTATTTTCGGAGCGATAGCAGGCTAATGATGGCAAGACTATCGTGTCCGCAGTTCCAGGGTGGAACGAGTTATTGTTGCGGTATCTCACCTAGATACAGGTTGAGCTCGCCTTATTTATTATGGGTAGATGGAACTTCAATGAGCAGAGGTTTCCTTATTATGATGGGAGTGTGTGGCGACTTTATAAATATGATTTAAGGCCGCAGGAATTTTGTTGAGCAATAAGATTAAGCTCATTGTTGGTTTGCGCGAGGACTGAAAATTAGTACGAGCACTAGGTGGGGTGACTCTTAATTAGAGATAGGAGTTCAGGCCACCTTTCGTTAAAAGAAGGGATAGGGTTATCCCAGTTGCATGTTTGAAATAACGGACCTCCATGACCGACAAAGTTAAGTAGGAGTGTGTGGAGGGGTTTCTTATTTGGATTTCGCTTTGCGAGACTCTCCACACATGAATCTTAACTACGTTGGGAGTGGAGAGATGTTATAGGATGCGAGGATGTTAGTTTTGTTGATAAGTCTTATAGTGTGGATGAACCACTATAGACTATGAGCCATGTGATGATGGTATACTTATGGAAATATTATGCTATGGAAAAGCACGAAACTGGTCCTCTCGCCACAAGTGGGTGGGTGGAGTAGGACTTAGATAAATTGATTTGAGGATAACAGTCAGGCCTTAATGAAAAGGCAAACTTTGATGAATTATGTTTTGGATGTGATGTACGCAGTGCTTTTATAGAAAGTAGGCACTTCGATTAGTTAGGTTTCCTTTCGTATGGGAGGAAGGATAGAGTAGTAGGAATTCGTTTGTAGGTAGTTTAGTAGGATTTAGGACGTCCCGCTGGTGTGCCTTAGGTCACTATATCTCGATGATCGACTACGCGAGGGAGTAGTGTAACGGGAGGGTTCCTTATTTAGATTTCGCTTTGACGAGACGTCCCACGCATGAAACCAAGCAAATGTCGAAAGTTGAGAGAGGCCTTGGGCACTAGGGATATACTTAGGATTATATTCATTTCGCGAATGTAGGGTAACGTATAGACCGTAGCATTGTTAGGATGTAAGTTTAGTAGAGTTAGTGGCGCCGAGGTTAGGAGAATTGAATTTTGCGGGTTGGGAGGACCCATGTGTGAGTATTACATCGAGGAAAGGGGACCCTCATTTAGAGAGAGTGTTATGTGTTTGACGTTCGAAATGGATGTGTAGATGTGCACGGGTTAAAAAGGTGTATGTGCACCTTAGTGAGTTGGTTTTATATACCGCCTGAAATAGAAGGGGCGTAGTATATAAAGTTGGGGTTTATGCTGTGAGGTGGTCACGAGAGGTTTGGAGTGTGTGAGATGGAGCGTTGTTGATGTGCATTAGCAGATAGAAATTGAGATGAGCTTATGGTAAAGCTAGTATTTTGAGTACACCCTGAGAGGAGAGGAATATGGTAAAGGACTGTCGTATTAGCACCTTCTGGTTTTGGGGGTACTAAGACATAGTGGAATTGGTGATTGTAGTTTGGTGGTGTAGGCTGTATCCGCATTTTGAGGAAGAAATTTTATTGTAAGGGGGAGTATGTAGCAACCCGTCCTTTTTGGAGACAATTTAATTCCATAATTAAGTATAAATTGGAAATTTGGAGAATCTCTCGAAATAGTGATTTTTAGGATTTTCGAGGATTAGATGATTTTCGATGGATGTTGTGGTTATTTTTGGGACTAAATAGGTTGATGTATTTTAATTATACGTCGTCGTGGAGTAAAGCGACAAAAAGGTAAGATTTGATTAGAAAACCCGCATTAAGTTATATTGGGTTAGAATAGTGATTTTCGGTCAAGTACCTCGGATGGTAATTTCGACTGCGCCGTGAGTCTCGAAATGTCCGAGATAGTCGGAAAAGAGTGTCCGATTGTCGAAATTGAGTTTCGAGGAATTTTGGAGTTAAACGGGCTCGTAATTGAGTAAACGAGTCGTTTTGGGGTTTTAAGGGTTAAAACCCCTTTCTTCCTATATAAAGAGGGAGAGAAGGAAAGAAAAGAGAAAAGAAGGAAGAGAGAGAGAGAGAGGAGGAGGAGGAGGAGAAAAGAGGAGAAAAAGGGGAAACTCCGTCCAGACTCCGCGGGATCCGGCTCGAGGTCGTCGAATTTCATCCTCCAAGCAAGTGTTTACTTGCTTTATTTCAATTATACATTTATTTCATATTTTAGTTGGTAGAACCCTAAAATAAAAATGGGGAAACCTTTTATACGAGTTTACATATTGATGTAATGTAAACTCTTGATGCTTTTTAGTATTAAAACCACGATAATGGAGTAATAAATCGAATTGAATTGGTAGAAATGTCAAAATTAGGGTTTTTGGGTTTTAAGATCCAAAACTTTTGAAAGTAGTTTAATACCTAAAATTTATGGAAGAATTAGTTGTAAATCAGTGTTAGGATATTATTTGAGTTGTTGGTTGAGATTAGAAACCATAAAAATGGAGTTTGGGTTGTTATTGGGTATTTTGGGAATTGAAAAATCGCCCAAACTATAGCCCTCGAACTGGCCGAATCGATTCGGGTATAGGCCGAATCGATTCGCCTAAGGGGAATTGGGTTTCTGTAGTGGGACGAATCGATTTGGGTATAGGCTGAATCGATTCGCCATTTAAGACCTGTTTGCAGTATACTTTTCGAATCGATTCGGATTGGGGACCGAATCGATTCGCCTACCCGAATCGATTCGCTAAAGGGCCAAATCGATTCGCCCAGGTCAGAATTTCCAGTTTTCTCCCCTTAAGAGTATGGGGAGATAATTTACCATTTGGTATTTTTATGGGGGTTCCTAGTTATGATATTGGGACTCCTAAATAATAGTTTTGAGGGTAAATAAACCTCTAGTTGGATGAGAAGGTCTTGAATTGGTGTAGGGCATGATCCGGAGGATAAATCCCTAGGATATTTTCAGTGGGCATTTAGGCCCTTATAATTATGCGTATATAAAGCATAGTTATATCGATTATTGTTGCGCAAATCCTATGATTTGGTTAGAATGCAATTAAGGATATATATATATATATATATATATATATATATTCAATTAGTATAATGGTATAATTGGAGATATCCAATGAATCCGTAGATGGGATTTTGGTATATATTACTTATTAAAGTAATGAAATACTTTGGGTTTAGTATCATGCATATATAAATGCATGATTATGATTCTTTGAGAGAATCTTTGGGATTATTGGTCATCGATAGATGGTTTGGCAAATATGGCCATATATATATATATATATTCAAAGGTGGAATATATGGTGTATATATATATACTATGTGAATAAAGTATATATATGAATTGAGATAAATGACTTTTTGAAAATAAAATATGAATGTTTTCAAAAGGGAAAAGAAATGATTTTCATAATAAATTAATTATAGTCAACACCCTCTCTAAATGACATCATAAGGGAAGTTCGCGCGTTGAGGTGAAGCCCCCTGGCTAGCGAATGCAGGGTGGATATAGTCCTATAGGACATATGAGCGTTTATATTATGATATGTTTTATGCGATGGTTCGGTAACTTGGGGTGTGGTTATGACTAGCCCGCAGGCATATGGCCACTTCCCGACGTATTGCGTATAGGTGCCCAGGTGTCGTAATAGATAGGCATTGGAAGATGATGGTCATTTAGGGGCGCGCCGTACGGGCGGTCTTAGAACACATTATATGATATATATATATATATATATATATATATATATATATATATATATATATATATATATATATATATATATATATATATATATAAAGGTTTTCAATAATGTTGGACATTATTGGTATTAAAGCAATTTATGATAATAAATTGGCTTTAATTTACATTTCCTGGATGGAAGAAGGGAAATGGGATAAAGGTTTTGGCTTCGGTCAAACTTCCCGAATGGAAGAAGGGAAGTGGAAGCATATGATAAGGTAAAAGCATTTTTATGATAATAAAAATGGCTTTTAAATACATTTCCTGAATATAAAAAGGGAAATGGGATATTTTGAAATGGAAAAGCATTTTTATGATAATAAAACTTGCTTTTAAAAAGTTATATGCTTTGTGAAAGCAATTCATGATAATGAATTGGCTTTTAAATACATTTCCTGGATATGAGAAGGGAAATGGAAAGTTTTGAGATAAAAATGAAAAGTATTGATAAGTACTTTGTATATGAATCCTCAGTCCCGGAGATAGATCTAGATGTATATTGTAAAATGAATATGTATATATGTATGAATCGAGTACCGAGGGTCTAATGGATCCCGACAATCGACCTTGCCGCATAGTAGTGTATCGGGGGGTTCCTTGTTTGGATTTCGCTTTACGAGACACCCCACGCACGAATATGGCAATGTGTTGAGACTGGGGAGAAGTTTAATCCTTAGTGATCTTATATTGAGATGTATTATATGATGTATATATATAGATATATATATTCTGTACTGAAGGACTGGTGGATCTCGACGATCGACCTTGCCGCGTAGTAGTGTTTCGGTGGGGGGGGGGGGTTCCTTGTTTGGATTTCGCTTTGCGAGACACCCCACGCACAAACATTGCATAACGTTGAGACTGGGGTGAAGTTTAGCCCTTAGCACATTACTTGGACTGTCTAAGGTTGATAGTAGTTGGGTGATATACTAGTTTAGCAGGGTAGCTTGACTAGGATATTTAGAGGGATGCGTTAGGTGTGCACTGTTAGTAAAGAGGTGAGGGGTATCTCATGGGAGTGCGATACCAACTTAAATATGAGATAAAACATATTTTCAAAAATAAAACATTTATGAACTTGCTAAATATTTTCAAAACTTGGGCTCTGACCCGTTTATCTACTTTTCCTTTCTTGCTATATATATATATATATATATATATATAGGTGTCCAGACACATTAACGCCTGGATGACACATCTTTGGAGTCAGACGTCAGCTGCAGCAGCTGTGGGTGCATGCATGTTTTTGATAGACGCTTCTACCTTTGTACTCTAGATAGGAGATACTGTATACACATTCGAGCCAATGGTCCAATTGCATTTATTTATTCTTTTAGTACAGCATTCAATATGGTTGTATATTTTGAAAGTGTTCGATTATTTTATTTCATTTCAGTTTCATTTACACAAAACAGTGTGGTTGTTTTAAAATTTTAGTTGTTAAAAAGAGTAGCTAAGTAAAATTTAGACACCGGCCTAATAGGTTATTAGTAATTAAATGGATTTTCGACAGTGATGCTAAGAATAATCCATATGAGACTCCTATTTTAATTTCATATAGGAGTGATCGCCCGATATTTTATTTGGCGGGGTGTCACATTAAAAACACAAATTTACCTTATTCATTTCATGGAGGTTTGATTATTGACAAAACTTGATATTCGGACCCGTCTTATTGCGTATTACATCTTGAACATCTTCTACGGTTGTAGTGGTATACGACATACTAATTGGTGACGGACAATGTCCTTACAAAGGCAAGTATTTATCTTGCATTTTTTATTGGTTATCATGCCCATGTAGAGTAGGAACATGAAATTAAGGACAATTCATGTTATACTTATAATTTGATGAGAAAAATTATAATTGAGAATGGGATTTGATGTAGTATAAATCCAATTACATGGGGAAAATAAAATCAAGACTTTTGGGAATTGAATTATGAATGAAATCTGGGTTTTTGGTGAAATTATATGAAGATCATAAAACTATAGGATTTATGATTATGAGGGGTTAAATGTGATTATATGATGAAGTTATATGGATTTTAGTTGTGATTTACATTAGAAATCATTCATATATGTAACACTGATGTTTGCTTATGTTAATTTAAGAATTGGGATGTTTGTATAAAAGTTTCAGGACCTTGATATAGGAAGAAATATGTAACAACATCAAAAGAAAAAGAGACCTACCATAGTTCGAATTGATTCGACCCAAGGGATAATCGATTTGTCCATTGGGCGAATCGATTCGATTTTTCTAGAATTGAATTTTTTTTCATTTCTAGCCTAGAAATTATGGAAAATTTGTGAGGAGACTTTTGGAGTAATTTTAAATCCTAGAAGGGAATATAAAATTGGGCAGTAATCCTATAAGTTAGTTTAGAATTATGTGAGATTGAGAAGAGTAAATAATTTGGGGAAATTAACAAAAGATAAAAAATTGATAAATGAAAGAAATTCGAGAACGATTACGTAGAGATGAGTGAACTTACGTGTATGTCCAGTAGGGTATGATGATAATAACAATGGATTTCAGAATGTGTAATTAAGAATATTAGAGTATTGAACAATACTCAAAATTACACGAATTAGAAGATTAATTGAAATTTATGGTACGTCAAAAATGTAAGTGATATATACTACGTACGACTTGATGAAATGGGGCTGTGTGTACACCTACTGAGTAATATATAAATAGGTTGTGTTAATACCAATCGATTTGATTTAATTATGTGAGGGAACATACCTACACCTCCATCTATCAAGAGGTTTACGCGCAGAGGGCGATCCCACATTGACGATTCTAGTGAGGTCTGGATTAGTGCCCCAGAGCATGGAACTTAGGGAGGACCATTATGTGTCAATAATAAATGCGTAAAAAATAACTGACTTAAATTGTGATTTAAATACTTGCTAAATATTTTCAAATTTTTTTCTTGGGATCTGACTTATGTTAAAATATTTTAAAACCTTTCCGGTGTCTAGACCTTGGGATGCCAGACTTGATGATACATTCTAGTGACGATTAACTGCAGCATTGTGCAGTCTTACATGACTCGATTAGACGTATCTATCTTTCATTCCTAATGTAGGACTTCATTTGAGAATCTCTATTTGGAATGTTTCCATATTTAAACTTTATGTATTTAGTTATTCTGTTAATACTTATATTGAGATTCAGTTATTTACTGTTTATTTTATTATGGATGTTGGGTTTGTAGCCGATGGTTTATTCAACAAGACTTTTATCTATTTACTACTTGCGCTAGTTTGGAACCTATTAATTGTGTGAATTTTTTAATATAATTCCAATTATTATCATTATCTTTTTATTGAAAAATTGATACTAGCTTCATTAATCTTTAGGTGATTAGTAATTAAAATTTTCTGACAGTGATGCCAAGAATGAACCACATGGGAAACCTGTTTAATTTCATAAAGGAATGATCAACTTGTATTTAAATGAGTGGGGTGTCAAAGATGGTATTAGAGCTAGGTTCTAGTGTCTATAGGATTTGTGCAACTTCCTATGATTTCAGCGTAGCGTTCTTTGACTTAGAGCCACATTATTTAGGGTTTTTGTATTCATGATTATGCATTTTAGATTTGTTCTTCTTCTATTATAACTGTATCAATTGTGAACTCATATAATTCGAATCTATTTTCAGATGCCACCTAGGAGACGAGGAGTAGCGAGAGTAGCAACTCAAAATAATGCGGGGCAACCAGAGTTGCAGGAATCGCAACCACCAGTACCACAGGGGACAATGACAACAACTGAGGTGGCAATAATTGTGGCCTCGGTAGTGAATACAGCTATGACTGCCATGGCTCAGCATTTTCCCCGGGTCCAGCAGCCAGTGGCACCAGGGGTTTAGGCACACCCACGACCGACGAAGTGGTAGAGGGTGAGGGAGGATTTTCAGAAGGGCTATCTACCTAAATTTAAGGGGAGTTTTGATGTGATTGCGGCATGTCAGTGGAAGACAGATATTCAAGCGTGTCAGTGGAAGACATATACAGTGGTGGGAGTCCGTTACCACCGCTATAGAGAGGGATATTATGACTATTGCTGATTTTGACAACAAATATTTTCCACTTGCCGTAGACACTAAGATGAGGAAGAAGTTTAGTGAAGTGACCCAGGGTGATCATTTTATTGTCGAATATGAGGAAGAGTTCACTTGTTTGGCTAATTTTGTTTCATACGAGGTGAACAACGAGGAAAGGAAGAAGGCGAGGTTTATGAATGGTTTAGCTTGGAGGATCCGCCAGCACTTGATTTGTAATCCAAAATTGGTGACTTATATAGACATCATCAATTCCGCACTGTTACATTGTTAGGATCATCACTTCCATATGAAGGGAATCAAGCAGGCGTTGAGACTAGACAATAGACAAGATAGAAGGGGGGAAGTGCTGGTGGTGCACCATAGAAGCATCAGTCAGGCAGACAGGGGTAGGATTTTTGACAGGGGGATCAGGCTAATAGGTTCAGATCTGGGGCTATTGACTTGAGGGTGGTTATAGACAGGGCCAATAGGGTCCTCAGCAACAAAAGGTTCCTCAAGGATATCAAGGCCAGGGGAAGAATAAAGGAGATCATTAGGGTCGAAGCCAGCAGGGCTAACAATAGGGTCAGTATCATCAGGGCAATCAGGGCCTGCGTCAGATAGATTTTCCAAGCCAGTGCTTTATTTGTGGGTAGATGGTCCACACGTGGAAGGACAGCTGGGGAGAGCTTCGTAGTAGTAGGTTGCCCCATAGGAGCATCAGGCAAAGAGGCCACATTCTTCTTATTTTAATATAATAAATTAGTTCCATATTAAATGCCCATTCATACATCTCTTGTATGATATATGTAAAAGAAAGACAGTCTTAAAGTCTAATATGATAATTTAGTATGGTCCCCGACACAAGTAAATGGGTTGCGCATGAGCGCGAGCATAAATATGAATGTATCCCTATTGGCTTTGGGGATCATTCATGCGAACTAGGCATAGTTGTAGGTCGTCCAATACCTACAAGCTCAATGAATCAATAGAGGGATAAGTCACTATGCCTTAACATCATTCGCATAAGCCTCCATACCTAAGACTATACGAAGAAAACCCCTATGTATTCTCCCTTAGGGTACGGGTACATCATTAGTAAGAATCGGGGTAATTATGACCACGGTCATTACCGCCGAGTTACTAATGCGGTCGGCGTCGTACGCATGCCATGAGTATGTCTCCCACGTGTACTCACACACAGTATGCTTTCACATAAAGCCTAAAACAATAGGGGTGGAAAATCATGTATTTAGGTCGCGTTTTTCACTAACACGACACGCTAAAGGATATTACACCACGACACAACATGAAGTATTATTTTTTTAGTTGCCATGAACATGATCCACCTAAAACATACACAACACACTTAACACGACTCAACCAAGTAAACACGACCATAAACCAAATTTTTTCTATGATCCTATACTCAATTTCAACTTAGGTAATGAATAATTATTCCCAGCACACCAAGAAGTTGACATATTCTGAGCATTTGCAATAACTCACAACTAGGAAAAAACAATGTACATACGTAATTTGCAACACTCCAACAACAATTTATCCTATAATAACATAACACGTTGATTCGCACCCACCAAAGGACTCCAAAAAGCTTAAAAGTTATATTAAAGCAACAAAAAATGTAAACCAAATTTTCGCAACATCCTTCACCATTTTTTTCAATCGAAGTCATCCTTTTTTTTCAATGTCGACCATTTTTTTAAAGATCGGAGCCTTATTTTTTCCCAATCGATACGAAGTTTAGATCGGAGCCTCATCTATTTCACTCGGAGACTCAATGTTGAGTTTATATTGGGGCTATTTTTTTATTGGAGTGGTTGGAGTGGGAAGGAGATCAAGTTAGGAAAATGATGAAGTTGTAAGGGTGTTGATGAAATGAGGGTTAGGAGAGAAAAAAGGCAAAAGAAGGAAAAGAATGAGGGGATGAATTGTGTTAGGGTTTTATCTCCTTGAAGTACCGTGTCCATTCGTGTTTGTAATTGACGTTTTTGTGTCATTAATTTCATGTCATTTAGGTCTTGTTTTTGGGTCTATTGTGCTCAAACTTCGACACAAACACGACACGAATTTGTGTTAAAAAACATGAACATGGCACGAACAAGAAAAGTCGTGTCAATTTCGTGTTGTGACGTGTTTAAAATTGTAAACCTATGACACAAAAATCTAGTTAAATTACGGATTATCGAAGTGCCACACGTCTCGGATTAATTATGACTAATTAATTAAGAGTTTTGTTCCAGTCTGTTTTATATTTGTTCTAATGTAAAGCCTACTTCTATCGAATGAAGTACCCTATTTCATTTGAACGACAACCTAAGTCGTTCGAACTAAATAACTAATGTCGTTTGAAGGAATTATTGGCTTTTTTCGAACGAGGTCCAAATCTCATTAAAACTTGATGAACAAAATTCATCTTTTGCAATGTCCCAAGTCCGCCATTAACAAGCGAACCTAACTCAGAAGCCTATATAAAGCTCTAAAAAAATTAACCTTTAAGAAGTTACATAATAACATTAGTAACCTATATATACAAGTTTTACATGATTCTAAAATGGATTTTAGAGTTAGTTTCCAATTTTAAAGTTAAGAACCCTAGGTTCATATTTTTATTCAATTAATCTCACGTTTGATTGAATTCTTGAATTAAGTAAGAGGCTTTCTGTTGATTCATTAACATGATTAAGTGTATAAAAAATTCCTTCACATTATAAATCAAAATTCACATGATTTATCATCGATTTATTCTAGAACATTAACATGTGATTAAGGTTTAATTATCAATTAAAGTAATTTCTAATTTAAGGTTTTATTATAAAAAATCAGATTTATGAACATATTAATTTCAGATTTCAATGAGTAATCATTAGTTTAGTAATCAATAATCTAACACAAACTCAAATTAATTTCCTAATCCAAGTAAACTTGCCTTAAATAATAGGATGAATCAAAACCTTCAAACCTCAAAATATCCTCTCTTCTGTTGTGCCTATTCTTCTAACCTCTTAGAATTGCTTTCAATTGACTCTAATAAGTTCAGGTTATGTCTAATGACCTATTAATTTAGCTTCATATGAATTTAACTTTATGCCCATCAACCCAATGAGCCCAAACAATATTTTAAATGTCCCAAAACTCTACCCAAGCCATATAATAAACAAATAGATTTAAAACTCACCAATTGAAGTAAAAATGGACATCCTAAACATCCCAAATGAGAAACCGAAATAAGACAATGCTTGAATAAATTAATTTTCATCATAAACTAATATATTAGTCAGTATTAGTCCAAACATCAATTAATTAATTATTTATTAGCTAAGAGCGATAGGGAATTATAAGAAACTACTTCACGGTCGGTTGGATCCAGCACCGAGGGAATAATTCAAATAAGAAAATTCTAGACACATAATCCCTGACCATTACATAGTCACCCATAATATGAAGCCACTTACCAATATGTAAATAATATATTACTGTGTATTGAGTTTGATATCAGATTTAAATTATATAATGCATAAAAGATATATAGTGACATCACATGTCATAATAGATAAATATAAGTAATATATACTGAATTTCATAATTAAATAATGCATGAAAAATAGGGGTATTACAAAGCGTTTATCTTAATGGGATGGTTAACCTTGACTTTATTTTAGGAAATACTCCCACTCAGTGCAATATTCAAAATGCCGATTAATGCTATGAATATAATTAAATAATTAATGAGAAACTATATCAAAATAGTGGGGAGGTAAAAAACTAATTTGGTAGGCTAATAAAAATTTATTACCACGTAAACTTTGATCACGTATTTGAGAGAAGGGGACAGAGCATATTACTAGAATAGTTTTAAGGTGCAAAACATATTACATTGGCCAAACCAAAAAAAAAGGAATACTTTATAATAATGGGTTTTCTCCCACCTTCAATGACCATGCATTTAGGGTGAACAGTACGTATCGTTGGATTTTCTCTCTGTCATTCATCCTTAATCTATATTACCAACAATTACAATATTAAATAATCTGAATGGTGACCTTCGATGAAAAGAAGTAAAAGTGTGTATTGACGCTTTGACATAAATGGGGAGTGGTTGCTGATCTCACGTAAATAAACCTGATGTTACCTCCGCAAGTCTTCTACCCTATACATGCTAGATGAGCAACTTGCAATACAATATCCTAAAGCAAATATAATGTTAATTAATGATAGTAGTTGAGAGTATTGTCCTGATAAATACAAAATAAAAGTACAACTTGTTAGGTTATTGTTTACACACCTTTGCTTTCTCTTTGCTTATCTTTTTAGGCGTCGTTATATCTTTTATCTTATTGTAAAAGAACCGATAGATCATAGGTTTTCCTGGTTCTGAAAAACATTGTACCTAGAAATAAATAATAACCTTTAATTGAGTTATTGAGACATATGATTCCAATTATGTAGAGGATATATTGTTTATTAATGTGAAATGTGAGGGTAGTAATGTAATTTGACATATGATGTAAACCTTACTTTAGTTTAATATATATGATGATATGTCTGTGTGGAGAGTATTTTAGACTATTCTCCCACTCTTCCTCTATTTATCATTTATCTCGATTCCACCATCTTAAATTCTAACTTCTAATAATAAAAATATAAAAGTAAAAAACAAGAAACTTTGACATACTTATGAATGCGATGTTCCCTTAAAGCACCATACCTTCCTTTGTGACCAAGAATATTTGAATTTCTTTGTGTTGGTCTCACCCAACAATGATGAATCCAATTGTCTTCAAAAATTGAGACACATTAGTAGTTTTATAGAAGTCAAACATATCACAAGAACTTTTTATCATTGCCAAGACATATTTTATACACAAAAAATAAAGATTTTATCTAATGCGCGATGATATTCTTGAGCCCTATATCTTGTAATCCTTCGAAGTGACATGCCCATCTTGATATCAAATAGGTTTATCCCAAATGTTTTCATAATCTATCTATCCTTCACAAAGGCATTTTGTTAAGACTTTATCTTGTTCCTTCTTTCTAGTTAATTTTTTTATTATCTTAACATTAATGGATTATGAATTATCATTTTTATTTTTCAATGCAAATTAATCAGTTTATTAGGGTTTAATATGTTTTATGCCGGTAAATGATATTTTTTGTAGCTAAATGTCCTTAAAGATCACTTTTAAAGGAGATATTTTCACATCGAGTGGCGAAAAATGTTTTAAAGTCAAGTAGACTGATAAAATTGTAGTGAAGTATAAAATCGAATATTAATAATGTATGAAAGTAAACAACACTATATTTTTTTTAATAAATCATTGATTCAAGTTGTTTGTATGTTTTTTAAGCGCCAACATACGTTGCTCAAAATTGATAAATACTTGTGATTCATAAATAATACTTGAAATTTAATAATAAACCCTCTAGAATTGGTTGTTGTAGGATCGTTGCAAGGGTGTGGTTTGCTGTTGTGAAAACATTTGTGGGGTTCTACCTTGGTTTTCTATTTTAGATGTTTTATTGTTTATGTTTTCTCATTATGCATTAGTATTTAGTGAATTCTTGGCCTATTTCTCATTGTACTTCTTTAATTTATATCAAGATATTCTGATTTCGATAAATAACACCCATCTTAAGTCCAAGTTGTAGCTTCAAAAATCTCTTCAAGTGGATAATCTACCTGAGAACAATCTAGAAATTATTTTTAAGAGAACCGAACCATCTTGATTTTGGTGTACGTTCATTTGTTTTAAAGGCTAGAAATCTAGATTTACTTAGAATATGAAGCTGAGAAATCAATCATACGAAGGGATTTTTTGCCGTTACCTCCATGTGAACTTTATTTGCTATGCAAATTAGTTGAAAGACCAAGTCAGTAAAATCTCGAACTGGTACATCTAAATTTTTTCCTGCACCACGAGAATAAAAATTTAGTCGGGGAAAAAGAGTGGAGGACAATAAAAAGGGTGTAAAAGTAAGTAATCTTACTTTTTAATTTTATGTCTCATCTATGTATTATCGTTTAACCATAAAACTCATGAAATAGATATAGTAATAAAATTTAAATGGTCAATAGGCGGTCGCACAAGGTGTGACATTTTAGTTTTAGGGTCGTGTTAGACAAATCATGTCACGCAACCGCAAGTAATTTGTGCATTATAGTTTTTAATTGGAAAAACATAAAAATATAAAGTTTCCATAGTAATTTGTATTCTACCATACACTATACACAACGTATGCTATGATACAATACGCCCCCTAATAAATATGAATCAATGTCATGTATCTTTTTGTGCAAGTATCGCACCTGTATCCCACCGCATCAGGATATGATACGTTGTATCTCGATACACCTTACTACTTACTAGTTATGTTATTCTCCCACATTTTTTTATAACTATTGGGAAAACTAGAAGTACGAATATTGAATATGTAATGTTGACTCCGTATGTTAGTAATGAAAATTGGATGTTCATAATATCCTTCATTCATTTTAATGTGTTTTCTATGCATTGACTTGATTTTCTATGCCCCAAAAATTGTTTTGAATGATGATATACTTTATCCTTCATTATAGTGTGTTCTCTATAAAAAAAATTTAACTAATTTTTTAGGTTTTATATCATATTTTACAATAAGCATCTTAATACGATACGTGATACACATGGTTTTAGATGCGCAATATGTATCCTGATTTGACAACTACAAAAGTACCATATTTGTCCCTTACCTTTGTTCAAGTCTTAATCTCATTCCTTACCTTTCATTTGTATAAGTTTCTCCCCTACTTTTCATTTTGTGTCAAATGTAAGGTAAGGGACGAAAATTGAGACTTAAACAAAGGTAAGAAACCAATATGGTACTTTACTCTAAAATATATAAATAAATAAATAAAGGTAAATAATCACTTGAAATAAAGTACAACATTTGAATAAGATCATAGTGTCACGGGTTTAGACTTTAGCTACTCCTCCGTGCGGTACTTAGCACTCCAATGATCGATGAGTTACTAAGTAAGCCTAGCTATCTAACAAAGTTATAACACATGTGCTAGAAAAAGGATAAGTATGGAATAAGTAGAACACAATGGAAAGTAATTGTATTATTTGAGAGTAGATTACAAAGCTTGGCTTCGATGGTTTGGCCAAATGACCTCCCCACCTATTTATAGCCTTCCCACCTCCTTAATGGACAATGGAGATCAAAATAAATGAATGGACTAGATTAATTCTCCAGAATGTTCCCACCTCCTTATGGGTACATTGCAAAAGGATACACACATGCTCATTATTCTAGAATATTCCATACAATACAAGTATGCTATAGATAATTCTAGAAAATCCTACACTACATAATATACTAGATAATACTAGGGAATTCTAGAATGTTCAAGAGAATTATGGTGTAAATATAAAGCCTTTTAGCCATAAAATTGCAAAAAAAAAAAATTCTAGTACGTGATGATAAGGCCATAATGTAAAATAAATAATACTTTAGTCGTAAATATATAAGAAAAAGTATTTTAAACTGAAAATTTTTAAACGTCATTTTAAGCTGAAAGGTAATATTTTAAATTTAAATTTGTAAAAATAAATAAATAAAAATTTAACATTTGAAACAGAAATAACAACAATTCGGACATAGGAAATTACCAATCCAGATAAGCCCACGACAATGTTTAGTGTGAGCACGGTAATCTTTTGGGCCTCTTCGTATGATGTTGAATGTTTTTCTAGTAACAAAAAGAACAAAAATTCAAACATAATACTAATAAAGTTCAAATCAAATTTAAAGACAAATAGTTTATATAATTGGATACTTGCTTTGATTTCATGTAGTCGAACTCTCTCATCAACACCAATGTAGACTCCTTTCTCACATCATAAATCCACAATAATTTTTTTGTGACCTGAGTCTTTCAACAAAATGAAGTACATGGTGAGATTACTTTATATTTCTAGCAAAATCAAGTGCACGTTTATTGTAAATCCCACTGATAACCACTTTTAAAACCAAATCCATAAAGTGACTTCAGCGAACCAAATTCATACGGAGAATAACCAAACCAAAAAACAATTTTATTGAGCATGTGAACGTACTATTCTCTTTGTAGTATCCACCATATCTGGACCCATAAAGTGACATTATTGGGATGCCTGCAAAAAAAAGAATTTTAGAATAAAAATAATTAAGTGTGTCTATTAACCATAATAAAATAGAAGGAGACAAAAGGATACAATGTTTACTTTCCATTGCTGTAAACACGTGTACTCGGTTTTCAAGATGATTGAAGTGGTAGAGTCCGTATCATTAAAATCCTACTATAACCCAAAGTTATGCATTATTATTGCCAGGAAATCAGTACTTGGCCAGTTTTTTTGCCTCTGAATACTTGTTGTTTGTTTAAAGTGCAAATTCCTACATGTACCAAGTTTATTTTAGCAAGTGTGTGCATTAAAATATTGTACCTCAAGTGCAGGCACGACATTTAAATTCATTTAGAACATAAATTTTCTAAACAAAACTTGGTAGCATTAGTAATAACGAAACTATTTTATATTGATGCTCATAAAAAACATGAGTAAACTTTCATTAAAGTTTTTACCAATGGGCATTAAACATTCATGAGTGAACTTGGTTATTAATGCTACTAGATTTAAGCCCATGCACAATGTGAGGGCACTCCGTAGGGATTGATGTACACTGTAATAAAATGAATCTGAGTCTAATTCTTGTACAAACATTAACCAAACACAAATCAAGGATACATGATTTTTTCCAGATTAAGGTAAATTTTAATACCATTTTTTAGTAAAATGAGTTTTTTTTTATGAAGAGGGACGATACCCCCGCAAATTGTATTGAACAATAGAGAAATAGCCTCTCCAGGGGCTTCGACCCATTGCGTTGACTAACATTTCAGGTTGTGCTAGAGTAGCTACATAGGAGTTATTAGAGATCGATTTGGAGGTGCAACTGGAGTTCCATTTATTCATTTTCTTTATTAGTATAGGTTTACTTTTATACAGGCGCTTTACATTATGAGACTTCATTATTGATTTTATTGGGCCATTCAGGTCCAAAGTTGTCTTTGGCTTCAGTCAGTTACTTTATTGGATTATTTCATTTTGAGTTTTGAATAAATTATGCAGTCGGATTATTCTATTTGAGTTTATCATAGTGATGGATTTATTTATTGTATGGATGATTATTTGTTGGACTAATCTGATTATTCTCTTGTGGACGAAATTTTTTATATGTCTCATATCCATCACATGCTAAGAATGGTATTTAATTTAGTGATGCCCGTCATAGTTTTTGTGACGGCCAATGCTAGAATTATGCACGGTGTTACAGATGGTATCAGAGCATGGTCTTAGGTATCGTAAGTTGTGAGCTCATTTTAGTTTATGCATTGCCATCTTTCATTTCCTTTTGATGATTTGTACTTTTATCTATTTGGAGTCTGATGTTGTTTTTGTTCTTGTCTTTTCAGATGGAGAACAATAGGAGGACTGCAGATAGGAGAGAGGGGCCAATTTCTGGTTCTGTAGGTTAGGAGAGGCAAAGGTAGTTTGTGTTTGATGCCGAGGAGTTAGCGACGATTGTGCAGGAGGCCACGATGGCCGGTATTGAGGTTGGTAGACCGAGATTATTGACTTTAGAGGTGCAACAACAAGGTACACATGCCTCAACTTGGGATAAGGTGAGGGAGAGTTTCCACAAGGCAATCCTCCCACCTTTGCAGGGGGGATATGTCCCAACGATTGTTCACCAATGGAGGAGGAACATGGAGTGACATTTGAAGATGGTGGACTGCAACAATTGACATAAACCAAGGTTTTAAAAAATGCGGGTGGGGAGGGGGGCATGACCGAGGCATGGAGGACAAGCCTTAAGCCTTAGAAGCCTAAGAAGCCTAGGCGGACCTTAGGCATAAAAGGAGTGCATAGACGTTTAGGCCCTTTTTAATATATTTTAATATTTTTAGCCATAACAAGGCTATTAAAATACTAAAATTGTATATAATGCCTTAAAAATATTTCTGAATATATGAAAATTAAAATACTATTTGATTGTTTTGGACGAGATATTGGTTTGGTTTGTAAAAAAGTCTTTAAAAGGCGACATCGTTTCACTGAAGCATTTTTGTTTTAAATAAAAAAGTGTGCCTTAACGCCTTTACCAAGAATAAGGCGTAAAAGGCTTAAGGCAGGATGTTTCTCCCAATCCTCAAGCCTAGGTGGAGCCTACGCATGCCTTTTATAACACTGACATAAATAAATGTTGGCTACATTCAAGCTGCCTAGAGATGCTTTACAGTGGTGTAAGAGTGTCACCATATCGGAGGACAATGATTAGTTGAATTATGGAGACTTTATGATCAAGTTTAATAACAAGTATTTTCCGTATGTGATTAGATATGCAAAAAAAAAAGAATTTTTGGACTTTGGGCAGGGATAAAAATCAGTTGTTGAATACGAACAAGAGTTTACGAATTTATAGATATTTGTGCTAAAGGAGGTCAATAATGAGGCAAAAAAAATTGCAGTGTTTTTATCAAAGGTTTATCATGGTCTATCATGCAGATGGTGTTGGGGAATTCGACGTACACTGCATACACTCAAGTGACGGACGTCGCGATGTTGATGTGGGAGGAGAAGGTAAATTATCAGAAGAAGTTGGGAAAAAGGCAAGAGTCCAATGGCCAAGGAGGAGAGAACAAGGGTCGCAATAACCAGGCATGGAAGAGGTAGAGGACATGTCAGGAGCAGTAGGGAAATGGTTCCCCCGAGAACCCTCAGGAGCAGGGGAAAGGAAAATCAGGGGAGAGAGCACAACATAGGAAGTACGTGTAACAACCAGCTTAATTAAATACCGGGTGATCAGTCCTATACCCAATTAAAACTAAATACCGGGTGATCAGTCCTATACCCAATTAAAACAAAATATACAGTTGGTTCATTATTAGCATTATTGTTGAAAAACATTTTTTCCTTAATATTTAATCACCTAATATCCAAGTAAGTAGGTTATTAAAACTTTTCCAATTTAATTTCATAAAAAATCCATTTTAATAACATAAAACATTTAATACAAACCATTTACAAAGCGAATAAAAACTGAATAGACATCATAATGGAATTTAAATGCAACTAGAATAAACTTTCCAGTAAAATATCTTAATACAATAATCCCAACAATACCAAATGTACCAAACTAACATAAGAATATAATCTGACTCACATAGAAAGGAAATAACTAGAATCCTCTTGGGCGACATGCCCTAAATGAAAGATCAACTACTACAGAGTATGAATCAAGAATATGAAAGCGTCTAAACAAGGACAACAACTCCAGAGCATCCATAGCATCGTCAATAGACCCAATCCTCTATGGCTGGCATCCCTATGGCTCGACACCTGATATATATATATATATATATATATATATATATATATATATATATATATAATAAGTTACAAATCTTATGTATGTCATAAGATAAAGCTATGATGTCATGAGATTAAATTTTTTATTCATTACCTTTTTTGCCGATTAAAATTTATTTCCCACCCCCCATTTTCTTTCTAATAAAATTTCACTTTGATTCACATATAAAGGATATAATAGTAATCTACATAATATGGGGATACTTTTTGACCGGGCAAATGGGATAAATCATCCTAAACCTGCACGCCTCTAATTTTCTCTCTCACTCATCTGATGAGTCCCCACATACCCCTTTCCTCATTATCTTCATCTTAAATCAGCCTCCCCTGAGTCCATCCAATCCATCATCGCTGTCTCCCTCTCCTCCTCTCTGCGCTGCCTCCTTCTCCTATCCAGCTTCTTTGCCAATGCGAGCTCCAGAATATGATTTTCATCACTAGACACTACGTGTTTCACGCCTTCAGATTTTAAAATCTTAAAGACATGTGGTGCTAAATAGTTTTAGACATCACATTCGCAAGACCCTGTATGATGGGATTACGGTAAGCCCCCATATATGTCTGTCCCTTTTAGTTATTTACATTAAAGCATCTGTGTTTATCTAATATCATTTGGTCATTCCAGTGTACAAAGTACTAGATCTACGATTCTCTCTCTTTCATTTGCTTTCTTTATTACCATCTCTAAAATACCAGATCTATTTTATACGATTTTAATCTCTATAAATCCTTCTACCACCACGAACCTCCAGTTTCATAAGTGTTGGAGATTTTGGGGTTTAGTCTATGATGTTGGGGTTAAATTTGGTTGAGTTATTTTTTTTGTTCAGTTTTATTATTTTACATTGCAATAGAAAACAGGGGTTGGGTAACGGATCTTCTCCGATTGGGATATCCTAAGTTGCGTAGCATATCTGCGCCTGTTAGGGTACCTATCGGATTGCAGGGTATTCTATTGCAATATTAAAACAGGGGAAGAAGATAATTCCATGAATAGTGTTGTACATGAAGAGAATGCCATGATTTATTTTTGTGTTTATATGTATTTGTTTCTTATTTATGCTTTGTGAGTTCTTATCATTTCCATATTCCTAGTTGGATAATTATAACATTGCCACTTTAATTCCATTTGCCACTTGAATTTGCACGTAAGCACCAAAACTTTAATTTGTCTTATCATGATTTTATTACTCGACTAATGACTTGATTCTGATTTTTTATGCATGTCCAACATAAAAACATATTGTAATTGTTGTAAAACGTTAATGTGAAGGTAATGGACGAGAAGTTTCATGTTATATTTTGATTTAAATAATGATTATGATTGATGCTTTGATGTTGTTTTTACAACTTTAACTTTAACCAGAGATTAGGAGCTGATCAATGTTATGTCCTAAATATATAAAACATCTGTAGTTTGTTTTTTACAGGAACTCTGAATAATTGACAGTTATTAATACCATCGTGAATCGTCCACACTATTCTCGGTATTCTCCCACCACCACTACCACCAAGAAAAGGTAATGATTTGCATATTGATTTGTTGCTATCCATTAGTTCTCATTTATCATGTATATATATAGAGACTCTGTTAAGGAAATCTGAGAGTTGGTTTTATAAACATGTTGCATAATTCCTAAATGCTCCATGAGGTTTTAACCTCCATCACAGCCGACGGTAACAACTAACAAATGAATTTTAAATTCCATTTCCATTTCCTGTTCATCACTTTAATTAGGATTTTTCTTTTTGCGGCTTCAAATTCCATGCGTGCTAAAATTGGTCATATTTTCGATTTGAAGGAAGATCATGATATGATTTTGGCATAATATCTTTTAATCAATTAGCACACTCGGCAATCGAGAAGCTTATGCTGTGATCGGTCGTGTTTCTATGTTGGAATTTATTATGGACTGGGGTAAATATGTGTTTTCGAGATTCAAGTACATTTCAACGAGGCGAGATTTCGTCAAAAGGTAGTGACAACTGCTGTAATTTTTGTAGATAAAGTTGGATAGGCATGTGTATATTATAATTCACTTCATATACCATTTGTTCAATTTGAGCATTCAATGAATTGTTTTGTTATACATATGATTTTGTGGTTGGGCACGCGCACACACACACACACACACACACACACATATATATATATATATATATATATATATATACACACACACATACACATACGTACTACAATGAGTTGGGTTTGGAAAACATGTATTCAATATATTATACTTAAATTTTGTTTGGCATATTTACAAGGAAGCACCTAGACTTGCAATAAGGTTGTATGCAACTTTCTTTCTCTTTTTAGTATATACAATTTCAAATTCACTATGCATAAATTTGGGATGAATTGAAAGGAATTGCACCAGTTTTACTTCTTACTTTCCATGCTTAGTACAATAAGAAAAGGATTTTCTTTATTGAGTTGAGTATCTTGCTTGGTATATTTTTTTTGGCAAGGTACACTCATTTATGATGAAATACGTGATCATTATTTGCAGGTTGGCCTTGAGGTGTGGAATGTTTGGGAATTTGTTGGCGAATTTATCTTTTTATGTTAGGTAAATGATTTGTACTATTTGCTCTTTTTTGTATATGATTAGCATGTCCACACATTCGATGGGGATCTAATAAATGCAAGGGATGTGCAACCATTGATTTTCGATGTTTCAATGCAACTTCATTTGCATCTATTTTCTTTGGTTTTCCATGCTTCAATGCAATTTTGTTTTCTTCTAATGCTCTTCTCCTCATAATATTAAAAAATTGTCTTTGTGTCTGAATTGAAAGAGGCTTGATTCTTTCATTTGACTGGCCTAATTCCAGCGCTTCTTTGATTTTTTAGTGGCGATCCTATCTTTAACTCTCCCTCATGGATTTAAGAACTCTACTTTTACAAGAATTTCACAATCGGTGGCTTCAAAAAGGCTATTAATTCTAATCTGTTTGGTTTGTATTAATTAAAGGTAATTAGTGTATATTACAACAAGGTTCAATTATAGTTGGTACCTATAGGTTAATTTCATAAGCACGTCTAATATTGCTCTTACGTTATGCATGTTTTGGGTGAGAACAAAAATTTTACTAGATCTGCTAAAACTGATTTTCTCCAATTTTTAGGCTAATCTAATTTGAGGAAGATGGAAAGGTCGTTATCTAATATATTCATCAAGGACACGACAACCGTTCTAGCTACTCAATCCACATTGCATTTACCTCTGGATCATTCTACCATCATGGAATGCGATTCCCAACAACTGTGCCCTATGATCTGGACACACATGAGGATTTCCAATCAACTAATAAGGTTGAGAGTTTTGCTATTTCTTTGAAGGACATCATTGAGCAGGATGTCAATAAAAACCCTATGATGATTTACATAGTGGTGCCTGACTTTCCTCAGTGTTGATTCAGCTCACTAGCAGTGAGAGTATTGAAAGAATACAATGTTCCTTTGAGTTCCAGAAATATATGGGAAGACCCTGAGATTAAGAATGTTGTAAAATCCTTTTGTCACAGGACAACATTTCCTTAGATATTCATCAAGGGGGAGTTCATTAGAGTATTCGATATCATCCTTAACATGAATCAAGGTCATATTTTTGTCTTTGGCTATTGGCTTAAATTGTTATGAAATTGGACTGCTATTTTTTATTTTTTCATTTACAGTATGGTAGGTTGAAAAACATAGTTACTAAGATCTTTCCTGCCATTGCCAAGAAATTCTATTGAGCCGAGGAGTATCGGTAGCAATACCTTGCAAAGGGTGGTCAATTCAGTTTTAAGAAATATTCGGAGAAAGGATGCAACGATCCAATTTGATACTATGTCTAAGCTGGACTGCAATAATGTCGGTTCAAAATTAGTGTGTATTGAACTAGATGTTCATTTGATTTTTTTTTCTCATAATTGTATAATTGAATAGTATAGTTTTTTTGGATTATTTTTTTTTAATTTGTGTCGTTTTGTATTTACATCTTTGTGTTGTATAAAACAATTATGACTGAAATTTACGTTTGATGGCTATGATGACTTAAGTGGCATAATTGATCTGCTCCAGATGGTCCTTTTTGTGTTCATATGATTTTTTTAAATTGCTTTGAATTCTGATGGTGAGTTCTTATCATTTCCATATGAGGTTATTCTAATGACATGGTATACACTGCTGCTTAAATTTGCACGTAGGGGTTGATTTACCTTATGAAAGCTTTGTTTTGTTTATATTTTTTTTTGAGAAATGATTTTGGTACCGGTTTGAACACACTAGATTCTTACACCGGCTAAGGTGGCTTTTAACTTTTGAGTTTGGGATTTTAACTAATTCTTTTATCTAGGTGGATGAGGATGGGTATAATGTAGAAACTTTAAGGTTTTAACTAATCCAAATTTTCCAACTCTAGTTCTCATTTTAATTTTAAACAAATGACCTTAAAATATTCAAATTTATTTCTAAATACGGGCAATACCCAATTAAAATGCGACACAATGCGATTTTTATTTTATTTATCTAACATGCACACGAACCAATTCAAACTGAACATGACCTTTAAATTATTTTTACCTAAGACGAACATGACTAATTAAAAATGACATAAGACAACCCAAATTTCTTTTTTTAAAACATGAGCACGGATACATTAAAATGTGACACAATATGATATTTATTTTATTTATGTAACACGCACACAAACCATTTCAAACCGAACATGACCTTCACATATTTTTACCTAACAAGAACACAACCAGTTAAAAATGACATGAGCCAACACAAAACGTTTTGATATCCCCACTTGAGTGGAAATTGAAAATAATACTCGAAAGTGAATTTACTTCTATGCCTAAATTTTACGAGTCTTGGTACTTTCGTGAATTATGCCTAAACTTTTTAAAATTATTTACACTTACAATATTTAAACCATGTATTATTTACATTATAGAGGACTTTATACTTTTGAAAATTATTTGTGTGGCTTCAAACATGGGCATACTCTTAAAAAAAATCCATTTTGTAATTAGGCACTTTGAAATTTTTTGTCATTTTTCGATTACTTACTTTAGAAAAAAAATTCCGTTTCACGATTATTTACTTTGGAAAATTACACTTTGTTTTGTTGGGGAACGATATTTCCCGTTTTGCAATTATGTACTTTGAAAATTTTCACCAGTTTGCAATTATCAGCGTGCCTTTAGGCACGGCATACCCTAGTGTATATATATATATGCGTTTTGCAATTATGTACTTTAAAAATTTTCACCAGTTTGCGATTATCAGCGTGCCTTTAGGCACGGCATACCCTAGTGTATATATATATATATATATATATATATATAGAGAGAGAGAGAGAGAGAGAGAGAGAGAGAGAGAGATGAGAATGTGCAAGTAAATGGGTTAGAGACCGAAGTGAAAATAGTTTTAAAAACGACAAGTGAATAAATGCTAGATTCAACAGTCATTATATACATGTTTGCTTATCGGATTCTCTTTATAAATTCTCACATCTCATCTAGAGTGCACGCTAATCATACCTCTAAACCATGCAAGTTACAGTCTCATGCTAACTAGTTCATCCCACTGTATCCACTAACCATATCCCAATTCGTTCCCACATATTACTCTCGCAATACATGTAATAATATCATATGTACCCATTTAGATTCAATATGGATAAGCCCCTTATTAATTTAATTTAATTAAGTGTTCTCATACTTAATTAAATCCAAATATCATTATCTTTCAATTCTACTTTAGTCACATAGTAGATATATATATATATATATACACATTCACTTTATTATATATATACAATATTGCACCCCGAGACACCGCTGCGGTGCTACATGACTCTGCTATCATGTCCCAGTACATCTCGTTATTGTATAGGGGACTATAGGTTCGATAAAGATCCCTCAAACCAAAAATATTAAATCACAAATAATGAAGGCGAACATAATCCTAAGCTTTGGGGCTACGCACATACTTACGAACCCTAATGACCGTTCTATACCATTGTTCTCACTAATGGTAATCGATATAAGTACTATGTTCTCGAGAGACAAGTCAAAGATCCCCCCATATAGGCTCATCAGGATGTGACTACCCTCACGTACGGACCTCCCCCGATAGCAAGTAAGCTAGGTATGTCATAAACATACTCATCAATCAATCAACTATGCATTATCATATACCAATTTAGTGTTAGGTACTCACACTACCTATATCATATTAGGAATTCATCCTATCCCATGTACCCATCGTATTTCTCGAATACCACCCATACTTGTTAATCACGATTATCATCGTATATTTTATTATGTAGTTATCACTCACATAATATTTTATCTGACCTAAGTACTCGTAAATATATCATAAATATTACCCGTACTTGATATAACAAATCTTCTTCTCTAAATCGTAATATAATTATGTAGATATCTCTCACAAAATTTA